>LR749889.1:1215167-1394051 GCA_902729485.2 Mus minutoides | reverse complement strand
TTTTCCTGTAACTCTCTAAGTTTTTCCTCTTTATATGCTTCTAGTTGTTTATCTTTGTTTTCCTGTATTTCCTTCTTATAGTCCTCCATCATCATCATGACCAGTGATTTTATATCCATGTCCTGCTTTTCTGGTGTGCTGTTGTATCTAGGACTTGATGTGGTGGGTGAGTTTGGGTCTGGTGATGCCAATTACCCTTGTATTCTGTTGCTTCTGTTCTTGCGCTTTCCTCCTGCCATCTCTGCCCGAGGAGGCCTGGCGTTGGTGCAGACCAGAAAGGACCCGCTGTTTTGCCCTGGGCCCTTATCAATCTCCTGGCTGATGTCTCAAGTTCCACGAGATTGGGCCAGATCAGAGGCTGTGTTCCCCTGCTCACCTCACTTCCAGAGATAGCTTGGGGAGTCCCGAAAGAGTCTAAGAGAGTGCACAGAGCCTGAGGCCCGGGCCCTGAGCTCCTGATGTGGTCTTAAAGTCCTGGAGTTGCTGGGCTCAGAGGAAAGCTGGCGGGGAGGCGAGTGCTCTGGCTGGGAGAGGCCCAGCCTCCGGTGGGGCAGAGTTCTCGGATCCTGCCCCTGGGGGCAACTGCTGACCCACTGCTCCCCACACCACCTCTGCACTGCACTCACGCGTAACCCGGATGCGATCTTAAAGTCCTGGGGTGTCCCTAGCTGTGTCCGCTGGGCTCAGAGGAAAGATGGCGGAGTGGCGGGTGCTCTGGCTGGGAGAGGCCCAGACTCCTGTGGGGCGGAGTTCTCGGATCCTGCCCCTGGGGGCAACCGCTGACCCACTGCTCCCAACACCACCACTGTACTGCACTCACGCGTAACCCACTGTACTGCACTCACGCGTAACCCCGATGCGATCTTAAAGTCCTGGGGTGTCCCTAGCTGTGTCCGCTGGGCTCAGAGGAAAGATGGCGGGGTGGCGGGTGCTCTGGCTGGGAGAGGCCCAGCCTCCGGTGGGGCGGAGTTCTCGGATCCTGCCCCTGGGGGCAACCGCTGACCCGCTGCTCCCAACACCACCACTGTACTGCACTCACGCGTAACCCCGATGCGATCTTAAAGTCCTGGGGTGTCCCTAGCTGTGTCCGCTGGGCTCAGAGGAAAGATGGCCAATGTTCAAATTCTTATGCGTGTAGGGCAAGTACTTTGCCCACTGAACCATCTCCCTAGCCCCGTGGTCTATATTCTCATAAGTGTTTGCATGATAAATGGCTTGGAACTTTCTGCCCCTTGCCACATCCCCACTGAACTCCAGACCTCCTTACCCATCATACTGTAAACTAATTCTAATGCTCTTCTGAATCTCCCCTTAGAGCATGTGTGCAGCATAGCACAATGTGATTTCCAGATGAGGAGCTAGCTGTAAGATTTTAAGTCCTTGTGTAGCAAACAAAGCAACACACACAAAGGAACCCAGGTCAGCCACCACAGCAGTGAAAACAACCCAAAGCTTTAATAACTTTCAGAAGACTTCAAAAGAAAACCAACTCTTGGGTCTGCAAACTATCTTCATCTGCTGATGACCCCAATCTGCCCAAGGCTCTTGCCCATCATCAACTCTGAGCTAAGTTCTTTCTCTGGGCTTGGTTATGGGGCAAAGATGGATATCACCTGTAGGTCCCTCCGTTCTTTCCCCTCCTCTTCTATATTGATTGAATTGTGTTTTTCTTTAAGTCAAACTTCTTTTCCAATGTTTTATAACTTCTATTTGTTTTCCCCACATGGTGACACACCACAGATGCCCCTGTTGGAAAATGTGGAACTTTCTAAACAGCAGGGTGAAAAAGCTTGAGGACATAAAAAGAATTCTCTCCCATGAATGAGGAATAAGGAGGTTTGTGAGCACATACTTCTCAGACCATATTGAGAAGTCAGATGGGGGTTTAAATACAAGAGGACATGCCAATTTTCTCCAGGTCCCTGAAGTCATATGTTTCTCAAAGTATTCAGACAGGCAATTGTGTCCAGAGCCTCTCTTGATCTGTCAAGGACTTTTCCTTTCCCATGCTTTATTTCCTTACAAGAATACTTTCTCTTTAACTTGTTTCTACCTCAAGCTCATGTAAAAAAACCTTTCCCTTTAGGATAGAGATTATACTACATGGTGGAAAATCCTAACTCTGAAGAGGTATAACCCTAAGACAAATAAATATAAGGAAAGAACCACTAACCATGGATATTAAAGAAAATGATGAATCTCTGGCAGGTGTGTCACAGAAGCATCTAAATACAGCCTGAAAAACATACCTGATCTGGCAAGAATTAGCTACATTAGGGGACTAGAGAGATGGTTCAGCCTATTAAGAACACTTGCTTCTCTTCTAGAGGACACAATTTCATTTACCAGAGCCTGTATCAGACAGCTCAAAACTGCATTTAGCTGTAGCTCCAGAGTGTACTATCTCTTCTGGCATCAATAGGCACCACCACCCCATATACACACTTACGAAGATGTACATTCACTCACACACACACACTCACACATACACAGACATATACAAATTTGAGTAAAGTTAATTTTTTAAACCCACAATTTGCTGACCTAAAGCTTTCTGGCTTCTCAATGTACTTCCAGTTCTTTCTAGAGTTTTGGTCATCTTGGAAGACCTTTAGCATGTAATTCAAATTTTGATAGTCAAATGTTTGCATGTAAATATGCAAGCCTTTAATAAAGCATACTAGATCCAAGCAAAACTATGTTCACTTTTGATTAATAAGTACATTGGTTATTTTTAAGGAAATCATGAGTTGGAAATGTCAAATGACTGCTTGAAATCAGGGTCACACAGACCCTTATTATAAGTCACTCATGGGAAGGTACGCTTGAGTACCCCAATGGTCAGTCACTGAGGCCTTGTGGTGAGGGTGGTATAAGTCACTCATGGGAAGGTACGCTTAAGTACCCCAATGGTCAGTCACTGAGGCCTGGTGGTGAGGGCGGACTGCAAAAGAAAGATTTGAGGAACAAAAAAGAAACTCAAAAAGCATGTTAAACAAGAAATACACTTTTCCTTAAAATTTCTTTTATTTATCATCATCATTAGTGTTGTATGTGTGAGTATGTGTGCGGGGATAGGTCGAGGTTCACATTGGACTTCAGAGGAGAGCTTTGTGGAGCAATTTTTCCCCTTGCACCATGTGTGATCTGGGAATCAAACTAAGGTCATCAGGTTTGTAGAGCATGTGTCTTTACTTTCCAAACTATATCTTATTAGCCTTCAAAAACACTTTCTAAAAATTTCCACGTACTTGCATTTTATCTCATTAATCTTAGTAATACTTGGTAAGTAAGTCACTAGGTGTTTTTTTTTTTTTACATGATTAAACCATCTACTATGAAATTTAGCACATCAGCTAACTTCTCTGTGATCTTTTTTTTTTTTCACCTGTAAAATGGATATCGTAACACCACCTACTTCAAAGATTCTTGTTCAGTGTTAATTACTCAACTCATGGTTATCTCTGAGGACAGCAACCAGGGTATAGTGAGTCTTCAATTATCAAACACTAGGGAAAGAAACAGACATGGGGGAAAGGAAAATAAAGAATTGTGAATGAGATACACATACACACACACATACACACACACACACACACACAGAGAGACAGAGACAGATACAGAGAGACACACAGAGAGAGACAGAGACAGAGACAGAGAGAAACAGAGGGGGACACAAAGAATAGGAATTCCAGAAAGTTGTATCAGTGCATGATGGAAAATGAGATTTAGTGGGTAACACAAAGACCGAAGCAAAGGACTTAAGAGATTGGGTGGGGCAATGTGAAGGTAAATGAATATTTTTAAGAACTCTTAGATTATCAAATTAGAATGAGGCTACAGGACTTTGTGTAAGAGAGGTACCAATGTCTTCTAGACAAATACTACTGGGAACATAATTACTGTTGAACCAAGTGGATTTAATATAGAGGCAGATACGGATGAGTACACTGGGGAGACTAGAGGGTAGCTTAATATTAAGAGGGTGTGAGAAAGATCTTGTTCAATGCTTTAAGAAAGTGGGCACTATTCTGTAACTAACTATTATACGAAGTGTTACCCAGAGAAGACTTGCAGGCAAACCTCTAAGTGAAAGAGCAGTCATCCAGCACACCAGCCATAGGATAGCATGTTTAGCACTTCTGGAGTTTGTCTGATGATCTGTTTTTATGTTTAGATAACACTTTAGAGAGGACTTAGCTATGACTGCACTTCATCGTGGTCACAGAGTGGATTTATGTGATAATGTTAGGTGAGACTGTCTAACAGGAAGACACATGGTTTAACTCTGCATTCCAGGTCAGCTGTTAACAGGCCCCTGTAAGTGTATAAGGCTTTTGTCTCTCTTAGTTTAGCAGGGTTACTTGTGGGTTCATGCTTGAATTTGGCATGCCTTTCACAGACTTTCATGTGACATAAGCCGCCAGGGGTGGTCATTGAAGGATATCCCATCTCCTGTTCTAATACATCTCTGCTTCTGATCTGCCAGGATGCGAGAAGCTGCCACCTCAAGCTCCTCCTTCTGTGAATGAGTATCTCTGTCATTTTCCAACCCAAATGATCTATAGCCACTGGAACTAGGAGGCAAAATAACCCTGCCCCTTAAGTTGCTTTTCTTGAGCCTGTTTTAACAGCAATAAGAGATTCACTTTGCCAGATATACCAGTTTATAAACTTGAGAGTCAATTATGCACACAGAGCACTCAGATAGATTCTTAAATGTCTCTCATGAAAGTGAGAGAAATTTTTATACAATTCCAAATAGATTTTAAAACAGTTATATGAATCAAACATTTATGGATAATAAATCATGAAGAAATTTATTTATTTATTTATTTATCTTTACTTTACATTCTGATCACACTCCCTATCCCTCCTCTTACCCCCACCCATTCTTACAAATCTCTCCTCTCATAGCCCCTCCCTTTCTCTAAGGGGTATCACTCCACCTAGGCCTTACCAGGCAGCCCCAGTAGGGGGAAGGGGACCCAGTGTCAGAGAACAGAGACAGAGACAGCCTCAGCCCCACCTTTTAGGGGACTCACATGAAGACCAAGGTGCACATTTGCTACAAGTGTGTAGGGGGCCTATGTCCAGCTTCTGTATGTTCCCTGATTGGTGGCCCAGGCTCTCTGAGCCCTCATGGTCCCACCTTAGTTGACTATGCATCTCCTTATGGTGTCCTGGACCCCTCCAACTTGCTCACTTCTATCCCTGACTCTTCCAGAAGACTCCCTGGGCTCTGCCTGATGTTTGGCTGTGGGTCTCTGCATCCACCTCCATCTGCAGCTGGATGAAGCTTCTCAGGAGCCAGTCATGCTAGGTTCCTGTCTTCAAGCTTAGCAGTTATCATTAATAGTGTTCAGGGTTCACTCTCACGTGGGATGGGTCTCGAATCGGGGCAGTCATTGGTTGGCTGTTCCCTCAGTCTCTGCTCCATTTTCATCCTTGCACATCTTGTAGGCAGAACAAATTTTGGGTTGAAGGTTTTGTGGGTGGATTGATGTCCCACTCTCTCCTCTGGAAGTCCTGCCTGGCTATAAGGGATGGCCACCTCAATCTCTTTACCCTCCTCTGGTAGGAATCTGAGCTAGAGTCACCCCCATAAACTCTCCATACCTTCTCCTGTGCCATACCTCCAGCTACTCTCTAGACATGTCCCTAGAAGATTTCCATTCTCACTCCCAGCCCTCTCTAGTTTCCCTTCTCCTCACACCTGCATCCTCCTTTGGGACCTCCTTATTACCCGGTTTCTTTGGGTCTGTAGATTGTAGCATGATTGATTGCCCTGCACTTCATGGATAATGTCCACTTATAAGTGAGGACATACCATATGTGTCTTTTTGGTTCTGTATTACCTCACCCAGAATGATATTCTCAAGTTCCATTCATTTGCCTACAGAATTCATGATGTCTTTGCTTTTAACAGATGAATAGCATTCCATTGTATAAATGTACCACATTTTCTTTATGCTTTCTTCAGTTGAGGGACATCTAGGTTGTTTCCAGTTTCTAGCTATTGTGAATAAAGCAGATGTGAACATAGTTGAGCAAGTGTCCTTGTGGTATAGTGGTGCATCCTTTGGATATATGCCCAGGAGTGGTAGAGCTGGGTCTTAAAGCTGGGTTTTCTGAAACTCACCCCCCCCAAAATTGAAAAATGATTGTAGAAATGTGCACTTCCACCAGCAATGGAGGAGTGTTCCCTTTGCTCCACATTCTTACCAGCATGAGCTTTCATTTGAGTGTTTGATTTTAGCCATTCTGACAGGTGTAGGGTGGAATCTCAGGTCAATTTGATTTGAATTTCCCTAATGACAATGGATGTTGAACATTTCTTTAAGTCTTCTTGGCTATTGGAGAGTCCTTCGTTGAAAATTCTGTTTAGTTCTATACCCCAGTTTAATGTGCTATTTGGATTATTGGTGTCTAATTTCTTCAGTATTTAATAAATTTTTGAATATTAGCCCTCTGACAGATGTGGGGTTGGTGAATATCCTTTCCCAATCTGTAAGCTGCCATTTTGCCCTGTTGATGGTGTCCTTTGCCTTACAGAAGCTTTTCAAGTTCATGAGGTCCCATTTATCAATTGTTGATCTTAGAGCCTGAGCCATTGCTGCTCTTCAGAAAGTTGTCTCCTGTACCAATTATTTCAAGGCTATTCCCCACTTTCTCTTCTATTAGATTTAGTGTGTCCAGTTTTATGTTGAAGACTTTGATCCACTTGCATGAATACTATGCAGGATTGGTACATAGTTGGCTAAGGATTTGTCTCTCTTGCTGATTTTCTCAAAGAGTCAGCTCTTTGTTTCAGTAATTCTTTGTTTCTAATTGATTGATTTGAGCCGTGATTTTGTTTGTTTGTTTGGTTGGTTGGTTTTTCGAGACAGGGTTTCTCTGTATAGCCCTCGCTGACCTGGAACTCACTTTGTAGACCAGGCTGGCCTCAAACTCAGAAATTCGCCTGCCTCTGCCTCCCAAGTGCTGGGATTAAAAGCGTGCACCACCACCGCCTGGCTTGAGCCCTGATTTTGATTTCTTCCTTCCACCTACTTCTCTTGGGTGTGTTTGCTGCTGCTGCTGCTCCTGCTCCTCCTCCTGATTCTTCTTTCTCTTCTTCCTCCTCTTCTTCTTATTTAGTGCTTTCAGATATACTTTCTTTTTTCCAATTTTTATTAGATATTTTCTTCATTTACATTTCAAATGCTATCCCGAAAGTTCTCTATACCCTCCCCCATCCCCCGCCCTGCTCCCCTACCCACCTACTCCCACATCTTGGCCCTGGTGTTCCCCTGTACTGGGGCATATAAAGTTTGCATGTACAAGGGGCCTTTCCTCCCAATGATGGCCCACTAGGCCATCTTCTGCTACATATGCAGCTAGAGACACGAGTTCTGGGGTTACTGGTTAGTTTATATTGTTCTTCAACCTATAGGGTTGGAGACCCCTTCATCTCCTTGGGTACTTTCTCTAGCTCCTCCATTGGGAACCCTGTGTTCCATCTAATAGCTGACTGTGAGCATCCACTTGTGTGTTTGCCACGCACTGGTATAGCCTCACATGAGACAGCTATATCAGGGCCCTTTCAGCAATATCTTGCTGCCGTATGCAATAGTGTCTGCCTTTGGTGGCTGATTATGGGATGGATCCCCAGCTGTAGCAGAGATTCCACCTCACACCAGTCAGAATGGCTAAGATAAAAAATTCAGCTAACAGCAGATGCTGGCAAGGATGTGGAGAAAGAGGAACACTCCTCCATTGTTGGTGGGATTGCAAGCTGGTACAACCACTCTGGAAATCAGTCTGGCGGTTCCTCAGAAAATTGGACATAGTACTACCGGAGGATCCTGCAATACCTCTCATGGGCATATATCCAGAAGATGCTCCAACTGGTAATAAGGGCACATGCTCCACTATGTTCATAGCAGCCTTATTTATAATAGCCAGAAGCTGGAAAGAACCCAGATGTCCCTCACCAGAGGAATGGTTACAGAAAATGTGGTACATTTACACAATGCAGTACTACTCAGCTATTAAAAACAATGAATTTATGAAATTCCTAGGCAAATGGATGGATATGGAGGGTATCACCCTGAGTGAGGTAACCCAATCACAAAAGAACTCACATAACATGTACTCACTGATAAGTGGATATTAGCCCAGAAACTTAGATTACCCAAGATACGATCTGCAAAACACATGAAACTCAAGAAGAATGAAGACCAAAGTGTGGACACTTCGCCCCTTCTTAGAAGTGGGAACAAAGCAGACATTGAAGGAGTTACAGAGATCGTGTGTGGAGCAGATATACTTTCAAATTGCTAGTATGAGAGCTCTCTAATTTCTTTATGGAGGCACTTAGTTCTATGAACTTACCGATTAGTATGGCTTTCATTGTGTCTGATAGGTTTGTGTAGGCTGCACCTTTATTTTCATTGCATTCTATAAAGTCTTTAATTTCTTTATTTCTTCCCTGACCCAGAGATCATGGAGTAACTATTGTTCAGTTTCCATGAGTTTGTAGGCTTTTCTGGTATTTTTGTTTTGTTGAAGTCCAGCTATAATCCATGGTATTATGATAACATACAAGGTGTTATTTCAGTTTTCTTGTATCTTTTGAGGCTTGCATTGTGACTGAATGGTTGGTCAGTTTTGAAGAAGGTTCAGTGAGGTGCTGAAAAGAAGGTATATCCTTTTGTATTTGACTAAAATGTTCTATAGAAATCTGTTAGGTCCATTTGATTCATAAGGTCTATTAGTTTCATTATTTCTATGTTTAGTTTTTGTCTGGATGACCTGTTGATTGGTGAGAGTAGGGTGTTGAGTCTCCCAAACTTGTCGAGTTGGATTGCAATTTAAGCTTTAGTATTTTTCTTTTTCTTTTTTCTTTCTTTCTTTTTTTTTTTTTAATGTGGGTGCCCTTGTGTTTCAGGAATAGATGTTCAGAATTGAGATTTCATATTAGTAGATTTTTTTTTCCTTTGATGAGTACAAAGTGTCTTTCCCTGTCTCTTTTGATTAATTTTGGTTGAAAGTTTATTTTGTTAGATATTAGATTGGGTATTCCAGTTTGCTTCTTAGGACCATTTGCTTGGAAAACTTTTTTCTAGCTCTTTACTCTGAAGTAATGTCTATCTTTATTGCTGAGGTATGTCTATTGTATGCAGCAGAATGATGGATCCTGTTTTCACATATGAACCTATGTCTTTTTATTGGGGAATTTGAGTCCACTGATGTTGAGAGATATTAATAACAAGTGATTGTTAATACGTGTTACTTTGATGTTGGTGGTGTTAGGTGTTGTGTGTGTGCTTCTCTTGTTTTGTTTTGCTGGTATGAAATTACTTATTTTCTGTATTTTTTCTTTTCTTTTCTTTCTTTTTTTTTTTGATGTAGTTATCCTTCTTTGGTTGGAGTTTTCTTTCTAGTATTATCTGTAGGACTGGATTTGTGAATAGATATTGTTTAAATTTAGTTTTAGCTTGAAATACCTTCTTTTCTCCATCTATTGTGATGGAGAGTTTTGCTGGGTATAGTAGTCTAGGTTGACATCTCTGGTTTTAGAGGCTGCAAAATATCCATTCAGGCTCTTTCATCTTTTAGAGTTTATGTTGAGAGTGGGGTTTAATTCTGATAGATCTGCCTTTGTATGTTACCTGGCCTTGTTTCTTTGCAGCTTTTCATATTCTTTGTTATGTTGATTTTGTGTTTTGATTATTATATGATGGGAGGATTTTCTTTTTTGGTCTAGTCTAATTGGTGTTCTGCATGGCATCTCCTTTAGGTTGAGAAAGTTTTCTTCTATGATTTTGTTGAAACTATTTTCTGGTCCTTGGTAGTAGGGCTCTTCATCTTCTTCTATTCCTATTATTCTTAGGTTAGGTCTTTTCATGGTATTCCAGATTTCCTGGATGTTTTGTGTCATGAAATTTTTAGATTTAACATTTTCTTTGACTGATGTATCAATTTCTTCTATCCTATCTTCTACACCTTAGATTCTCCCTTCCATCTCCTGTATTCTGTTGGTGATACTTGCATCTGCTGTTTCTGTACTCGTGTATTTTCCTGTATTTCTTTAAGGGATTTACTTTTCCTCTTTAAAGACCTCTATCATCTATATAAGGTTGGATTTAAGGTCATTTTCTTGCACTTTGATTGTGTTAGGATATAGGGCATGCTACAGTAGGATAGATATGTCCTAAATTTGTAATATTGCCTTGGCTTTTATTGATTGTGTTCTTACATTGGCCTCTAGTCATCTGGTTGTCCCTGGATGTTCCTGTTGTAGCAGGTATTGGGAGGGGGCCTAACCTGGATGATCCTGGTGTGCCAGGCCTTTGGTGAGTAGACTTGGATTGGATAATGGAATTCAGGGGTGTGGTACAAGTCTCCCAGCAGTTTATTGTGCATGGGGAAATGGGTGCAGGGAGGAAATCTAACCTGTATGCTACCAGATAAACAGGTTTGATGAAGGTGAGCAGTGATATGGCCAGACAATAGAGGTCCAGGGAGACCACAGACTGCTTAGGGAAGCTGCCTATGCCCTAGATGGCTTGTCAGACAGGGAGAAAATTGAGGAAATTTATTTTAAAATACAACTTAAGAAGCATATATATATATATATATATATATATATATATTATCATTGTCAAAGACAAAAGCAAATATTCATACTATTGAGATGGATATGCTGATGCATTTTTACATAAAAATTAATCTTTACTGAATATTTAATACTACAGGATATAGAGTATCTTCACCATTTTTTTAAGTTGGTCAGTGTTTTGATTATATACTCATCAATGCTAAGAATACCCCTTTGCATAAATACATAATACAAAATGACAGAACTAGGCTTAGGAATGTTGAAGAAATTGTTGGGAATTTAGTCCTGATTGCAAGCCAAAATGCATTAAACAATTTGTGATGAAACTTAAGTCTGGTACTCAAAGAGCAATTTTAAATTTTCTTTTACATTTATTCCTTTTATTTTATATGTATGAGTGCTTCATTTGTATATTCATATGTGTACCCCACGCATGACAGCTTTTGCCCACCCCAAGGCTAGGAATGGGAGTGGGATTACCTGGAACTGGAGTTATAGATGGTTGTAAGCCACAGTGTGGGCTTACAACAAATGTTCTTAACTCCTGAGCCAACACTCTGGTCCTATAAATAACAATTAAAAAAAAATCAAATACCCTCACACAATAAAATTCAAAGATGTCCTAACTTGATATTTGTGCACTGATGAATGGCACCTGGGAAGTATTTAAAAAGTCTTTTTTTTTTAAAATTAAACCATCAGCTTTATAGATGAACAAAAACTTTGCAGTAGAAACACTGTAGTTCCCATCATCGGGTAGCCTGTGATCTGAGCTAAGGTTTCAGGCGAGGTTGATTGATGTGGCACAGCACAGGGCACGCACAGTGCAAAGACACATGTCACATGTTCAGAATGAATGTTGCAGAGAGGTTCCAGGATGCAACACAGACAAGCATTTCCAAACTCTTTGCATGCATTGTACATTTAATTGTGAATTGATTTTGGTGGTTGTGCAGTTCAAAACCTTTTACTGTTGTCAACATTTTTCTGGAACCCCACATTCAGTTGTGAAAGTCATCATGACTTTAATTTAAAAAGTTGTGAGCTAACCTCTGCAGCAGAGGTGGATACATTGCCCAAACATCATATCATGGAATCTGAAAACCACTGTGCAAGCACTAACCATTACTATCCTTGTTTAATAAATGGAGACCAGGCTGAAGACAGATCTGTAAAGGAGTAGCTGTCAGTCAGAGCTAGTAAGGACAGCAGAGATCTAACTTTAGACTCTATCCAGGACACCACGTGGAATCCAGAAGTGAGAGTCCTACAGAGGAGAAGACATAAGCCCTACGTGTTGCTACAGTCACTTGGTGAGATTCTAAGAGACTATATGAGTTTTCTCTCTAGAGATCCTGATTTAAGAAATCTACCTGAGACTTTGAGCATCAGTTCATTTTCAACACATTCGGGGTCTTTGAAATGTGCAGCAGATTTGAACTTTAGGACAATAGAAGAAAGGATCTAAATTCTGTCTTGAGTTAATGATGGCAATGAATGCTTTGCTTACCTCTCTCATGCAGAGCTGAGGGGCAGAAATCATGCTGTTTTGCAAATTTAAGAAATTCATTCATAAGAAAAAAAAAATCTACAAATGAACACTCTTTCTTCCAAGAAAGCCTGTTAGCAGCCCATGTCCCCAGACTCCCTGAGCATCACAGCAGCCAAGAATGGTTATGAGGGGAAACAAAGACTTTCTTAATTTTCCCGTTAAATGGGGGAAACAAATGAGCCACTTCTAAGAGGCAGAGTTTCGCAAAGGGAAAGAGAAAAGACCCATGTGTCTTTCTCCTCTTCTGTTTCAAAACAGAAGTATTAGGCAGTTTCTCTAATCTTTCCTCACAACTAAGTAGACACCAAATGCACTTGGGGATGGGAATTTCATCCGTTAGTGCCTGAGGAGTGTAACAATTGTACCAGTCAGCTGGAGAAAGCACGCATAATTATAACAGAATAAAGCGAAGGTGGCAGTGGCTTCATTAAAATGGTTCGCATTGCTCTCCCAAAATAGGCACTCCTCAACTTGAACAGTATGCATGTTGACAGCCCCCACAGAAGCACGACATGAAAGCTCACACAAGTTGCGAAACAATAAAAGGTATTAGGCATTAGTGAAGCTTGGAGAGTTGAACTAACCTGTAAATGGCAGGGGTGTCTCCCTCACTGGCCTTGGCAGGAAGTAAGTGTGGTAGAGGGTGGGACTGTGATACAGGGGCCACACCTGGGGAACCGAAAATGACTACATCCCCATTCAATAGACCCTTCCCCCTCTTCAGAACAGCAAAAATATTTTTCAAGGAAATTATCTGTTTGCCTGGTCCTAGAAATGTGGCAAACTCTCTGGTGAGACATGCCAAACCCTGAGCAGACGGCTCAGTCACTCAGTATGTAGGTTGTACTGGTGACGGTGAGACATTTACAAGGGGTTGATGACTGGCTTTTAAAATTTTAAATATATGTGTGTAGTTATGTATGTATGGTTGTACATGCTAACATAGGATATCATATATCCCAGGCTGGCCTCAAGCTTTCTCTGCAGCAAGAATGACCTCTAACTTCTGGCCTTCCAGCATCTACCTTCTGAGTATTGGGATTATAGGCATGTGCCAATATGTCTGGTATATGCAGTTCTTGGTGATCAAATCTGGGGCTCAGTGCATTGAGATAAGCATGTGTTTTATCAACTGAGCTATAGCCCTGGACCTAATTTTATAGTTATTTAAATGTAATTCAGAAATATATATATACTCAATTCCACAGCTGATCAACACTGCTTCTAAAAACAAATGTAGACTAAAAAGTTGGTAACTAAATAGACCAAGGTAACCACAAAACCTGACAGGAGAGAGAAAACAAGCGGCTGACTGAACAAGTAGGGGCTTCAAGTCTCTGTGTAGCTCTGACTCGGGAGGTGATTTGGTGGATTTGTCACCCTCTCTGAGCTTCAGCTTCCTCATGTTGGAAGAAGGCATCAACTAGGTTGACACTGGTCTCTGTGACATTGCTCTGCAAACTTACTCTCCCTTGCCCAAATATCTAATACCAAAATGGATGTCTCTAAAGGACTGAGAAGAAACTAAGTTAAAACACACCTACACCAATCAGCTGGGTGGTTTGCGGTGACGTATCATTATAATGCAGAACTAATAGTGTCTTGTTAGCATGGAATGGCACGGGGAGCAGCATCCCCACCACTTTCACGTTCTCTCCCTCTCTGTCATCATGGAGTCTGTGGTCACGGAGAGACAGATTATTCTCATGTAAACTATTCCCTCCAAATTACTACATTTTCAACTTGCCTTGTGTTTGAATCTCTGCTTATCATTCAGTAATAAAAATGTCATCGGGAACCAAAGTGACATTAGTAAGCCTAAGTTGTCCCTACTCTAAAATACAAATCGCCATACTTAACTCATGATATATTACCTCTGTAAACTATGAGCAGAGTCTAATTACTTTGATTCATTGTGGAGGGTCCTCAGTTTGTTCTCTGAATGAATGAAAGAATATGGGGACATGACCAGCTACCTGGCACACAGTGCCCAATATATAGAATGATGCCCACGTTGATATTTATCCTGGATACCTGTATTGGTAACTGCTAACGCATTGGCTTTTGGAGCAGATTAAAGCATGTGTGCTAAGCTTAAACATTGCTTCATCTAGTGTCACCATGGTTAGCTTAAAGATTTGACCTCTTCAAAGCAATGAGCTATTGGATAGTTCTGAGAGAACACTAGAAAGAATGTGGGATATGGAGTTACTGCAGCCCTAATATGAGCTCGTGGTACAGAATGTCCAGGTAGCACCAAGGAGCAGACTTCTGTGCAAAGTGAGATAAACACCATCTTGGTCAGAACAACACATTTTGTATCAAGCAGCAGGTAATGTAGTTTCCACCTTGATCTACTGATTCAGTAAGCCCTGTCCACAGCTTGTTTGTTTTGGTTCTGGTAACAAGGTGAACCACCTCAATTGCAAGAAAAAAGTCATGACAGTTTCCCCATTACCAAAACAACAAAACTTATTATCAAAGTCTGCAGATAGCCAGCACAGAGTTTCTGTTTCGCTTGAGGAGAACTGTTTCCCCTCAAACATTAAACCAAAAGAAGCCCTCCTCTTCTTAAGTTGCATAGTGTAAAATATTTGGTCACAACCATGAGAAGAATAACCAATAGTCAGGTAAAATGGCACATACAGAATTTCAGGATCATGCACAGAGAAACAATGCTACTACCATACAGTTTGTGATGGTCTGAAATTGTTTTCTGTTTGGCACATTGTTTGAAAACTTGTAAGGAAGAAGGGGCGGTCATATTACCAAGCCCAGTGTGGAGGCTCAGGTGTACAGGAAGTACTAATGTGGATGGTTGCTAATGTTTGGTAACTTCCTGTGGGCAGGCACACGACTCACTGTTTTCAGTCCTCTTAATTATATTCTTCATTTTTAGATAGGAAAACCAAGAATCTCCAAAATTACCAAAATTAAATAGCCTTTTTCTGAGTGTACATAGCTAGGAAGTGGTGGATTAGAATTCGCCTTACACCTGCACTTTGCCCACTAGATTGCATACACTATGGTCGCTGTAATGACAGAGACATGTCACAAATGTTTCAAATAATTTCCACCTTAAAACATCCACCTGGACATAATTAACACCTAAGGACATTGGTTTCCATTTCATAGTAAGTTATTTGCTATGACTGTACTGTGCTTCACAACACATTATTTGTACCATATGGTGTTACATAACTTTCCTTGAAGAGGATAGACAGACAGATAGACAGACCAAAAGTACAGATACCGCCAAAGTCCAACTTGGGGATCCAATGAACTTTCTTGGGGGGTTACTTACAGAACTATGGGTGAGGAATTAACTAACAGGAACAGACTCAAGGGCAGCTGCATCACCAAGGTCCCACCCCAGCAGGAGTGACAGTTCACAAAAGCTGGGAACCTGGAGCACACTGCACAGCATGTAGGCAGTTCAACAGGTAGACGAGTGTCCTTTCCAAGGTGCCCCTCAGGTGCTCTAAACCTTGGCCAGGCAGCTCACCTGGTTTCTTCGTCCTCCAGGCAAGCAGTCCGGTCTTAGATTGCTCTTGGAAGCTCAGTTTGATCATTTTCTTGGCAGTTTGACTTCCCTGGGTCCGAGAGAGACTCTCAGCTTTTATTGCTTACTCTGGCAAGGAGGGGTGTAGTGAGTCTAGTCAGTTTCAGAAACTTCCTGAAGGTATTTTGAGCTGTGTAGCTTCCTGCTTAAGGAGCTTCTCTGAAGGATGGAATCAAGCCATATGCAGATATGCATCAGTGGCTCTCAACTTGTGAGAAAGGGGTTTGAATGACCTTTTCACAGGGGTCGCATCTTGCATTTCCTGACTTTCCCCATGATGCTCTTTAGTTGCCAGTAGTTTTCAACCTTCCTAATGCTGCAGCCCTTTTATACAGTTCCTTCAAACCTAAAATTATTTTTGTTGCTACTTCATAACTGTAATTTTGTTACTGTTATGAATCATAGTGTAAAGACTGAAGAGCATCATGGAAAAGTCATGCTGACTTTCTTTAATTCCATCCTCACCAACCAGTATCCTTTAAAGACCACACTCTTTCCTGACTGGAGTCAATCTTCATAATTTGTAACAAAATAGAACCAACACACCATGTCCTCTTTGAAAAAATGGAAACATCATAAGCAGGAAACAGTTCACAGTGGTAGGATAGTCTTCCTAAAGCAACAAATTCCTTTTAGAAAGATCATTTCTTGATTATGTGTATGGGTGCATTGTATGGGAGTACATTGCCCAAAGAAGCCAGAAAGGACATCCAGTTCTCTAGAGCTAGAATGACAGAAAGTTGTGAACTACTCAATTTGCTGGGAACCAAGTTCAGATCCTTTGCAACAGCACTAGCTGCTTTTAACTGCAGAGCCATCTCTCCAAACCCAATTGTAACACATTTCTGTGGGGGAAAAAAAGCATCAAGTAATTCTATCATGAATGTTACAGGATTTTAGACTTGTTGAATACTCCTGTAGCTACAGCTCAGTCCTGGGAAGCCTGTTGCTGCTCTACTGACACAAGGCATATTTGGGAAGGGGGTAAATCATGGGTACTTTGTCTGGCCCACTATTTATTTTATGACAAGGTTTAAGTGGATCGCAAATGAGCAAGCCAAGTCTGGAAGTCTCCATCTCCATTTTCAATTCCCTCTTTTATGCTACACTTTCCATCACTCTCAGGGGTTTATTATCTTTAGAGGTTAATATTTGCTCATTTAAATTGACAAGGCCATGTAACTCACTCAGCATAATGCTTTTATAATTTCAATCACGAAGTGATATGACAATATCAATCCAATCATGCTTCATTTTCCTAGGCTGTGATCTCTCACCCAAATAACCTTGTTCGTTTGGTATCTGGGTCAAGTGTCCTATACAGAATTCATTCAGAGAGTTATTCTTCTTAGTGTTAGAGACCAATCTATTTTATTTAAGTAGTAGTGACCTGAAAGATGAGTAAAGCTTTTCTTAGTTAACTTTAACTGTCAAGTTGACCTTCCTGGAGTTTCCTGAAAAGGGCTTCTCAAATGATCAAATGCCCAGGTGAGAATGACCTGTGGGTTTGTATGTCTATGGGGAATGTCTTGATTAATTATCGATGAAGGAGGGCTAAGCCCACTGTAGGTGGCACCACTCCCTAGGCAGACATTCCTGGATTCTATAGAAAAACTAAATCATGAACACCTCGAGCAATGTTATTTCCCCCAGGTTTCTATTTCAGTTTCCTTCTATAACCTCCCTCAATTGTGGACAATAACCTGAAAGTTTAAGATGAAATAAGGCCTTAGATTGCCTAAAGTTTTTTTTTTGAGGGGGGTCAGGTTGTTTTATCACAACATTAGACATAAACTGGAACAGACCTAAAATATGAGTATGAAGGCATACTGGAGGAAATTATTCCCCCTGTCCTGCTCTAAAGCTTTGAATAATAGTCCTTGCAAACTAACTAATGCACCTTTCATCAATATTTGTTTACAGAATGTTAGTAATGATAGCAGGCATGCTGAGAATAGAAACAGAGAGTGTCATTCTCTTACTGAAAGAATGCTTCCTCTAATTGGAGAGAAGAGACTTAGAGACTACTCACTACTCAGGTTTATTTTAAAGTAATCTGCTTATAGCTCAGCAGCAAGTAGGTAATACAAATAGCACTGAAAGGGAGGCAGTTGTTTAAATTTGAGTGACATGGTGCCTATTTAGAAAGTAAGATATGTAGGGACTACAGAGAAACAAAAACAAGCAAAGGACTCATCTTCCATAGGTGGACTCTGAAACAAAGAGATCCAGTCAGTAGTGAACTTCTACCAATAATACCGAAAGAGAGGGGTGGAAGGAATTCTAGATATGAGCAATTGAGATCAGGCACGAGAGGGGAGAAGCCAGGCATGCTGTTAGATCAGCCTGAGCAGACACAGGCAGGGCACAAGTGCCATGGGGGCAAGTGAACTCTAGTAATGCTCTTCTCTCCTTGACCTTGAGCTGCTCCCAACCCATATACTGATGGGGGTAGGGGTGGGACTACTTGATGTCTTTATGCTCAACTAGCTTTTCTATAGAATCCAGGACCATCTGCCTAGGGAGTGGTGCCACCTACAGTGGGCTTAACCTTCTACGGTGACAGTCAACCAAGGGCAACTCAGAAAACACTGGGAATTTGTAGAGATAGTTTAATTTTAACATGTGCCTAAACTGGCGGAAGATATGTGGAGTTAAATATTCTGAAATTCCCAGGTCTCCTACAAAGGATTAAACAACCCAGAATTTCAACAGTTGTCTAGGCTGCAAAACCTTGACCCAACAGTTAAGTAGCAGATAACAGTGGCTACAACTGTTGCATCGAACTATTTGAGGACTTATTCTCCCAGAACCCATTTGTTGCTTTTGAAACATAGATTTTTTTTTCTATAGCAGTTCTGAAGTTGGTAGGGAAACTGAGCAGGCTCGGAGATTTTTCCCGTGACTCTAGTCCTCCACCACTGACTGTGCTTGTGGTGTGTGTGTGTGTGTGTGTGTGTGTGTGTGTGTGTGTTTACATGTAAGAAATTGAGACATAGAGATTCTCAGATTGTCAGCTAGCAAGGTGTGTTTTTCCAATGTCTAATGGTCTGTAGAATCTGAAAGCTGTGGCTCTTCGGCACAGCATAACTCTTCCATAATGTGTTAATGTAACAGCTACATTAGAAGCACGTGCAGGGTGGAGAAGGGCAGACCATGCCTGCTTCTGAAGACCCAGAGCCCCTTTGTATGGATCCCCTTATCTACTTCAGGCTCACACAATTATTTTCTAGAATGGCCAGAAGAGAATCTAAGACCCTGGAGACAAACTGACTTCAAAGAGACAACTCCTCCCTTGGCAGTTAGGTGTCTTTATGGCCATTTCTCATTTTCCCAAGGAGTACTGGGTATCAGCTGATGGGAGAGGTGATCCATAAAAGAAAAAAAAATCTGGATTCTAGTCAAAGTAATTCCATTAGGGGTAGAAATGACTGGCTGAAACCTGAGCAAGGGAAATCACTTACAGCAGACCAACAGCTGGGCCCTGATGACATCACTCCCGCAAATCAAAGGAAATGAGCTAATCAAATATGCATAAAAAGCCTGTTTGGTTTGCTTGCTGAGAAAGGTATAATTTGCTTTTAAGTGAGAAGGGGAAAAAAAAACCTAATCTCTTTGAAATACATTGGCCTGATATTTTGCTTCTTTGGATTGTTTTCAGTTATTAAAGCATGTGTGAGAAGGAAATGCTGCGAACAGCCTTGGGTCCCAGGAGTTAGAAGGCATTGTCAAAGGAGGGTTGTTTTCACAGGGCCCTGTTACATGCTACATGTGTGATAGCCCCATCGGACACCCCCCATCCTCAGTGGGAAAAAAAAAGACAAGAGAGCCATCCCTGGGTCATTTCACACTCTCTCCCTCTGCTCTCTGACTGTCCTTTTCTGTTGAAGACAAGTGAGTGTCCACTGTAGTGATGAACTGTTCACACATCAAATTAAAGTTGAATTGTGGGTAAAATTAGAATTAAATAGTGTTAAGTAAAAGAGCTAAGAGGCAGGGAATTCAAAGTCATCAACTTTGTTTAGGGCAAAGCGAGGCTATCCCACAACTCCCTGAGGATGGAGGCAGGAGATAGTGGTAGACAGGCCTGGGGCTTGGGGATACTGGTATAACCAGAAAAGCACACAAGGAACTAACTGAAGTGTTTAGACTTTCCTCATCTCTGCCTTTGCTTCTCCTGGCCTCTAATGACAGTGTTGAACGTGGAAAAGTGAGCTGTATTTGGGTACTGCTTTTAGAGACGCAGCAGGGTCCTTAGTGAGGAATTATTTGGAGGCTGTGGGAGAAGGCTGCTGGCTCTGAACCTGAGAGGAGTAACATGTGGTGAGAGGAAAGGTATGGTTGTGGTCCAGATATTTGTGAAACATTCTCTTCCATTGAGATCATCCAGCAGCCAGATACTACTAGCTCAGGTACTCCTAGTGACTGATGACTATTTTATTTTCAGCATTGTGGTTTGAAAGTTAAGACCTCTCCCTTGAGTAAAAATTTAAGTGCATAACATAGCAGTGTGGGCCACCAGACCTCGCAAACATGACTATCCTTTGTAGTTAGAATGTTATACCCAGCAATTCCACATTGACAGAATCTTCTCATTCCTTTCTCCTCCCAACCCTTGGAGGCCATCATTCCCCTGATACTTCATGCAAGTAGAATCATGTAAGTGTTCATCTTTCCATAGCTAGCTAGCTCCTATGGTTTCAGTATGTGTCCTTCACATCATATGGAATTCTAACCTCTGCTTTGGTGACATAGGACAAAAAGCAGATTGGAAAACGATGAAACCATAGGTATTTACCCATGAGTGAAATAAATGCCTTATTGTGAAAAGAGTTGGAGGGGCTAACTTGGGCACTCTTTGCTCTGCTTTCTGTAGCCATGTGATGACACAGAGCTCTTGGGGCTGTCTTGAAGCAGAGAGCACTCCCCACTATGCCATGATGATCTTTGATTTTCCTTTATTGAGAATGAATTATCAACTGATGAGCCGCTCATTACTGCTGCATAAATAGATGGAGTGCTTTACTCTACTTTCCAATGGCGTCTCTTAATGGGGTCCAGGTGCACATCCTAAAAATCCAGATCCCAACATGTCTGCCTATGGCTTATGGCTGGACTTGTCTGTCTGCACAGAAGAAGCCCTCCCTGAGCCCTTATGACATGATCCTTCAGTTTGTGTCACCCCTCTTAAAGAAAGAGAACTTTTTTTGTTGACTTCATTATAATATAACCATACATTTCCTGTCCTCTTCTTCATTACCAGTGTGCCCTTTCTTGTCCATGAAAAGAAGAATGTAAACAGTTCTTCAGAAAACCAGTCTGCAACAATATGCTAAAAATGTTTATTTTCTCTACAATTAACACTGAAAAGCAAAACAGCACATTAGTAATCAGCACAGAAGAGCATGTTCAGTAACAATACTCATCACAGAAATTCAACTCTAAACTACAGACTGACATTTTACATCATGCACCATAAGTTGAACGTTGTCAAATTGTTCTGGTAATAACAAGTGTTGGTCAGGATGAGTTAGAGGATGGTATGGCCGCTGTGGAGATCAGCATGGTGGGCACTCAGCAAATGGGAAATGTAAACTACCTCACAATCTAGCAATTTTACTTCCAGACATATATCCAAAAGAACTGAAAACAGAGACCCAAAGATTTGCTTCTATACCTCTGTTCATGAAAGGTAAGTGTGGAAGCAAGTGGCTGTTAATGGAAGGAGAAGCATTGGGTATATCAACCACACTCCAGGGTAGGCACCATGCCCAGGAGTAGATAACCAACAACTCTGTGGGGTTTTGTGGGCTCTCTGTTTCACTTTAGCCTTTTGTGGATGGGGGTATTTTTCTTTTGCTTGTTTTGATTTTTTGTTTTGTGTTTTGTGGGGTAACTTTTTTTGAGAGAGAAATAGATAGATGATAGATAGATAGATAGATAGATAGACAGACAGACAGACAGACAGACAGACAGATAGATAGATAGATAGATAGATAGATAGAATGATAGAATGATAGTCTGAGAGACAGAGAGACAGAGATACAGATAGAGAGTGGAAGGAAGAGAAGTTGGAGAAGGGCAAACATAACCAAAATATACAAAAATGTTTTAAATAAAAAGAATGAAATATTTTATCACTTTATTTTTCAGAGAGAGAGAGAGAGATTGTGTGTGTGTGTGTGTGTGTGTGTGTGTGTGTGTGTGTGTGATACAAGGTCATGGATGTAGCTCATAGATCCTGGTTAGGATCCTGGTCCAACACACAAGATGCTCTGGGTTCATTTCCCAGCATTTCATAAAATTGAGCATAGTAGCAATCACCTGTAATCTCAGGACTCAATAGTGGGAGACAAGAAGATGAGAAGTTCAGGGTCATTTTCATCTACATGGTGAGTTTGAGGTCAGTCTGAGGTACATAAGCTCCTGCTTAAAACAAAGCAAAGAATAAGTAAAAAATATATTAGTGAGCCTTCATGGAAAGAAAAAATTCTGGTACATGTTACAATGTGGAGTGCTATGATACATAAATCATGTATACATTTTATATACATGATATAAAATAGCCACCATTGTAAGATCTAGAATGGATCAACTTGTAGGCAGAAGTAGAATGGCCTCTGTGAAGAATCAAAGGAATGGGCAGTGGGAAGTCATTGCTTCCTGGGCACAGAGTTTTCAGGAAGAAGAGTTCTGGAGATGGTTGGTGTGCTGGTAATGACATCACAAATTCACTGAACATCACTGAATAAATACTAACTAGAGCTCAGGAGTCAAATAAGAGATAACTGAGAACAAATGGAAGAAAGATCTTAAGAATAACTAACAGTGGAGATCTTTCACAAGAAAGCCACATGGAAACCTGCTACTATATAGAAGCTTCTTTTAAAACTGTATGTCCATATACATGGAAAGAGTTAAGAGTTACCCCTACTAGACACTATAAACTACAAATAAAAGCCCAATGCTGGGAATGGGTTTCTTCTTTTAGAGCTGTTGGCCAGTCAGGTTTCAACATCACCCCTAAACATGACATTCTATTTCCAACATTCATATTTTCACTCCAAAACTCCATGGTAAGATGTTATTGCTGAAGCCATCATAGGCTTGAGTCATAGAATGTGGTAAACTCAGGCTGGTACCAGTTTGAATGTTTCATCTTTCCTGGCTAGCTTTAGTAGCTCTGGATGGTTCTACAATGCTAGTAGAGGAGAAAAGGATCACCAATCATACCCAAGTATGAACCCTGTGAGTTACAACAATGATCGGCCTGGTGCTGCGGCACCAAAGGTACAAACATCAGGGAGTAACTAACCACTTTCTGAGTAGATTAAAGTCCTACTCTACAAGATGATACCTAGCCCTGGCATCGCTAGCATCACTAGTGGGATAAGAACCTATGGCTAGAAAGGTCTGAGACCTTAGGGGAGAACCTACTACTATTATGCTGCTAAATGGATATAATAGCAAACCAACTCCTAGTGACATATTATTACATGCATAGACCATTGCATCTCGCAACCTTCGTCTACACAGAGAACCAACAACTGTTCAAGAGGTAGAGAAAATGAGACTGAATACTTAGTCCTAAATACTTGATTCTCTCAAGGCTCAGGGATCATTGAGGAAGAGATGCACAGAGGGGGTAAAAGCTAGAGGAGGCAATCACTGCAAGGCAGCAGTGTCTTCTTCCACATCACAGAGAAGATGCACATAGGAACTCACACTAGTTAAGGCACCATGCACAAGACCTGAGCAAAAACAAGACAGGCAACACCCCATCAAAGAGACAGGAGTTGAACAAGAAATCCCACCATGGAGCTAATGCAATGCTTAGCTTCTGGGAGAGAGAGACACAGTTTTCTCTAAGAATGGATGTAGAGTAAAAGAGCCTAGGAGAAATCACCTTGGCCCTGGCTTGCCCCTGAGCTCCCAGACTTGGAAATCCCTGCCCCCCTGACTCAGCATTAATGACTACGCAATGTTTCTGGTTCATGGCCAAGCATATGCTGAGCTATACTTTTCCTCTAGTTCACTGTGTGTGCTCCAAAGATCCTATAAAAGCTTGCTCCTCTGCCCAACCTACTGTTATCTCTGTTCCCGGTCAGAGGCAACTGCCCGTTCAGTCCTTCCCACCAATAGTTCTTACTTGAGGTTTGTTTCATGATGTGACTTTGTGGTATTCCTTGACTTCCAAATGCCAAGCTGCCCTTGAACCCAGAAAACCCTTAAAATGCAGCCAATGGAATATCAACATAGAAGAATATGAGGGCAGCATAAATTGGTTTTAATGGGATTATTAAAAAGGATGTGTGTATATAGAGGGAGTAGATATCAGAAGATTTGGGGTAGGAAGGGATGAACATGTGTACATTCTTATTTTAAGTTTATGAACTTAATTCAATGTCTTTTGTAGGACGAAGTGCAGCTTGGAGGTCATAGCTGCCCAGTGATTTGAAAAGGATGTTGCTGTTTACTTAGTATGAGTGTTACACTAGGAACTTCATGGGACTCTTATTTAACCTCATTTATCACAGGCTAGGCATGTTGGTTCTTTGTTTCAGAGGAGGGCACAGGTTGAAGGAGTGTAAACATTTTTTTCCATCCCTATTGTGTTAGTCAGCTAGACATTGCCAAGGTATTCAAGAATACCTTTCAAGAATACATTCAAGCCGGGCATGGTGGTGCTTGCCTTTAATCCCAGCACTTGGGAGGCAGAGGCAGGAGAATTTCTGAGTTCGAGGCCAGCCTGGTCTACAAAGTGAGTTCCAGGACAGCCAGGGTTACACAGAGAAACCCTGTCTTGAAAAACCAAAAAAAAAAAAAAAAAAGAAAAAGAAAAGAAAACATTCAAGAATACCTGAATACATGCACACACACACACACACACACACACACACACACACACACACACACACACAGAGTTTTAGACATTTTAAACTCTGATGGAGCATATTTGTTTGTGATTTGGGCTTCTGGGAAGCACATGATGGACAGAACAAGGTGTTGAGCAAAATTGTTCTCCTCGTGGTCAGGAAATCAACAGAAAGGAAAGAAAGCAACTAGTGTCTCACAGTATCTGTCCTTTGAGGGCACAACTGTGATGAACTAAAACCTCACAATGGGCCCACCATTTAAAGATATACCCTTCAAAAGCACCAGACACAACACTTAGCCTGTAGTATATGAGTCTTCCAGAGACATTCAAGCATCCATTTGGGTTGGACTCAGAACTGTGTGGATATCCTACGTCATGTAGCTTTCACTTATTAAATGTCTTACTTAGGCATATACCTCCATGTTATCCAATAAAAGAGTAAAATAAGATGCAGAAATCACATCCACAGCATCTATGGAAAGAGAAGGGGCCAGGATGCAACACAGATTTATGTGACTTTAAGTCCATATTCGAGTTCTACTCCAAGCCTCTCGATTATTGATCTTAATTTTAATCTGTTTTCCTCCTTATTGATTTCCATTTTTATTTGATGAGTCAAGGTGTAGCATTCTACTCTGTTCCCATTTTGGAGATGATAAATACTAATTTTATTCATTTTAAAAATATTCTAAGTGTATGTGTGTTTCTGTGTGTGCACAGTGCCAGAAGAGGCCAGAAGAGGGTGTCAGGTCCTCTAGAAATGGGGTTACGGATTGCTGAGACTCCCTACCCTGTGTGTGCTGGGAACTGGACCCCACATTTCTCCAATAGCAAGCAGTGCTTTTAACTGCTAAGTCTCTTCTGCAGCCCCAGGTGAGGATCTTTAAGCTACTAGAGACTAGATAAACTTAACCATGGGTACAAAGATAATGGATGCAGGCATATGGATACAAAGCCAAGCAGATAGTCTCCAGGAGGGCCTTGCTCTATAAACACTGGGCTACTAATTATTGTACAATTAGAATTGGTCCTGGGGATTTGGTAGGAAGCCTGTACTGACCGACCTTGATAAATGAGATATTTAAGGATGGAACAGGCTGAGGTCCATTTACTTAGTTGGATTTATTCTCTTTATTTCAGTTGAGCTGTGTTTGTGTGTGTATGTGGCCTTTTAAATGTTATTAAATCCTCAGTCTGTTGTGTTCAATGAAGCCATCTGAGCCATTCATAGTAAAAACTAGATAGTGATCAAAGTGCTACCTGCTCCAGGGGCTCTGCAGCTGAACATCAGAACAGGTGTGTCCAGCACGTCCTACTTCAGACAGACCTGCTCTTTGTGGTGCAAGGGCCACAGATGGCACGTGGCATAATCATAACTTTTCATAAGAAGATAAACTGAGGCTCAACAAAAATTTGAAGAATTTATCTGACTAAACAATAATACAGAAGAGGAATGGGTCTGTTTCAATCCTTCATGATGGAATTCAAATAGGAAGTTGTGTGTGTGTGTATGTGTGTATGTGTGTGTGTGTGTGTGTGTGTGTGTGTGTGTGTTTCATGTGTGTTAGGTATTAGGTGTTAGGTGCAGATGTACATGATATATGTGTATGCATGTAGATGCCAGAGGATGACCTCAGGTATAATGTTTCACCTTAATATTTGAGGCAGATTCTCTTACTGAACCTGGAGCTAGCTACTTGTCCACATAGCTTCCCTACAAGCCCCATAGATCTTCCTGTCACAGCTTTCCCAACTTTGAGATTAAGATGCTTCTGTACTGGACTTTTAGTTAGATTCTGGGATCAGATGTAGATGTCGGTGCTTACACAATAAACACTTTACCCTCTAAGTCATCTCACAGCTCTAGGAGGCTTTTCTAGCATGAAGAAGGAAGGAAAGCAAAGAAAACATTTGTCTGGTTACATTCATGTGGTTAACTTAACCTCCATTAGAAAGTCCCTGGTTCTAGAGGGTTTTCTTGGTTTCTGATTGGAGAGGCTTTTTAAAAATTATAATATTGATACTTACAAGAACCAACTCAAATTGTGTTGCTGATGTTTGTGAGTCAAGCAAGTCTAAAAATAGGTGTTATCCTCTCAGGATTCTTCTGGCCTGGACTCATTTTGAGTTACTTTAATAACCTTGTGGGTTATGATCTAGGCTGTCTGCTTCCCAGAGTTGGCATAAAGGACACTAGAGAAGAAGGTGGTGGCTGGTTTATTTTAAAAGCCTTCAGGTGTTGGGACACTGAGTCAACTCTTGTATGGGGTACCCACTGAGAGAGCACCTCCCTCTGGGGTATTTTCACTTGGGGGTCTCCCACCTAATGTCTACTCATCTGGAATGTTGTCTGGAATGTTTTCCTCTATGATTTCTTCCTTGGATGTTCTCATCTGGGATGCCAATCCACAGAGTTCTCAAAAGAGAGATAGAGTCAGTTTATTTGCCAAGCAAAAAAAAAACCTATAGTTTGGTGTGTGAAATTCTGCATAGCAATTCTTATGCATTCTAAGGTAACAATTTTTTTTATCTAAAAGACAAAACAAAAGTCTCCACCCAGAAATTAGGATGCTCCAGCTTTCTGCCTGTAGGAGAATCATCAGACACCTGTCGAGGATAGAGGATGATGAAGATCTCTGCTCTTCTTGTTTTTTTTGAAGGATCAAGGGCACCCTAATTTGCTTCAATATCCAGCACACAGAGCCTTGACACGCATCAATGGATGTGTTTATGGCAGTGAGTTGGTTACATGTGAGCAGGGTTCATGGGTGTGGTGAGAAGAGGGTGTGGGAGAACAAGGGTGTGGCTTGTGCTGTAGAGTCAGAGCCCAAGAAAATATTAAGGATTTTAATTTCATTCCAGTTTGATAAACATACTGAGAACTTTGGTCAAAGATTCAGCATAGGTCAAGAAAGCACAGTACAGCAAATCCAAGTAGTGGAAAAGAACATACATTCCATGACTGCATTTCTCAGAAAGAAGGATGACTCAATGCACAGTGCTCCAACCTGATGACAAGAGTTGGCACCAGCCACAAAGACTGGTACATATCTCTATTGTGCCATTAGCCAGCTGGGCAAAATTGAAATTTGTTATATAATGGGTTATATATGGATTATTTTACAATATAACTACTGCAGAGGATTATCGGGGCAACTGAAATAAAGGGAACTACAAGAGAGGCTTTGGATAGTACCTGGGACGTGGGAGGAGATAAATGAACTTCCACTCAACGTCTCATATGCTTTCATCCTCGGCCAAGTGGACCAACATTTCTCAAAAATCTTACCTAAAGTTCTTCCTCTTTTGAGTCTTCCCTTCTTGCTGCTTCAGTGTATCAAAACACTAAATAACCACTGGGAAGAGACATGGTGTCAGGATGAAATGACCACTGGGAAGACACACGGTGTTGGGATGAAATGACCACTGGGAAGACACACGGTGTCGGGATGAAATGAGAAGATAAGACCAGCCTGTGAAGGTGAGCAGGAAGATGCATAGCAAAGCTTACATTCTTTTCAGACACTTAATGTTTGCTAACACTTCAGTATTGTCATCATTCTTGGGAACCAAACATTTCAAAGACATTGAGGACAAGAGCCTCAGGGCTGGGGAGATGACTTGGCGTCTAAAGCACTTGCCATGGATGGGAGTTGGAAACCTCAGAACTTATGTAGAACCAGGTTTGGGTGGTGTCACCTATAATCCTAGTGTCCCTACGAGACAGAAATTGAAGACAAAAGTCCCAGAAGTGCATGAACCACCTAGCCTAGCTTAAGTAGCAACCTGTGACAAAAGAGAGACTTTGCCTCAAACAAGATGGAATTGAAGCATAAAACCCCAATGGTGCCCTCTGACTTCCACAGGCGTACATTGACAACTGCTCATCTGGACTCATGAATGTGTGCACATGTACCTACATTATACACACACACACACACTCACACATGCACAGACAGACATGCACACAGAAACAAATAAGCATGGAATGAGAGCTCCATAACCAAAGCCCTGTGGTTTCCTGACTCTCTTAGGAAACACAGCAAGTTAAAATGTTGAGAGCATCTCAGCTTCCTCTGTAAAATTTGGGAAATGGCAGTGACATTACCAGGTCCTTGTGAAGCTTTCAAGAACATCACTTGTGCCCTATGCCATGGTGGCTGACAGTAAATGCTCAGCAGCTGTGAACCATCGTTAACATGTCTATGTGATTCTAAAAAAAATAGCAAAGAAGAAAGGAGGACACCCAAACTACAAGGAGCCTCTTTCAGCCCCCAAGACTTTATTCCTGAGCCTTCTGGATCTTACTTCATCAAGACTCAAGAAACTGTCTTCTTGCAAAGAGTTCACCCTTTCCAGATGTTGCCAAAGAGAGAAAAGGGAAGCCTACTAGGTTGTCACCCTCTGAGCGTAAGAATAGCCACATGGAGGCGGCTCCATAAACAGGGGCAGAAATAAGTTAAAGGCTCAAAAGTTTAGTGGAGGAGTTGGGGTCCCCAGGCTCCCCGGCACACTGTCTTCCAAGTCTAATTGCAGCACATTCCTGGGATCTGCCATCACCACACCATCATGATGCAAATGCCTCGGCATGGTGGAGAAAGAGGAGTTAGAATACCTCTGAAAGGCACACAAAAACATATGCTGACCCTTCTCAAACCTATGGCTATATTCCACATTGGAGCCAAACTAAAGGAAATCAGCATCTCTACCCAACATCCTAGAGCCAGGGCAAATAGCAACTTAGTGTTTCTCTAAATACACAGAGTATATTACCTTAGTCATAAAATTGGGGACTTTCAAATCTAATTTGTTCAGCCCTAGTGCTGTTGAAGGCTGGGCAGGGTTCCAAAGGAAATCACCTCCACGCAAACAGAGATTAGCAGTTCTCCCCTGTAGACATCTGGGAGTGATTCCCTATAATCTCCAGTAATTGTGGCTGCATTACATTCAAACCCTGTTTTCAATTTTCTTAAACTTCTAGGACTGATTGTGTTATTAAATCATGCTGGCTGATGTGTTTAATAAGGACCTATTAAATGTTTATAAAATTAGGGAAATAAATACGGCCTCTTAGTCAGATTGCCCAATGGATCTGGTAACCTATTGTTAAAATAACAGTTGTGTTAAAGCTGATTCTCCTCACTGCTGAGGCTGGTACCTACTTGAACACATCGCCCCATCATTTACGACAAGGTGCTTGTTCTAATACTCCATTTGCTGAAAGCTTTGTTTCCCTCCCAATTCAGCAAAGAAGGACATATATTTAAAGAGGGCCCATGGAAAGATGTAGTGTTTTGGCCAACAAACAAGAAATGTCACCTCTGTTTTCAATGAACTAGGAAGAACTCCAATTTCTTGGCTTGATCCAGAGAGCCCAGCTCTCCATTGTTATTGTGGACAACTTCACACCTGGCTTAATTTCAAACTGGAAATTGCACACAGTCCTCCAAGGCCTTTAGGAGGAAGGTGTGGTGGGCCAGGAGAGAAGACAGGAAACATGGCAGTGAGAACGTTCAAAGCTGGGGGAGTAAATGCAATCCAGTCTTCACACAAGAAGACTTAACTCAGGAGTTATCTATTTATTGAATCTCAGAGATCTTGGGTGGCTTATGGCTACACAAGTTCTCCTAAACCGCATCCCACTCAGGCTAGCCCTGTGGAAGTCTCTCATTGGTCTTTGAGAGCAAAATCTGGAAAGAGATCTGGGCTACTAATGACTTCTAATAAAACAAAAGACGTCCAGTCCCCAGGACATGAGCTGGACCAGGGCTTGTATCTCATTTCATATTACGCATTTCATTTGGCCTGGGAAATTTCCCTCCAGGGAACCTCTTTCACCTTGTAACTAAAACAGGGCTATTACGAGTGTCCACCTCTAAGGACTGATCAGAAGATCCAAGAGGATGGTAATGTGTGTGGACTTGGTTTGGCACAGGCAGAGACTTCCAAAATGGTTGCTGGAATTAAAAAGAGAAGTGACAAAGCAGAAACCACAGTCCAAATGAGAGTTTATCTTTGAAGCATTAAGAGTAATCCTGCAATGATGGCTAAGAGTAGCCATTAATGCAATATTACCCATCTAAGCGTGGCAGGAAGCTACAAGCTCTTCATTCATAGGATGTCCTAACAAGATACTCAACCTTAGCTTTGGTCCTCTCCTTACCAAAACATGCTCAACCACCTGACCTTAAACCACAGTTGCCTCTACCAGTGACCATAGCTCAAGTAATTCTGTAATCTTCAGGTCAAATACAAACTCCACTTTCTTGGATGAATTAACCCTTGAGTTTCCCCCCAAAGAGGACAATTACACAATATTTCTGCCATTTAAGATGGGGGAGGGCAGAAAATGACATCACGCCATCAAATAAACATGCTACCCTTAAAATACTTCTAACAAGTATGCACTGTCTTGTTGCTTTCTCATAGCCCCCACTTCTGTCCCAGAGTATCATAAAGTGATGGGGAGCTGGCCTGGTTCACATTAGGACTTTGAAAGGTGGGTAGAGAATTGAATATAAGGGTAATATTGGCAGAACCTTATAAATGACCTGATTGTTATTTTATATGGGCGACAACCTCCACATTACCGCCTCTTGCCAGAAAGGCACCATGTCTGGCTGGGGCGTTACATAGAGCAGGGTCCCAAGTCTGCTCTGTGGACAACACACACTCTGCATGCTTGTGTATACATTTGCTAGGATTATGCAGAGGGCCTCACTTGCACCAAGCTAAAATGTTGCAGAAACCCAGAACAGCAATTATTTTTACGAATTTTTCCCCTCAGGGGAATTTCTACCAGTTTAATTGTCTGGGGGATTGTTTCCTTCTGGGATTTTATTTCAAAACACCTTTTTTTTTTCACCATGAAGAGGAAGGAAAGAGAAGGTGGAATTTAAGGGAAAAAAAAACCCCAACTCTTTAAACACACAAACCTTCAATCACATAAAAATTCAACAAACTCTGTGCCTGAAATTAATAGAGGTATTTCCTGGTGCATACGTTTTAAAATTATTTGTCTGCAGATACATTCAGAATTGATTATATTAAAGGTGTATAAATCTACCTTCCCTTCCCCCACTCCTTGGCCTTGGAAATGAATTCAAGCAAACCTACTGAATTTTAAGTTAAGACAAACAGGGGGAGAGCTCATTTGTCTCCAGTTATACATGAAATGGCTCATAATAGCGGATGCCGAGTTCATGAAGTGTATGTTCGACCCCCTTTGATATAAATTCCATCATCAGCTCACAAAGAAATTGTATTTATGCACAAGACAGTGTTCTCCAATGTGAGCCCTATAAATTACAAGAACAGGAAATCCAAATTTATAAGATGCCATTTCTGGATTTATTTTGAACGCTCACTCCCCCATATTACCAAACAAATGCCACATTAGCAGAGCATGAAAGGCTTTTTACTGGCATTAAGCTACAGCCATGACATTCACAGCACAGGCCCGGCTAAGGCTTAAGTGCAAGTTGGAAAGCAAAGACAGACCATGGGAAGGAGCCAGAACATGGGGCCCAAAGGCCATTGCTTCCTGCAATGTAGATAAGATGCTGTGTTTGCTCGGGAAGAAGTGTCAATGATCATTTCTCTTCCCACATCCTACACAGTGAAACAAAATTTAGTTATTTTCCCCAGCCCTCACTAATACCTTCAGTAGTGCACATACCAGGGCTGGAGAGATGAGTTGGTGACGCAGCAGATAGTGGGGTGCAAAGTTGGACAAATAAGAAAGAGCAGGCTGGATCTTAGAAAAGGTGTGAGGAGGGGAGGGGAGTATAAGCTAAATCCATGGTATGAACTTCTCAACGAACCAGAGTTCGATTCCCAACTACTATGTCATGTGGCTCAGAACCCATGAAATCTGACTCTGTATCCTCGTCTCTGCGGGCACTGCACTTATATAGTCAATATAAGTCATACAGGCATGTAGTCTCTGCCTCTGTCTCCGTTTTGTCTCTGCCTCTGTCTCTGTTTTAGTCTCTGCCTCTCTCTGCCTCTCTCTCTCTCTCTCTCTCTCTCTCTCTCTCTCTCTCACACACACACACACACCATTTTAAAATACAATAATTCTGGTACCTGTTCATTGGTTTACCTATCAAAAACTTATTAACTGCTTAATGTGCTTCAACTATTCAACTGAGTACATAGAATCTACAAAGAAGGACCAAGTAGGGAATGTCAGGATGTTTTCTGTGCCTAAGTTATAATAAAAATGATTCAAACATTGGCTAACATTTATCAACCAATTGCCTGATGTTAGACACCATTCTAGATTTTCATATATGTTGCGATCATTTATTCTTCTCATAACCCAGTGGGGATAGATACTGTTTGTTTAAGGTAACCATGAGAAAAAGCAAAGTTACATGTAAATTCTCCTGGCTAATGAGGAGTGCAATTGATAAGTGCACCAATGGCTTCCAGACTAGTGTATTTACCACTGTGCTGGCAGAAGTGGTCACTCTGAATTAGTCATTCATCTTTCACTTCCACTTTTAGATGTCTGCTGTCTTTGGACAATTTAGTTGACTACATGGTACTCTATTTTTCTCATCAATAAAATGGGTATAATCCTGTTCTGTTTTCTGCCACAGATATACAGATAGAGGACAGGGATGCATGAACAGAGCCAATGTTTGGGATGTGCCTCACTGTTCCTTATGGTCACCACTTAACACATCTCATCTCTCTGTCATGCTTTCAAACAAGAAGGTATGGAGACATCACAGACTATCTCTCATGGGACCTTCATTGAAAACATATAGTTTCCAACTAGCAGAGATACCCAGGAGGTCTTAGGTCTTAGGTCTTGAAAGTTGGCCACTAAATATCTCCTGGCTTTCTATAGACCAGTCTAAGGGGGGGAAAGTCACTTCTATAACTTGGTAGTTCAAGCCAAGATACAGCCTAGGAGATCTGAATATAATGAAGCTCAGGCCTTAACATTTCACTGTGCACTTTATCTAGATGCATACAGCTTAGCTCTCCACCGGTATCACCACATTCTCAGCCTCTTGTGTCTTCAGGAAAGATGTGAGGAAGGCTTTGGACACCCTTGCAGTCTTGAGTGTTCTGTCCTGGAAACAAATCGATTCTACAGGCCTGAGGACTGGATGTCAAACACCAAAATGTGTACAATGTATAAAAGCACTGAACAGTACACTCTGCCCAAAGTGTGGGCACTGACTGCCTTTTCAATCTCTGGCTCTTGACATCCTCTGCTGTTTCTGGTTTTTGTTTTGGGGTTTTTGTTTTGTTTTGTTTTGTTTTGTTTTGTTTTGTTTTGTTTTTCTGAGGTTTTTATCTTTAGTCTTGAGCAATGTTCCTGGTGGCAAGTAATAGAGACTGAACTGAGCTGGCTGTTATAGAAAAGGGATTTATCAAAAAGCTCGGGGTGAAACACTATCAAGAAACAAGCTTGGAGGACATTAGCCTGAAAGAAGACCCACACCTATCCACGACAGGATTGGACAATCAGATAATTGTGTTGGAGCTGGAGCATTGGTGCTAGAGGTAATCTCTCTGGACCATACTATCTTAGAGGCCTTTGTACTTGTTACCTGGAAATGGTAGGATGCAGTAACCATTATCATTGCCAAAGTGCTTTCACCTGTCTCTGTTTCTCTACTTCTGAATACAAAGATAGGAGTAAATATCCATGGTTGTCCAGTCTGGGGAGGTCCTGAGTTCAATTCCCAGCAACCACATGGTGATTCCCAACCATCTGTAATGAGATTTGATGTCCTCTTCTGGTGTGTCTGAAGACAGCTACAGTGTACTCATATACATTAAATAAGTAGTTTTAAAAAAAAAAGCTACTTTAGTCAACATGGGATACTATAACTAAATACCACAGTCTGGGTTGCTTAAATAACAGACCCTAGTTTTCACAGCTGTGGAGATCAGAACTCCAAGACCAAGGAATTGGTACATCCAGTTCCCAGTAATGACCATCTTCCTGGCCTGCACATCATAATCTTTTTCCTGGTCTTTCTTTTAAGGACACAAACCCTATTATGAAGGTCTCACTTATATGACCTCCCTGAACCTAATCGTCCCTTAAAAACCTTATTTTCAAATATCATTTTATTGAGGGCCAAAACATCACCACTTTGAAACACAATCAAATGCTCAGTGTATAACAGCTGTGACCTCTGTGTACCCTCAGATCTCACAAGGAGAAGCCTCCAAAACCAACAGTTCAAGTGTTCATTGACACCAGCCAAAGATTATGACAAAAAGAAATTTACATCTTTCTAGTTAGATCAGTGATACTTTGGCAATGACTTTCCCTTCCTCTACTCAGGACCATTCATTATATCTGGAAAGCTGACAAATGTTTTTTTTCTAGAATCTAATGGGTAGAGGCCAAGGTTCCTGGTAATCATTTAACAATACAGGTACAACAATGGCCTAGGATGCTACTATAACCAAAGTAAGGGGAGCCTGTGTTACAATGAATGTATCACACAAATTGGAACACTGTCTGTTCTTGTGCAGTTTTGTGTCTTGACTGATAGCAGGAGTGAAGGTTGAATTAACGAATATCCTTAACATCCCACTAGATTAACGGTAAAGTGGTCAGTATTATGCATGTTCATTTGACTTCTGAGTTATTCCAGGCCATCAAGGCTTAGAACATATGGCTATGTACGAAGCAGAAATTCAACACATTGTTATGAGACTGGTTAGTTGAGATGTGTGTTGACACATCTAGAGACATCTATTTGGGAATAGGGAACTACCATGGAAGGGTTGCCTCCATCAGACTTCCTGTAGACAATCAGATTTCTTGATTAACAACTGACTTGGGAGGGTTCTCTCTATTATAGGTGGTTGCATACCCAAACAGGCAGTGCTTATGGTATAAGAAAGCTAACTGAGCAAGCTAGTAAACAGCATTCTTCTATGATCTCAGTTTTAGCTCCTGCCATGATTTCTCTCAGTGTTGGACTGTGACGTGGGAACTGTAACCCAAGTTATAGAGAAATAAACATTTTTTTCTCCCCAAGATGGTTTGGAATAGCATTTTATCACAGAGATAGTAAGCATCTAAAACATGTATCAAATTAATGAAGTCAGTGTGAAATCTAGACAGAGCAATGCCTAGGAAGCCATAAATAATCTAGTCTTCTCTGGTGCCTGCCGTCTCTTCTACCATGATGACCTTTTACCTTACTTAAACTTTCTTGGTGTTCTTCTCTTCTGGCAACCATGTTCCATTTCCCTCTCCCACTGTACTCCACAGATAACCACTGACTCAGTCTCTCATCCTGTAGGGCATTGCTGGCATGACCTCTTTCCAGTGCCATCACCATAACCTATGTAAATAGATCCCTCCCACCCACCTCTTGTCATTTCTGGTATCCACTCTGTTTCATTCTTAATAACACTGATCTTTTTCTAGCATACTTCAGAAGCTGCTAATCTGCTGTAGTTATAATTTATTATTTGTCTTCCTTCACCAGGAGAATAGTGGATTTTATAAAATATCATTCTAATGTATAAATGCTTTGTATCAGAAGAAATTTTCCCAATAAATAACTAACTGCATAAACCTCAAGATTTCTGGAAAACTAAATATACCATAGCTTCCCAAGCCAATTTTCTAAAGTTTACAAAACAGAAGACCAGAGGGATGTAATAAACACCCAGAACTCCTGGGAGCTTGGCAATATTTGGGGCTCATGTTGGAAGGAAAGCACTTGATCTGGCAAACTTATCCTCCTGAGGCTTCCTGTGCAGTAGAGAGTACCCATCGATTCCCAAATTAGTCTCTGTTTTACACAAGTCTATGACGGACAACTGACTATCCAAACTTCACAAGTGAATGAAGTGGGTCTCCTTTTAAAATAACTTTTCCCAGGACAAAAGAATTGGAAAGGAAGAGAGAAGGGGTGTGAGCTGGGTTTTCCTGATCCCAAAGCTCCTGACCCTGAACCCTACTTGGAAGGACTTTGAGCTTAGTCCGGTGGGAAGTTTCCATGGAACCTGTACCAAGTGCCCTGATAGAGGTGAAGAATTTCAAGATGAATAGAAGAGAAAAGCTCCTCATAGTATCCCACACAGAAGACTTCTTCAGATCAGCATCCAATTTTGTGACTGTTAAAGATAATATGGGTTTGTGCATGTTTGACAATTTCATATTAACCTCTGGACTTCACTAAAATCCAGTGTATTGCTTAGTCTAGAAGATGTGACTGTATTTGATGAAACTGAACCATAGAATGCTAATATGACTTTTACCTACAGCCAAGACTAAAGAAATAGAGTTTGATAGAGTTTGGGGGTCCCTTATACTACTATCCAGCTGCAGAGTAGAGAGGCAGTTCAGCAGTTAAGAGGGCATACTAGTGCTGAAAAGGACCTAATTTCCCAGCACCCCACTGAGACAGCTCACAACTCCTTGTAACTTCAGTTCCAGCAGATGCTACGCCCTCTTCTGGCCTCCGAGGACATTGCACTTACATGCAAGGACACATATCCATATATAAAAATTAAAAATATAAAAATCTCCAAGATAAACATAAATATTACATGTACACATATATTAAAATACACATACTTTGTGTATGTGTATATGTGTATGTATTTGAATGTTTTGTGTAAATGTACATAGAGATATGTGGGGGGGGGTAGGTGTGCACATGCGCACATGTTATATACAAGCCTATAACCAAATCTCAAAAGCAACACGATGCTGTTCATCCCAGTCACTAAGTTCTCTGCCTGTTCCAGACACTTCTGGAATTCAAAAGGAATCAGAAGTGTCCTGAGACACACCCTAACGACATGTGAGTCAGGACATCTGGTCTCTAGACTTGACCTTTCCACGTTCTTTCTCTTTACAAATGAGGAGTTGTGTCATAAGATCTCCAAAGTAGCACGGCCAATGCCTCCAGCACCCTCAGGTCTCTGCACAAGCTGTTCTCTCACCCACAACAGCTGGTTTTCTGATCTGACAGGTTCATTCTCATTGACTGGCTTAAACTTCACTTCCTCAGGCGATCGCTCCTCTAACATCATCTGAACTTTCCTCATATTGAATTCAGCACAGCAGTTTAAAACAATCCTTTTATCTGTATATTGCTTGCTCTAAGTCTGTCTATTCTGTTTGGACATCATTTCTTAAGGAATGAGAGTCATTTGATGTTCTTCTGCTTCCTGAGACCCAGGACTATCCCTGAAGCAGTGCAGGAACCCCTTCCTTCTATATGAGGTTAGTGGAGGCAGAGCACAGCTAAAAGCTAGAGTTAGCTTCAGTTTCCATCAGGATCTATGTATTAGATGTAGCCCTACATGCACCACTCTCTGCCTATCTAATGATTCAAGGCTGGTAGTAAACTATAAAAAAAATATACTTGGAAGTCTTTGAGATATCAGAGCTCTGCGAGTTCCTCAGTCCACAGCAGGATTGCTTTTCTTCTATCTTTATTCCATGTCAAATGCAGTCAAAAGCTCCTGAGATGACTGTTTTTAAAAATCAAGAATGCTTATTTAGTGAACAGAATGTAAGTTCACTTGGAAATGTTGTTTGGGAGTGTCTGTCTGTTTGCAAAGGCACTTTAGCCAACCATACAGGAAGATTTATCTTACAACCTCAGAACATCACCCTGGTTAAAACCAAAGTGTTTTACTCAGTGTGGCCTCTACTCAATGCCAGGTGACTTTTGACCCATTTCAAATGTGAAATCCTCATTCCAAAGATGAAGAATGACAGCAGTCAGTTTTACTCAGGATACCCTTGGACTTGAGAGCTAGCAATGGCTACTTCTCTGGAGAAGAACCCACTCTCCTAGTAAATATTTTAAACATGGTAGCATGTAAGTAATTTATTACCTTAAGGCACTCAAATTACTTTATATCATCAAATATTATATTACTTTATATCATCAGATTACTTTATATCATTTACTCAAATTTACTTTATATCGTCACAACTCAGAATGTCTTAATTGATGTAAAAATAGATTTCATGCCATTGTTCTTGGGGTGTTTGGTACAAACATCTTGATATCACTTGACACTACTTACTGATGCATTTTCTCCAGTCCACAAGACTATACTGTCAGAACGGAGAGCTCACATTTCCCCCTGTGGCTGCTGCATCTCCAGCAAGCAGCAAAGCATCCCAGACCAAGTTATTACGGTGGCCATGCACTCTAGTTTTTCTAGTTTTCTATATTTTCTTGGTGTTCTTCACAGAGCATGGTGAAGTCTTCGAGAGGTTGACTACTGTAATCAGTTGCAAATGTCAATGTCCTATCAATGAATAAGGGTTTGAGAGGAGACCTGCACCTTTTCCTGTTCTAGGGAATCCTGTGTGAGGCAGGCTAGCTATTCCCTGTCTATGATCCACTGTCATGAAGCTCTGAAAAGGTCACAGAACATTTCAGAATCACGGTGAGGACTCCTGCTGGTCTGCCCTACTGGAGAACATTCTGCAGCTTCTCTGTTACCCTGCCATGGAAGTGTACTGCAGAGAAGTTAGACAATGCAAGCAAAAAGAATCTCCGACTTTCCTTTGACTTGGGTAGGAAAGAAAGATTTTAGATGAAAGAAATATAGGTCATCATGACTCCAATTCTTAGAAGATGGGGCCAGACATTTAACTCTATTCAAGAAATAGCTAGTACTTCTGGTAGGTGAACACATCTGCTATAGAATGATAACAGACCAAAACTCTTCCTTGGTGTCTTTAAGGGTTGTTTGAGGATGTTGAATGAACTTGCTGTTTGGGTCCAGGGATGCCTCCTTTCTGCTCTCCAGAAAGCAAAGATTCCACTAGTAACTTTCCTATAGGTTGTCAAACTCTTTGGATAGCAGCATGTCTATTCAACATAGACATTAACATATGCCCAGAATATTAGAGTTGCCAGGTGGAAGTCATCCTCATTTGGAGGGGATCAAATATATGGTTAAAGCTGTTAATGACCCAGAGTCTATAAGTCTAAAGACATTGCAGAATCAGTGAGATGCTTCTGTGGGTAAAAGTACCTGCTCTCAAGCATGACCACTTGAGCTCGGTCTCTGGAAGAATGCGGTAAAAGGAGGGAACAACTCCTTTGAGCTGTCTTCTGACTTTCACACATGTGGTGTGACACACTTGCACATACACAAACATCATAAAGGACACTGATACATCCCACAGGCCTGCTGACTTCCTGGGCAGGTGACCTTTGCACTTGCCTATCTCTGGTAGGAGTGACCTTTTCCATTGTTGAACCTTCATCTGTCATCATCTTGAAATTCTCAGTAACTATTTAAGAAACCTGGACTTTTATTTTATACTGAGCCCAGGAGTCTGCTTGTATCTTTCAAAAGATCCATTAATGAAGTTGAGGTTACCATTTATCAAATTCTATGTGTATCTCAGAGGCCTAGAAAGTATCTTGGGCAAGATGTGAATACAAATGCATGACTTTAATCAGGACATAGATTTCTTCACCTGTCAACAAGGATACATTTATCTGAACACACACACACACACACACACTCTCTCTCTCTCTCTCTCTCTCTCTCTCTCTCTCTCTCACACACACACACACACACACACACACACACACACACACACAGTTATAACTTATAAAAGAAATAGTGGAAAAGAGCCCATGTGGGACATGGAAGTGGAGCAACTTAGAAAAGGTTTCTAGAATAAAGAGAAGTTTATGAAGGAAAATTAAAAAGAAAAAACAGAGGTAGACCAATCGTCCAGATTGGGAAATGCCATTTCCACACTGCTGGCCATATCTCCCAGGATTTGTCTTCCCCTCTGTCCTCTTTTCTACTCTCCTCCCTCCTTCTACTCTTTCCATAATCATTCAGTGAACTTTGATGGGAGACAATGAAAAGTGTAAGAAGAGAGATGAGGACAAAACCTTCTGCGTGTTCACAAGAGGAAGGCAGCCCTCCCAGCTGGTGAGAAGACATTTGGAAGAGCTGGCATTGTAGTTGGTCCTTGGGAGGTGGCGCTGTCTTGGATACAAGGCAACCGAAAGGCTTTCTGAGGAGACAGAACAGTGGGGACAAAGACATGAACTGAGAAGGCCTGGGGGTGGTTATAAAGACGAGTGCCCAGCTTTGTTCAGCTGGAGAACAGGGTTCGTGAGGAAGAGCAGCAGGCGATGGAGCTTTCTTTTCTCCCTCTATTGATCCTTTCCCTAAATATTTCAGAAGAACAGAAGCCACAGTCTGGAGAATGGCAGGTTGAGCCAAGTAACTGGTCCTTGGAGACAATCTTATCTCTGTCTTACACTGTGATGTATCACAATTCCCAATGTAGAGAATGTCTGTCCAAACAGGGTCGAGTCATATGGTAGAGATAAACAATTTTCACATTCCCCTGGCTTAAAACTGTTAACAAGGTTTATTTACCACTTGTGCTGTGCACCCACAGCAAATCAGCCAGGGCTCTGCTTCACTCTGGGCTGCCTTGAGCCAGGGATCCAGGCTTAACAAGCCAACCATCTGGAGCTCTGCTGGTGGCCTTTCAGAGACAGAAAGCTCAAGAGTCTCTTAGAGGCTGTGACCCATAGAGAATCTGTCTCTCCTTTACTCACAATCTCATCAGCCAAAGAAAAACCGTATGACCATACCCAGCAAACTGAGGAAGATGTAACCTAGCCATATTGTAAGTAGAAGTGACATTGGGAATATCTAACTGATGGCAATAATGAACATCATTGTGTATCTCAAGTCAATTTCTTCCAAGACAAGCTTATTACTTTTTTCCTTTGCAATAACAAAATACCTGAATTTGTAAGGAAAAAAGCTTCAGGTCAAAGTTTTGGCACTAGCCTCTGTTCATTTTGGATGATGTTCCCGTGGTCAATAGCATTCTCTAGGTGGAAGTATGTGTAAGAGGAAGGCAGAATGTTGAAAGAGAACAATAATCCACTCGGATGGGAACTTCCTAACTTGGCTAGCATTTCTTCCCCACCCCAGAGAAACACCTTTGATGACCTGATTTCCCAACCTAAAGTTTCCAGCACCTTTTAACTCTACACAGTCAGGATCAATCTCCCAGCACATGAATTCTTGAGGTACGGTACGGACAGAAACAATATCTAAACCATAACAATACACAATAACTACTTAAATTTATGTGAATTAGAATTCACTAAGTACTTTCTATTTTGATGTTTTGGCAGTTGAAGTTGATAACCAAATTTATTTATACACTGAAATGAAGGTTTAAAGTAGATTTACCATGGACCCTCTTATTTAGCTTCAAAATTAAATTCTTGGTGAGAATACCAGCATTCTGGCTTTTATCTTTTAACTGCTTTGCACTTTGATGTTCATATCTTGACCAATATGATCTAGTATTGCTTTTGTGTTACTCTTGCATTTTCTCTAGTTTATGGGCACAGCACTACTTTCTCCTTTTCTGCGCATGACAATTATCACTAGCCAATCATGGTCCTCTCTTTTTCCATTAGTCCCAATTGGAACTCTCACAATTTAGGGTTCCAGTTAGCTACTGCCACCTAATCAGTTTTAAATGTGATTTAGCCAATTTCTAAAGGTAGGGCGTTGGGGAGTCTGGTTAAGATGAGGAGCATGTCTGAGCAAGTCAGTAACAGACCAATAAGAAAGATTGTCACATACGCACTGACTCATGTTCATCCTTTGCTGAATCAGTATAAGTAAGATAAGCATTGACTAGGTACTAATGTGAAATTCTAGGTACTAATGTGGCATTAGGGATGCTGGGAGAAAGAATATGGTTTCTTCTTCAACAGTCCAGAAAGGGGCAATAGAGGTAGGCAGAAAAATAAACACTTATAAGACAGAAATACTGTGACAATGGCACCACAGAGGGATGGCTGATTATTTTGGCTCCACAGGGATAACTTCATAGTGCCAAAGAGTGAATGGGAATTTTCTTGAGGAAGAGAAACTAAGGATACAGAGGCCAAGGGAGCATCCATATAGTACAGAGGCCAAGGGAGCATCCATATAGTACAGAGCAAGAGACAGTGTCTGGGACATTGGATGGAGATCGGGTAGCTTTGCAATTATGAGCATCCCAAAGCTACTATTCCAACAGTTCACATGACAACTTATGCATTTTCCTTGTTCTGAGCTTCAACTTGGGCTCCCTATCTTCCCCATGGCCCTTTGTCTCAATTGCAACAGAATATAATCTTGCCAAAGGTACAGTGAATACTAAGAATAAATAAATAGATAGATAGATAGATAGATAGATAGATAGATAGATAGATAACTCTATTGGAAGATATTCTCTCAGTGAGTGGCATGCAAAATTTTTTACTTTAAATTTGATTCAACCAACTTCTACTGCACCATAAAAACCAGTATCTGCATGACTTTTGGTGACAGGATGCTTCCAGTGTGGAACTTCACCTCCCTACAACCAAGAGGACTTTGACTTAAGACCAAGTCTTCAAGTCTTTTGAAGACTCATCATATGATGCTACCGACATTTGCCTGCATGCTGTTCATTGCTTGTACAAGCCAAGGATTACTTCAAACTGAATCAGGTTGCAAAGGGAGCCTGTCCTTGGGATGCTGCTTATAGCACATGCCTACTTCATTTCTTCTTCTCTTTGGAGACTGACCTTCTTTGTTTGTGGTGTGTGCGTGTGTGTAGTGAAGCAAGGCTACACACACACACACACACACACACACACACACACACACACACACACACACACACACTATATATATATAATTTTTCTCTTTAGCTCTTACAGGCACCCATTTAGTTGCAGCTCTTAGAGAGTTCCATCTCATTTAATTCTGACCAAAAGGATACCATTTTCTATGAGTCTCTGGATCAACTGTTTTGACACGTTCCTGTGATATTATGTAAGCAGTCATGAGAGATTCACTTCTCGAATGCAGTCAAAGGGATTTTCCAAATTTTGTGCATAGCTTTAACTTCACTGATACTTCGTATGGGAAACTATGTTTTTCCCTAATTGTTTTCTCTATTCAAAAGACCAGCAAAACTAAGAGTTTAATTAGCTCTACTATTGTAGTAGAATGAGCCTGGTTTGCATCCCATTAACAGAATTCTCAGCAGTAGTCATATTGCAAAATGTAGTTTCTATCTCAGGAAGCAGGAAGAGAAAGCAGGCAGAAGAATCAATTCTAACACAATACAAAATACATTCTACAAAGAATGGGCTTGACAAACAAACAAGTAAATATCTCCAATGTCTTCTGAGAATAGATTAAGAAAGAGAAATCTACACTGACCATCCTCAGGCAGTCCCGAGCTTCCCTCTGCTAACAACCACCTGCAGATTTCTTATTACCAAAGAATAAGAGAGTTCAAAGGACACTTTCTTTCAGAAAGACCTTCCACCTCATCACTCCATCTGGATCTCCATTGTGGTTGCCAAGGAAACACAGAAAGTGGGACTCAAACTCTAAAACTGTAAGTCATTTTCCATAAGCCACCAAGTAGCTGGCAGATGTTGATGAATTTGACTCAGTACCACCCAGGAGCAGAACTCTGGACAAATGTGGGAAGCTTCCAAGTGTATGACACAGCTGGTCACACCCTCTGCCCCTCATACAGGAGGTCAATGCTCTGAGGGAGAAGGAAGACTTGCTTCAATGCTGCTCTCAGCCATTGAGTTGGATGCAAGCCCCACACTTTCTCCAGAGCCATTTCTTTAAGATTATCTGACCCAGAGGAGGTAATATTGCATCATGGCAAAGAGATGTTTCTGCCATCACCCTCTACAGACAGCTGTCCACAGAGGCAGAGAGGTCTGGTTGGTACTCTGCTTATTTGCTTCTAGAAGAACTTTCCAAATCTTTTCCCCTCCTCTGAATTGAAATGCCAACCACAAGGGAACAAGTGGCAGCTTAAAGAGTTTGGAACACGCAACCTTGCTTAAGGGAACCAATACACCTTTCTCTGTGAGGACAATGACCACATAATAGTACAATAGTGGAATTCTGATGGAAGGCCACAGAAGATAGATGTTTGCTATTTCTGCATCCAAAATATATCTGAAATACACCCAGCATCTATCGTTGTGGCCCACCTTCTGGGTCTCTCTGGGCTACTGTCAGAACTGACTTGTCTCCCTATTTTTACACTGACCCATTTCCAATCCATTCTCACTGGCAGCCCAAGTCATTGACTTAAAACTGGTGCATTCATCTTCCTTGGCCACAGCTCTCTCAAGACTGAGAAAAAAAGCCAATTACCTGCTGTGGTCATGAAGGGGCTGACCCCTGCTTGCCTCTCTGTCCTCATTTTGCTTCATTTTCTTTCATTTGCTACCCTGACCTTGTTGATTCCCTGTGTTTGAAGGCACCCAGGGCTCTCCTTCTGCCAGCCTACGATCCCTGCTGGGTCTCACCTCATAGTTGGGTTCTCTTTCTTCATTCTTCCCCTTTAGCTTCAACATCACCTTGTCAAAAGAGGCCTTCTGAGACACCCTGATGAAGAGAAAGCTTCCCTTTCTCCTCCGTTTTTCACCTTGCTCTTACGACAATATACTTACAAAAGGAAACTAAAGGAGGAGGAGATTATTCTAGTCACAGTTCCAGGATACAGAGCAAGGCATGTCAGTTGGAAGATGAGGCAGTTGGTCACATTGCCTCCATGATCAAAAAGCAAAAAGGGATGAATACCAGCTAGCACTCTGCTGGATCTCGCCTTCCTAGTGCAGTCTGGCATCAAATCGGAGGGTCATCCACACCTAAGGCTTGTCTTCCCACATCAATTAACACAATCTTGAAATGCTCTCAGAAGCTTGCACAGAGACTTGCAGTATCAGTGATTCAGGACCAGGTCAAGTCAATATTCAATATCAAGCAGCACAACTCTTCCTCATTACCCTGCACTCTGGATAAACTTGGCTGGGTGAAAGAGTTTTCATCTAGCATTTCAACCTCCTGATACTTTATAACTGCCACCAAGGGAAGATCGCGGTCTTTCATTTTGCTCATGGACTCCCCTCTACCTTACCCAGATCTCAGTGCTGACATAAGACTGGCAAATGATCTCCTCACCAAGTCCTCGGTTCCCTTTACCCATGGGGACAAAGATGGCACATTCCTCTTAGACTTGATGAGAAAATGACACTGTGAAGGAAGCAGGTCTCAGCTCTTGACTAGCTGCTAACAAGTGTTGAAAGATGTTAGGTGTCAGGGTTGGAGATGTGCAACTTGTTAGCGTGCTTGCCTGGCCTTCACAAGGCCTTGGGTTCCAACCCCAAACACTGCTGAAAACCACATGTGGTGGTGCATGATCATGATCACAGGACTTGGGGAGTTGAAGCAAGACTATCAGAAGTTTAAGGTCATCCATGGCTGCCACATAGTGAATATGTGGGCAGGTTCTGCCACATGAGACAATCTTTAAACTTTTTAGGTATGATTCTTGGTTGCTGTTCTATTATTATTTATTATTATAATTATAGTTTGATCTACCTACACATGACCTTAAATCTTAATTGAGTGGTGCATAGGTCTCCTATGCTTTTCTGATGGTCGTGTGTGTGTGTGTGTGTGTGTGTGTGCACGCGCGCGTGCAGGAACACACACTGTTCTCTTATTTTCATCATGGTAATGCATAACCCCAGCCTTCTGTTCTGTTCCTTTTTATACCAGACAGCATTTTACTACAAAGAGCGGCTGCTGTTTCTCTAACGGCAGTCACACACTTAATGCTTCAATTTCCACATTTTATTTTATATGTAATTTAAAGCCCATGGTGCCTTAATTGTAAAATAGGCCTTATTAAAATAATAGCTTGAAAACCAGTGGGGCTCCCTGTGCCAAGCAATGAGGGTTTTTAGCGTAACGGCTGTTTACTAGGATTTAAAAAGAGACACAACCCAAATAAAGCTGTAAAGACATTTCCAGCGTGAGTGATGGGCCAAGGACCAGCTGATAATTAAGCTCTCCCCCAGCCCCCGCACCAGGTTTTTTTTTCTCCTTTCTTTGGTGCTGTCTGGAGCTTTCCTTAGCAATCCAAAGCACACTCTTTACTGCTTTTATGATTGATGAGGCGGGGAGGATGCTTTAGTACAAGGCAGCAACGCTGTGCTTTGATTAATGATGCTGGTGGGGCTCCCAGAAGACCAAAGAGAATAACACTTATCAGAAAGGCAGCTGATGCCACTGAGAGGGACCGTAGCTCCTGGGAACCTGCTGGTTGTGAGACTGGGGAATGGTGTGCCTTGAGGGTCTTTAACGCTGCCACACTCCAACCTCACCTCCTTAAAGGCCAGGAAGAGGCGCTAACAGTTATTATGTTCCACTATTTCGCAAATCCAGCACTGGCCAAGGTTCCCCTAGAAATCGCTCACACACAAGACCTGCCAGCAGTCTCTGGCACTGTCTTAGCTATAACAGGTTTTCTTCACTGTGATTTTTCTTAGCCAGTAAAAGTCAGGTAAAAAAGATTTTATGGGTTAAGACCCTTAACTGCTTCTACTCGTGGAGCCCTGGCTTCACTCAGGCTGGTGCTAGATGGTCCTCATAGCTATGAGGTAGGTGTGGATAGTCCTCTTCCTTTATGCCTAAGGAAACCTAGGCAAAGGAACCTATGGTACAGCCCAGAGTCATCTTGAGCTAGAGAACATGAACTCCAGACTTCAGTAGGACCCGAGTCTGTGCTTTTGGTGACCCGGCAACCCTTACTTCCAAGAAGACAGTCCCAGGACTCATGGGAAGATGTCTTAGCAGCTAGGCTTCCTCGGACTTAGTCCCTACCATACAAGCCTGCATGCGATGCTTACTTTCCTGGGTCTCCAAGTTCTCAGCTATGAATTCAGACACACCCTGGCCACCTCACAAAGCTTTTTTATAAGAATCAGATATAGTCACACTCATAAATGTTCTTGGCAAGGTAAGAACCCCAGCGAACTCTTTGTACTCCGTACCGAAAGGCATGCATGAAGAAAAGCCATGCAAATTAAGATTCTTGGTTTCTGAACAACTTGATATCGTTTCTGAATCCAAGATGCCTGACTTTGATGAGGAATGGAATCCCTCTGAATCTTAGCCTTCTGCCCTGCCAAACCAGTTCAGGACTTACCTCTTGGCACTGCCAGGAGCATCCCATAATAGTGTGCCCACAGAGCAGCTTACACACTGCCTGGCACCTGTGCTCCTCAAGGATAGCTCACATCATCATTTCTTTTGTCTTTCCCTCTGAGCCATGGTCTCCTCCTCATTACCGTCTCAGAGGGATCCCTGTCTGCTCTTCCAGCTGCCTCTCTCACCTTTGAGCATTACAAACTGAAAAGGGAGCTAGGAGTCAAAGAGAGCCGCGCGGTTTTCCAAGTCAGTGTGCCTGTCCATAGTGCCACTCACACTCTCTGGGGACTGCCTACAGCAAGTAGCTGAGCTTTGCACCTCAGCACGAACACAGAGAAACTTTGTGAGGTCAAAGTGCTGCCCAGAAGACAGGTCTCTGGTGCAGACAGACTTGTGTATCTATAGTGTCCCCTGTAAAGTATAGAGAGGTTCTCAACCCTCCTAAGGCTGTGACCCTTTAATACAGTTCCTCATGATCTGGTGACCCCCATCCACAAAGTTTTGTTTGTTGCTTCTTCATAACTGTAATTTTGCTACTAACTCTTATGGATCATAATGTAAATATCTGCTATATACGATATCTGATATTTGACCACTCTCAGGGTCTCAGCCTATAGGTTGGGAACCACTGCTAGAAAGAGAATTTAAACACAAGACATGCCAGATGGCCCCATTACCCTTCCATTCCCACAAAGAGGCTACACATAGCACTCTGCGACTTTCTAGGGGTTTTCTCTTCCTTTATGATGGGGTGAAGGTGCTGTGAACGGAAACATCAGGTAAGCAAGTACTTTGCACCAAGCTGAACCACAACTACAAAGGGGGAACATGAAGCAGTGCACAGAATGTGAACCTAGAGAGAGACCTAGCTTTGAACCATGGCTCTGCCATTTCTGAGTTCAGGGATCCCAGATTCTTAACTTCCTCATTATATTTTCTTCAAGAGGAAGCAACTCAGTGCGTTGTCACGGAAGGCAGCTTTAGTGACCAAGTGCCACACTGCAACTCCACTCTGATGCACCCCACTATGTGAGCCTTAAGTAATCTCCACCCCCTTCACCTTATATGAAAAAATTCAGAGGATGAAATGAAATTTAAAAAAAATAAGAGCTCCGTGGTAGCAAGCATTAAACTGATGACAGCCAGTACAACCAACCAGTATGTTTGTACAGATGGGTTGAGCTTTATTCTAGTGAAAGAGAAACCTTGACACTTGAGTGAATTAGCACAATGACAGTTGGCTTCTCACTCATACAAGAGTAGAAATTTCTCTTCCGTCAGAGAGCAGGGACCTTTACCTTTTCTGACACCACTGTGCCAGTCAACCTGTGGCTTTAAATTAGCCACAGCAGAGGACAAATTGCTGAGTGAAGGAGCAACCTGGCAGATGTTTCCCTTCATGCAGCCTCAGCTGCTAGCACCTCTGCTCACTGTCCCCTCAGCCAGAGCTGATTCTAATGCCACATTCCAATAGAGCAGCAGTTCTCAACCTGTGGCTTGCAGCCCCTTCTAAGTAGCATATCCCATACTTACAGTATGATTCCTAACAGTAGTCAAGTTACAGTTAGGATATAATTTTAGGATTAAGGGTCATATGAGGTTGGGCGTCATGAGGAACTGTATTAAAGGACCACAGCACTGGGAAGATTGAGAACCACTGAAATCCAGGGTAGCTGCTGTTACTGTAAACAAGGTAGATTGTCCAACTCATGCTGTCAGCCCCGGTGTGCAGAGAGTGCTTAGCACGTTGGCTCCTGAGTAGTGTCAGTTGAGTGCTATGGTCAGTGTCCCTGCTTCTGACACCACTCCTGCCTGATTGATTCAGCGCAACTCTGACTTGGATCAAACTTTCTTGTGTCTCCAGCCTGTGTAATAGGTTCTGAGGTACATCCATTACTTTTCTGTTGCTATGATTAAAAAAAAAAAAACATGACTCTAAGCAACTTATACATGAAGCATGCATTTCACTTTATAGTTTTAAAGCAATTAAGAATCCACGATGGCCAGAGAGACATGGCAATAGAAGGATGGAGCAAGATTCTGAGAGATCTCATCTCAATTGTGAAGAAGCAGCGGAGAAAGTGAACTGGAAGGGGTGGAATGGAAACACTCAAGACCCACTCTATCCTCCTTCCTCCTGCAAGGCTGTACCTCCTAAAGGTTCCCTAACTTCCCCCAAACAACATCACTAACTAGGGGTCAAATACTAAGTCCCCTAGTCTATGGGATACATGTATCACTCAAACCACCAAACACAGTACCACAGTAACTGTTTCAACACTGTTATCTATGATTCCTTACCTTTGTGCTCCAAGCCCTCTCCTTTTATGTCCTTTCCTTTTATCTTGCCCTCTAGCAGACCTCTAACCCAAATAACAGTCACAGGTTGGGCAATAATGTGTGGTGTTCAAATGCACTCACAGTATCCACTGTGATCCTGTATGAAATAAGAAACTTTAACCTAATGGCTCTTCTGTGGGAGAACATGGACTAGATATTGATGACCAAAGTAACCCAGAAGTAAGTCCAGCTTACCCTTGATTTTGGATAATCAAATAGAATTGTCAGAGAGGTTAAGGGACTACTTTTAAGTCACACAGCCAACTTAGCTGAGGTTGACAACCTCATAAAAAGCTGCCTAGCTCTCCTCTTGAAGACTCTAAGATTGGCATTTATTTTCCATAAGTAGCTATAAACATCGTAAATCTTTTCTAAGCCTTATTTATATCTTTCTCCATCAAAGACAATTTAATACATTGATCAATCCAAGTCAACCACACAGAAGACAATGGTTAACATGCTATTCTGTGCAGGTCCTTTGATGGCTACAAAGATGCTCTCCTAGCTCCAGAATCAACTAATTGTTAAGAGCAGCTGTCAAGCATTGAGCTGGCTGGTGTGGACATTGTCATTTTGAGGCAAGAATAAACATCTACAAAGTGCCCCCAAATCATATCAAAGAAAAAGCAGATTTCCAATGACAGCAAAATATGATTACTCTATCTGGCCTACATGGCAGTGTCCAAACAGGAAAGAAGTAAATGGCATATTTATAACTCAGAAATCTTAAACTCTGTGTGGAGATCCAGGAATAAAACATACAAATAAAGATTTTGTAAATTTCCTTAAGTTAATATTACTTTCATTTTATGGTCCCCACTTGCTGGACACAATGTGAATGATTTTAGAAACCCAGGTGGAATAATTCTAATTCTATTAACTAAAGATTCTAAATTCCAAATCTGAGACTACTTGAACTTGACATGATTCCTAAGTAGGAACTTCCACACCTGACCTTGTGGCCTGGGTCACAGAAAAAACTGAATCTGCACTCAGCAGACTATATTAAAATTATCTTCAGTCTATAGATATAAGGTAACTACATTACATATTAGTTGGTCCTATTCCCAAACTTCCTTGTTTTATAGCTGCAAACGTCTCCAAAATCTAAGAAAAGGGGGGCCTAGAAAGATGGCTCAGTGGTTAAGAGCACTGGTTGCGCTTCCAGAGGTCTTGAGTTCAATTCCCAGCAACTACATGGTGGCTCACAACCTTCTGTAATGGGATCTGATGCTCTCCTCTGGGTATGTCTGAAGACAACTACAGTGTACTCATATAAATAAAAATAAATAAATAATGTAAAGAAATGAAAAAAATCCAAGAAAAAAATTTGACCATCTGGCATCGAATAACCTACTGGTATGTTCATCTCTGGGGAATGTTTTTCTCCCTCCTGCTCTCAGCATACCTTAGGTGCCTGTAGTTCATTGTGTGTCAGGAGTTGAGACCTTCTAGGCAGCCCCCATCAACATTACTATTACTATTAATTTTTCTTTGTTAATCTCATGTTTAGATTATCATGGTGTGGAAGCATACATAAAATTAGTAAAATAGAAACTGAGCAGGTTGTACTTATGTGTCTAGAAATGCATAAATGTTTACGTACATTTATTTATATATCTACAATATATGCATTTATACATATATAATACATATGTGTACATGTACATATATAAATGCATATATGTATAAATATATATAAATACATATGTGTATTTATACATGTACATTTATTCATATATATATCAACAGTTAAAGAAAAAGACTATGAATTTGAACAAGATCAAGCAGGAATATATGGGAGGGCTTAGATGGAGGAAAGAGAAGGGGGAAATGGTGTAATTATATTAGAATCTCAAAATAAATAAATAACTTAAATGTAATTCACATCTGATCCCAAGCATTTATGATTAGGGTTTCTCTATCCATCTCCTCTTTATTTCTTATATCCTGTGGGTGACCTTAGGACAGTCATCTCATAAGATGACACTGGGGTTCACAGGGATTAAGTATCTGAACCAAGTCACATAGCAAATGTCAGAGTTGGAATCAAACTAATTTCAAGATCTATCCTTCTTATACTACCAAATAACAAGATGGTGTGGGGGTGAGGGTACTTAGAAAAGTCTAAGGAGCCCGTTGTTTTTCCCAGAGTTTCAAGGGAAGATCAAAATATTGCCTCAGAGGCTAAGGTAGGAGTGCAATGTGCCTGAGCCACCGGGAAGAATTCTGCCATAGCACATAGTCTGGTTCTCTCAGAGAAACCTCGCCCTTGTATTTCTTACACTGGACTTTCCCATAAATGTTTTATTTTAAAGCTGTGACATCTTGCACTAGGCAGATAAAAAGCAAGGGAACCCCCTGCAGGAATCCAACCTCTGTTGTATGTATGGAGAGGGCCATGTGTGTGCCACGCAGTAAGTGTGGTCATCAGAGGATAGTTTGTAGAAGCTGATTCTCTCCTTCCTCCGGGTCCAACCCCTTTTCAGTATGACGGACTCAAGTGAGAAAGTGCATGCTAAGACTCGGAAGATGAGTTGCACATGGCCATGGGGTGAAAGAAGACAGATCGTGGTTTAGAGCTGAGCCCAGTGGCGCTTTTGGTAAGAAGCAAACTCGTAAATGTCTGGGGCTCTGCTCAGCCACACAGGCTCTGCCATGGTGCTTCAGCTCCGCCCACACAGTGAGAAAACAGCCGCACTCTGTATGTAAGTATGTAAGCAAATGAGTGTGAATGAGTCCAGTCAGCTTTGCTTATGGTTATAAAACATGCTGAATACTGGACTGAGCCGACCTGGTGTGTGTGGACTCCTGGTTTGGATGTATGGTTCTTGGATAGTTCTTGAGTTTTCTACAAGAAAAAAGCTGCAGCCATAAGGACAGAACTAGTGTCCTATGTGAACTGTGTGAACTAGTTCCTGTCTTACACTGAGGGGGAAATGAGAGACTATGGTTGGAAAATATATGAGAATTTTATAAAAACAAAGCACATGTAAACAAGGAAGTAGATGTTACACATTAGTGTGTTTAGGTAAAAGATTCAGGAGGATGGGTGCATGTTGGGAATAATTAGGCATGGTGGTTGTATGACCCTGTGGATAAAGTCACCAAGTGCTACCATTCAGCACATGTTAAAGGGATTAATTTTATTTGTGAATTTCACTTCAATTAAGTTTGTTTTGGTGCATCAATAGTTAATCATCCCCAAAGCTTTTTTTTTTTTTTTTTTTTTTTTTTTTTTTTTGGTTTTTCGAGGCAGGGTTTCTCTGTGTAGCCCTGGCTGTCCTGGAACTCACTCTGTAGACCAGGTTGGCCTCGAACTCAGAAATCTGCCTGCCTCTGCCTCCCAAGTGCTGGGATTAAAGGCGTGCACCACCAAGCCGGGCTAAAACTTACACGGGTTTTTTGTTTTGTTTTGTTTTTGTTTTTTCGAGACAGGGTTTCTCTGTAAAGCCCTGGCTGTCCTGGAACTCACTCTGTAGACCAGGCTGGCCTCAAACTCAGAAATCCGCCTGCCTCTGCCTCCTGAGTGCTGGGATTAAAGGCGTGCGCCGCCACGCCCGTCCCGTCCCCAAAGCTTTAAACATAAAATGGCATGCTTCTTCTATTCAGCTGATCCACAGGTTGCTCCTTGCTTTGGGTCCCCAAACAATTTATGTTTCCTAAGGCAGAAGAAGAAATATTTCTCATGGTCATGTGGCAATGTGGTTTGATTAATTTTCCTGCTTCAGTATTGCACAGATTTGATCTTGATTCCTAGCCTCTTTGGACCTGAGTTTCCCCACCAGCAAACACAGGTCATGGAGTATCCTGCTAGGGTTATGAGAGCTCAGAGAAATTTGGATATGCATAGTCTCAATCTCCTGGAGCTTCTAGAACAAAAACAAACTAGAATCTAGGGAGGGGGGATCTCCTCCAGATGTTAACTTCTCACAGTTCCAGAGAGTGAGAAGTCTATGGCCACGGACGTGGCAGATGTGGTTCCCGATGGGGTCCTACTGCTGGGGTTTGTAGACATATGGTTTCTTGTTGTGTAACCATGTAGCCTTTCCTTGTGTGAGCATACTTGGAGGAAAACTAAAGAACTCTGTCATTCTCTTCCTATAAGATATTAATTCCATCCTGTGGGATTTACCATGGTGCAGTAATCTAAACCAGATTACCCTGTGAAGGCTTCTGCTGCAAGCACTGGAAGATAGAACTTACACATATGAGTTAAAGGAGATGTACACATTAACCCCATACAGCACCCATCACCTAGGAGCATTCATAGCTATAGGTTGAAAGCTTTGATTCTGCCATGCCTATGGCACATATTCCTTTACCTGCTATTGTGGTTTTTCCTTATTGCTTGCTCCTAGTGGGTTCTACACATCATAACTCGTTTTCTATTTCTTCATAACAAACTTTTTCTCAAAATTTGGTCACTTAAAACATAAGCATTTATTATCACACAATTAGAGTCGGATCCATAAGCAGTATGGGGCTGCTGTCAGTATGTGGCCTGGAGCTGTAGCTATCTGAAGGCTCAACTTATGGACTTGGTATGACAGCTGACAAGAAGCCTTGCTTCCTTGTCAAGTGGATAACATCATTATGTGGAAATCATTGGTCTCCTTCAGCAGCAAGTCATGAGAAAAAAGAAGACAGAGACAATGATCATAATGTCTGTGTTAGTGATAAATCAAGCTCACACGTATGGAAATGGTATTACTTAAGAGCAGTGTAATGTTATTTCTAATGCTGTGACCCTTTAATGCAGCTCCTCGTGTTATGATGATCCCTGACTATAAAATTAGTTTTGTTGGAATTTCATAACTTCATAATTTTGCTACTGTTATCATCATCATGTTAATATTTTTTGGAGATGGAAGTCTGCTGGGATTGCGATCTCCAGGTTGAGAGCCATTGCCTACAAGGATTGTTTTTGGATAGTGGACTCATTGGCCCTTTTATAAGCTGGCTACTATAGGACCTTATTAACATGAATTCTGGTGAGGCAGTGATGATACAGAGGGCCATTTAATCTAAAAGAGACACATCAAATTACTCTTATATCTAAGCATAACAACTAGCTGGGACATGGCACTGAAGGACAGGACAGAGAGGTTATGAGAGGCATTTGACTGAGGTACTTGAATCAATAGGGTAGAGTAACATGAATATACTTCTAAGGAAGTTGTGTTTTAGCTGAGAATTAAAGGATTACTGATGGATAATATTAAATCAAAAATACAATGCCTTGAAATATCCAACACAGGATGTTTGTACTAGTGAACAATTCAACCACTAGGTCTGTACCTCAGAGAAATGAAAAGTTACACAGGTAAAAACACCTTATCCATGAATGACCATTGCAACACTACTGTAATAAAGCAGAAACAACACAGATATTCAGCAGTTTGTGAATGGATAAACAGACTATGGCATATTCATAAAAATAGAATATTACTTGATGAAAAAGAACTAAGTGTTGATACTTAATCTGACAATGAGGAAAGCAAACACGTGGTAATCAGGAAAGAAGCCAGGTACAAAAGGCCACTTAGTATCTAAGACTATCTGCATAAAATGGACATCTATGTCCATAAAATATAGAGGAGATGCCATAGATGAAGTTGATTAATTACTGCCACAGGGAGGGAATGCTAGAGTGAAAGCGAGTTGGAGGAAAATGGAAAGTAATAGAGGTAGAGGGAGGGAAGGAGAACATGTGTACATGTCTGTATCTACCTGTGAGGGGAGGTCAGAGGGGGCCCTCAAGCATCCCTGTAGGTGATGTTTACCTGTTTGTTTGCTTTTGGATTCAGTTTCTGTTACTAGCCTGGATCTTGGCCAGTAGATTAGAATGGCTGGGACCCCAGTACAAGAATCTGCCTGTCTTTCCCTTTCCAGCAGTAAGATTATGGGCCCGAATCACCTTACCGAGTTATTTATTTATTTATTTATTTATTTATTTATTTATTAAACATGGGTTTGTGGGTTTAGACTCAGGTTCTGTGCTTTTAAGGCAAACACATTTACAACTGAGCTCTGGCCTTAGCCCTAAAACACTTCTTTGGTGGTGGTAAAAATGACTTGGGGAAAATTGTATTAATATTCACACAGCACCGAGTGGGCTACAAACTATTGAACTGCACATATATTGTGTGGCATTGGAATTGTATTTTCAATGACGATTAAAAGATAGACATAATCACTTAATGGTTAAGTGTGTCTGCTCTTAGTCTGGTGGCATGAATTCAATGCCTGGGGCCCACATGAGGAAAAGAGAAAAGAGCCTCCTGAAAATTAAACTATCCTGTGATCTCCAAGCACATGTGTGCACACACTACACACATACACACAAACACACACAGAGAGAAGCAAAGATGCACATGTAAATGAACACACACAAATAAATAAATAAATATCATGAAATTGTTTTTTCTTTCAAAGATTTTATTTATTATATGTAAGTACACTGTAGCTGTCTTCAGACACTCCAGAAGAGGGCGCCAGATCTTGTTAAAGATGGTTGTGAGCCACCATGTAGATGCTGGGATTTGAACTTATCACCTTCGGAAGAGCAGTCGGGTGCTCTTACCCGCTGAGCCATCTCACCAGCCCCATAAAATTGTTTTTTAAAAGATAAATTATAAAGTTGCCTTGGTGGTTAAGAGAATTTGTTGCTTTTGCAGAAGACCTGGGTTTGGTTCCACGGACCCATATCAGGTGTCTGTTATATAACTTTCTATGAAGGGTTAATGACCTAAAACAAGGAGCCTCAAATAAACAATTCCCAACTCAAACATTTATAAAAAAAAAAAACACCTGTTGGACAAGAAAAGTAACATAGTAAGGTGCTGGGACACTCCCAACCAAAGATCAGCATGTGATTGGCATTATTCAGCTCTGAGACTACAAAGAACAAATCCCCAGATAAATTTTCTGCCCCAGAATTCCCTTTTCTCTCCTAGAAGACAGGGAATGCCCATGCACTTGGATAGAGTCCACTCGTGCAGAGACGCATTTGTTCTTCACCATTCTAGACAATTTGCTTCTGTGGAGGTCAGCCCCTTACTTTGTTTCCACGTTGCCTCAATCAATCCCTTTCTTACAGTGTGTAGCTCCAGTTCCAGGAGACCCAATGTCCTCTTCTGGCCTCTGTGGGTACCTGCACCCATGTGGTGCACAGACTACACTCAGGCACACATAAGCACATATAAAACAATAAATATTTATTTAAGAATCATTACAAAATCACCACAGCAGATGAACTATCTTGAAGTGGAAGACAATAAAGAGAGTGAAAGAATGAAAGACAGGATAGAATCCCTGAACACAGGGATGAGAAGCAAAATGGACCAGAAGAGGCAGAGAGTGGCCCTGCAGGTGACTCTGCGAAGAATGTTGGTCCTCACAGTTACTGTAACGGGTCCATTGAAGACAGTCAAGCCGTGTATCAGTAATCACACTTGAAGATTTTAGGTTTAAAAATCACCCAATAAATTAAAAGTAAGATTTTTATTATGAATACTAAAATCCTTATTTTTTTTAAAAAAAAGAAAATAGTCAAACACCATGCCCCATCCCCCAAAGAACACAGCCTCTAAAGTTTAGGGACAATATCATGTACTGTTCATCTACCATCTTATGTCCCAAATAGGTCCGTATAGTTCAGTGCACTTGCTTACCTTCATATGCTAGCACCGTATTTCCATGTTAGGAATGCTTGGGGGACTGGAGAGATGGCTCATTTCTATAAGAACTGACATTTGGATCCCTAGTGACCACATATAAAGTCAGTCAGAGCTTCAAGCTTTCATAAGCCTAGAACAGGAGAGATGCAGATAGGGGATCCTTGCATCTTGCTGGCCTTCTAGTCTAGTCTTATCCATGAGCTCCAGATTCAGTGAGCAAGCCTGTCTCTACAAATGAAATGAAGAACAGCAGAGTAAGACTATTGATATCAATGTCTGGCTTCCACACATACATGCATTTGCAATTACATATACATATGAACACATTCATAATACACACACACATATGCACACATGCATGCACACACACACACACACACACACACACACACACACACACACACACACGCACACGCACACGCACACACACACACCCAGTGCTTTGGAGCCTGGGCCAAATATAGCTCTTTATCCTCCTCCACTGGGCAAAGGAAAGGAAATATGTGGCAAAATGTGAATTCCACTCTGTTTAGCATAGCTTACATAGGTGTGGTACAGTTGAGGCCACTATAGGAAAAACTGATTTCAAGTCCTGGCACCATGATTAGCTGATTCACAAAAGATGTGCGCCTCCATCTCTTCCCTTCCCATCTGTCCTGTCTGCTTTTAATTTGGAGGAACCAGTTTTAATTTAGTGGCAGGATGGTAAACTGCATTTCTGTGAACACAGAATGACATACTTTGTGGAAAGGGGGACCTCTGGCCAAGATCTGACTCCTCAGTAATTGATGGCAATTAGCTGAGAACACTCCAACACAAACACTCTTGATGGCAAGCCCCCCATCCTTCCTCATCCCCTGTATCAGCTGGATGGCAAGCGAGTTTTGCTGGGATATTGCCCATTTCAATACGAGCCATGTCCCAAACTATACTCCTGGGAGCCTGACCAGAGGCCAGTCAACCCATCCTACACATCGGAGGTCTTTCCAATCCACAGCTCCCTCTCATCCCTTACATGTTGGGAGGTTGTGGCCCAATGCACAGATTTCCTCATCCTTGGGAGGGTAGCAGGTCAGGCAGGAAGCCTCTGCATGAGGGATTGTTTTGTTCTGGTGAAAAGGACGCAGGTTTCATCACATTTGAAAACCAATTTTTTTAAAAAGCTCACTCATATCCAACATTCTGTGTGAGAAGCAGGGAAGAGCAAGCATCGAGTTTCATCACCCCTATGGTTTAAGAAATCTTTCTCACACTATGGATACCCTTTGTAGGGTTTGGGATTTGGGGAGAAGAGAGCAAAGTCAATGGGACAGAAGTATAAGACAGAAAAATCAAATTTCCTCCAAGCAATTAAAAAACGGGTAAGTAACTTGAACAAAAAAAGACAGAACTTTCATGAAATTGTAATCTTCTAGAATATACAGATAGTGGTTGAGATCACATCACACTTTTTTAAAATAATAAATTGAATTTAAGTCCATTTATCTTGAATCTCCACTATATTCCCTTCATGATACCTACATCGAAGGTATGTTTTAAGAAGTGTTTCTAAATCTGCCACAGCAAATGAGTGCTTACTGTGCACACAACATTCCTGTAGGTCATATGGGGTTGGGAATGGAATCCATGAAGTTTATGGGGTGCCCTGTGCAGAAGCATAACAAGAGGCACAAGCCTTGGAGTTGGCTACTACTGGGCCTTGAGCTCTTTACATACTCTGTCTGCTACTCACCAGTTGTATGGCCTGAGGGGAAAAGCATAGAAATTCTGTAATTCTTGGCTTCCTCAAATGGAAACATAGACAATACTAGGACCCATCTCCAGTGGTTAGAGAAGTCTAAGTGAGATCAAAGTAAAAGATGCTTAGAAAAGCTTCTAGATCCATTCACATCTTCAACCCTGCAATTTGTCCTGCCTGAAAGATGTAAAGGGATAAAGATGGAACAGAGATTGAGAAAATGACCAATCAAGGACTGGCCCAACTTGAGACCAATGGCATTAGAAAGAGCTCACCCCTAACGTTATTAAAGATAATCTGCTATATGTGCAGACAAGAACCTACTATAACTGTCATCTGAGAGACTTCAACCAGCAGCCGATGGAAACAGATTCAGAGACCAACAACTTGATATGCCAAGGCAACTTGATATCCATGGGAGGCCTCCCCTTCTCTGAGGAGAAAGGGAAGAGGGTATGGGGCAAGGGAAGGTGAAAGGGAAGGACTGGGAGGAGAAGGAGGGGAATCTGTGATTCAGATGTAAAGTAAATAAATAAATTTTAAAAAGAAAGAAAGAAAAAAAAATCTTCTAGAACATCAGAGGCACACAGAACTGGCGGCTGCTGTTAAACTGTTAGAAATGACACATGGCTTCCTCAAGTGCAGCTAGTCTTCACAAGATGTCCTTGGGTTGCCACCTTTATTTAACATAGATTTGATTGTCCATTTCTTCCTCAAGCCACAGCAAGGCCAACATCACACACTGCTGTTGGTTTTACTTAAGTGTGAAGAGTCCTGTGGTTCTGAAACCAAGGTGAGTTTTGTGAGAACCATCTCTCTATAGAGGGCAAGGTCACCCTACCCCAGTGCAAAGAACACAACATGGCTCACTAGGTATTTAAGTTTTGTTTGGTTGGTTGGGTTTTCTTTGCCAAACTTATCTTCTCCCTATTTAAAAATCCCTGCATATTCTAAGCAAACTACAACCCAGATGTTACTGGCCAAGTAACATTAAGGAAGGAAGTAGAGGTGGAAATAAATCCTTGAAAGATGGAGTGACTGAGGTTTATGCTACATGAGCAGTCCTGAGATACACAGATGAGTAATTGACCTTCTTAATTCTCCACCCAACCCCATCAATCACCCATTCACTCCATGATTAAAATGTCCACACTGTTGTAGGTACTGAGAGTCACAGAGAAAGGACAAATGTGATCCCCAAACACAAACAGAGGAATGATAAGCAAAGCACTGATGGGAAGGGCCCAGATAGGAAGTGCTTTGGTCTGGCTGGGGTGGGTGGTTTCTGCTGGAATTAGTCAGCTCTGTGTTCGTGCAAAATCACCCATTGGCTTTAAGTATATAAGCAAGTCAGGGTTTTGATGTTTAGGTCTTCTGGTTGCTGTGATGAAACATGACCACCTTAAAGGAGAAGAAAGTGAGATTCTGGCTCAAGGTTTCAGAACTCTGGGTGTTCTACCCTTAGCGTCGCTGACTCTGGATCCATAGTGAGAACAGCTTGTCAGCGGTGGGAGACTAGGGAGGGATATGAGGCAGAGAGTCTCAGTCATCTCAGGACAGGAAGCAAAAGGAGAGGGAGATAGAGGGAGGAGGAGAGGGGAAGAGGGAGATAGTGCTAGTCAGATTGCGCTGTTCTGGTCCACCCTGGTTCTCTACTCAGGTCTCTCGCCTCTTGTACCATTTATAGCTAACCCTCTCTGGAAGTGTCCTTACAAGCACACCCAAAGGTGTGTGGTACCAGTCCTATAGGTACTTCTTAATCTAATTCAGCTGGAGGACAAGGTGATCTCATCACAAATGTGATCTATGAGAATTGACAAATGGGACCTCATAAAATTGCAAAACTTCTGTAAGGCAAAAGACACTGTCAATAAGACAAAAAGGCCATCAACAGATTGGGAAAGGATCTTTACCAATCCTAAATCAGATAGGGGACTAATATCATATATATATATATATATATATATATATATATATATATATATATATATATATATATATATATATATATATATATATATATATATATATGATGGACTCCAGAAAATCAAATAACCCTATTAAAAATGGGGTACAGAGCTAAACAAAGAATTCTCAACTGAGGAATACTGAATGGTGAAGAAGCACCTGAAAAAAAGTTCAACATCCTTAATCATCAGAGAAATGCAAATCAAAACAACCCTGAGATTTCACCTCACACCAGTCAGAATGGCTAAGATCAAAAATTCAGGTGACAGCAGATGCTGGCAAGGATGTGGAGAAAGAGGGACACTCCTCCATTGTTGGTGGGATTGCAAGCTGGTACTACCACTCTGGAAATCAGTCTGGCAGTTCCTCAGAAAAATTGGACATAGTACTGCCAGAAGATCCAGCAATACCTCTCCTGAGTATTTACCCAAAAGATGTTCCAACTTGTAATAAGGGCACATGCTCCACTATGTTCACAGCAGCTTTATTTATAATAGCCAGAAGCTGGAAAGAACCCAGATGTCCCTCAACAGAGAAATGGATACAGAAAATGTGGTACGTTTACAGGATGGAGTACTACTCAGCAATTAAAAACAATGAATTCATGAGATTCTTAAGCAAATGGATACATCTGGAGGATATCATCCTGAGTGAGGTAACCCAATCACAAAAGAACTCACTTGACATGCATTCACTGATAATTGAATATTATCCCAGAAATTTAGAATATCAAGATATAATTTGCAAAACACAAGAAAATTAAGAAGAAGGAAGACCAATGTGTGGATACTTCATTCCTCCTTAGAATAGGGAACAAAATACCCATGAAAGGAGTTACAGAGATAAAGTTTGGAGATGAGACGCAAGAGAACAGAGACTTCCCCACCAGGGAATCTATCCCATAATCAGCCACCAAACCCAGAAACTATTGCATATGCCAGCAAGAGTTTGCTGAAGGGACCCTGATATAGCTGTCTCGCATGAGGCTATGCCAGTACATGGCAAATACAGAAGTGGATGCTCACAGTCATCTATAGGATGGAACACATGGCCCCCAATGGAGGAGCTAGAGAAAGTACCCAAGGAGCTGAAGGGATCTGCAACCCTATAGGTAGAACAACAATATGAACTAACCAGTACTTCCAGAGCTCCTGTTTCTAGCTGCATATGTAGCAGAAGATGGCCTAGTCAGCCATCATTGGGAAGAGAGGCCCCTGGTTCTTGCAAATTTTATATGCCCCAATACAGGGTAACGCCAGGGCTAAGAAGTAGGAGTGAATAAGTAGGGGAGCAGGGCAGGGGGAGGGTATAGAGGACTTTCGAGTTAGCATTTGAAATGTAAATGAAGAAAATATCTAATAAAAATTTGGAAAAAATTGTTTAAAAATATGACCTAATTTATTTATTTATATATACAATTTTATATATGTATATATAAAGTTTATTTTATATTTTATATAAATATTTATACATAAGGACATTACATCTATACATAAATATTTCTATAAATAAGTACATATTTAAATATATATATTAAAGATAAGGAAGTCACATTTGACTTAGAGATTATTGTTTGCTGTTCCGTAGATTAACTCATTGGTTCTCAACTTTCCTAGTGATGTGACCCCTTAATATAGTTTCTTCTGTTGTGATGACCCAGAACCATGGAATTATTTTCTTCATACTTCATAACTGGTAATTTTTCTACTGTTATGAATCCTAATATAAATACACTATATGTAGGAGATCTGATATGCAACCCCCCAATGGGTCATGACCCACAGGTTGAGCATTTCTGGATTCAGTCATAACAAGAAATATCATTCCACATTCATTAGGCAGATAACTCAGTGCTAGTCTGGGAAGAGCTTGGCCATGAGTGAGTATAACCAGAAGCTCAGTAAGGAGGATCTGCCACAGCGGTTTCCAGGGAAGGGTAGACTCCAACTCCACTCTCATCCACTGTACTTTAAGTGACTTAAGACAAATTATGAATTTTTTGGTAAGCCCCAACTTGCTCATCTTTAAAATAAAGCCAGTCATATTTCCAGTCTTATGTAACATTATAACATCATTCATTTATGTGAGTAATTGATATTATTTAACCTCAGGATTCAGCAAGACATTACATAGAAGTTCCATGAGATGCCTGGTACCCAGTAGCCAGCTTGAGTTTAGAAGGAATGATGCATAGCTTCAGGGACTGATGGTCCTAAGTTTGAGGTCTGCTCTGCTAGTCATCTAACTGTAAGTCACATATGGCCACAGACACATTATTTTTGAATTTGCTGACCTCTGGTCTATTCAACAAAAGCAAACAGAGTGCCTAGCATATCCTGAGGCACACGTGATTTCATTCCTTCTCTCTCTCTCTCTCTCTCTCTCTCTCTCTCTCTCTCTCAAAAGTGTGTTGCTTTTATGTGTGTGATACATGCACATGGGTGTGAATGCAAGTACACATGTTCATGAGCATGCTTGTGGAGGCCCGAGAAAGACACAGGCTGTCTGGTCTTATTGGCCTTTATATTAGTACTCAATATTTTGGGACAATAATTCCCAGTGAACCAGAAGCTTATGAATTGACTAGGCAAGGTGGCCAAGAAAATTCAGGACTGCCAATCTCACCTCCTAAACTAACTAACTAACTAAACAAACAAACAAAACTTGGGTTAGCGGCATCAGCAACCATTGCAAAATTTTAAAAACAGTGTTTGGGTCTTTATTTTAAAAATGAGAGAGCTGAAATTTCATAATCTGTCTTAAAACACATAGCTAACAATGGGTGAAACTGGGATACTCATGTTCTCCTACTTGCAGACCAAGAGTTATCACTCATGGCCCATAATTTAAAATTCTTTAGTAATCGAACTAGCCATAAAACCACAGGTTGGTAATTTGACTAACAGTTTACTTAATCTGACATATTCAATATGTTAACATCATCATAATTAATTAGTAGCAAGAAATATTAAACAGTCACTCTAGATACCTTTTCATCTTTTCATACTGATCTTTGAATTCCTGTCTGAATTGTACATTGCTGAGGTGATCTCAGGTATGAAAAACCATCTGTGACAAGAGAACAGGTAGCATTTGGGAAAGGGAAGTTCTTTTCCAAAATAAGCATGGCCATAGAACTACTTTGGTGGTGTCCCTAGTGTCCCTAGAGTGATTTAGTGAGATGTGTAGGAAGTACACAAACAACACCTGGAGACATCTGTACAGCAGATCATCAATGCCAACATGCACCATCCTGAATGTGACAATGTCAGTGGGTAAAATGGGGGCGGGGGCAGAGACGGGTATTGCACACCGTTCTCCCTTCTGTATAAAAACTCTTCTTCTTGAGGATCAGAGGTCTTTTCCAAGCCCCTAGAGCTTCCTTGATCACTACTTTCAGGATCCCAGAACTGGTTTTCTGTCTCGTTGGAAATCAACTCTCCTGAGAGTTAGAGCAGAAGAGGCCTGGCAATAAAACATGGTGTTTAAGGAATGAACTACAACCAGTGTCCTCTCAAAGACCCTGGAAGGGTAAGCAACATCCACTAACCTCTCTTCAGCCATCTCTCACACATGGTCTGTGTGTGTGTGTGTGTGTGTGTGTGTGTGTGTGTGTGTGTGTGTGTTCTTCCTATCTGTTTCTTATTTGATTCCCTCCTCCACATTTCATTTCCCTGCCTGCATTACTTGTACTCTGCAGGAACAATAAACTCCTAGATCTTTGAGAAAAATGGAGCCGTCTCCCATTGGAACCAAAGACTCCAGTCTGCTTTCTTCCTCTAAATAGCTGAGTCCTGCTGGGCATCCTCATCTGAGCAGATCTCTTGAATAGTCAATAGCATGATGATACACTTTGCTCTTCTCCTGCTTGGATGTAAAAGCAAGTCTCATCAGGGAAACCTTAATCCTTTGACGCCAGGGACTGGCCAAGAATTCATCGCCAGTATTGTGATGGAATAAGAAGATTTGTATGAAGAAATAACAAATCCCCCTTATTCAGGTTGCCCATCCCCACTCCTTTAAAAAGTGGCTTTCTAAATCAAGAGAGTACCTCTATGCCACGAATCAACTTGTATTACTTAAGAGACCTAATGCTTTCCAAAAGGCCTCTTATGAGTTTAAAGGATATCGTCTGTGCAATCCATACTAGCTGTGTAACATTGGGCTAATTACTAGGCTTTGCTGATCCTTGGTTCCATGTGAATAAGTGTAGGGCATAATGGTATATTCTTGGGTTGTGGTTATGTAAACAGGGTGATCAACTGCTATTAGTTAAAAGAAAGAATTAACTAAGAACCTGGCACATGAGAGGCAATGTGGCAATTACTAATTGTTCTCTTTCTTCAGTGAGGTGAATGGTTTCTTGGACAAATTTTCTTTCATTTCTTCCCAGTGTCATGTCTCGGGTCCCATCTTGCACCTGGTATGTTAAGAAACAGTTGTCCCTTACGTGTGATGCTTAGCCTAGGAGTTGAATGTCATGAGGATACTGGAGACTGGGAATATGAATGGCATACTTGAGAAGAAGTGGGAATTTTGGGGTAGGGGGGGGAGGCCCTCCTTAGTTTATAACTTATTTCTGCAGAAGTAGAGTCCTGGCAAGCCAGATCTGCAAGGGTCACATTCCCATGACATGGGCACCATGCTTTGCTGCTCCTGCTGGGAGATGGCCTGGCACTTAAATGGGTACAGTTCACACAAGCCCTTCTGAGGTGCTTTGATGCTGTCATTTGAAACTCAACTACTTGGGGAGGGTGGAGAGAATGGGACAAATGGGTTTGTTGTGTGACATTCATACATCTGGCCTAATCTTGATGCGCAGGATTGCATCTTCTTTGTGTTTGGCTTGGACAATCCTGGGAACAATTATCTTCTTGCCGAATGAGAAAGGGCAGCTCCATGTTACAATTATAGTTACTTTCATTACCAATAAAACAGTGGGAGTGAAAATTAATATTAATGAACTAACATATTATCTCTTGTGCTATATTAGGACTTTTATAAAGGCAAGCCTGTGCATATGTGAGTTACAGAAAGCCAAATTTGGAACTGGCAAACATTTTACATAGAACTTGAGAAAACCACAAATGTTTTCCCTCCCATGTACCTCTAAAATTTCCTCATCCATGCGCTAGGGACCAGCAAATGTATTTTACAGAATCCATAGAGTAATGACTTTATATTTATGGACTACTGGAGTGACTATTCAACTTTGTCCCTGTTCTGTTAAAGCAGTGATTTAGAAACTAATGGGTTTGGCTATGTCCCAAAGAGAAAGTATTTACAAAAGCTGCACACTGAGATGGAGATAGAGTTCAGTGGATAGAATGCTTGCTTAGAATGTCCCAACCTTGAACTTTAACACCACAGAAAAACAGGTATGAGCCTATACACCTATAATCCCAGCATTCAGGAAGTAGAGTCAGGAGGATCAGATATTTAAAACCGTTCTCAGTTATGTATGAGCTCCAAGCCAGCCTGGGTTACATGAGACCATGTCTCCAAAACAAAGAAGCAAAACCATACAACCAGCTTTGATTTGTGGGGGCCACTTTCAACTAACCCCTGCTCTCATCTAATAAACAATAGCCAAGAAAATATATGAAATCTATACAAATGTGTCTTTGTTATCTCAGCCTAAGGTAGATTCAAAATAATTATGTTTTCAGATTGGGGTAGGAAATAAAAGAGTGAAAGGGGTACTGTTTTATGTTTGGGCAGGGGGGGTTTACAAATATGCATAATTCCAATCTCTGGGAATGAGAGAGAAATGAAGATAATTAAACTGGATAGAAGGCAGGATGAACAAATGCCTATACACACTCACTAGAAACCCACATTCTAGACACAGATTGAGTCAATAGTGACTCAGCTATTGCAGAGGATTTTGTTTTTACTTTTGCTTCACTTTTTGCAGACATGTCTGATGCACCCACAAAATAGACCATGAGCAATGTCTTATCCTCCTTAGGTAAAAACTATAAGGACTGGTTTGATCTGGCTTTTTGTAAGGAGCTCTGAAGGACCCATGGAAGTCATTAGAAGCAAAACATTAAAAAATAATAAAAAAGCTGGTTATATTAGTGTTGTAACTGGGCATTGACACCATATGACATAATTGGCTCTCGCCTCTGTGCTCCATCTCACTCCAGCATTCTGAAGCCATTTCGTAACACCAGTGAACATCTGCTGGGAATCAGAGTTCTACACCCAGGGAAAGAGAACCGTACGGAGGGCGTGGCTTCCCTTCAAGTGCAATAATATGGTGTTAAAGTGTCACATATCTAAATTTGCGACAATAATTATATAAACACAGACTAGGAGACTATAAGGGGGCGGGAAGCTACATCAGTCTTAAAGACAGTAACTCTCAGGAGAGGCAGCTTGAGAGACTATACTGAAGTTGGTTAAGTTTTCCAGGGGTTGGAATTGAATATATTAGGGAGGAATAAAGATGAAGCTAGTCATGTTTTTACTGCTGTTTCTTTTCCAAGCCCTTCTTCACTTGAAGCCAGAGTTATGTATTAACAAGCAGAAGTCATTAACTTGGGTATTTCATTTAGCCAAGCACTATATGCAACAAAATAGGCTTCCAAGCTGCTTGAATGTCATCTTGCTTTCTGCACTTTTCCTAAACTGAACTCACAGAGATTCATCCAGAAACGCATCTTTAAAAACCCACCTCAAAATATTCCATGGTGCTTACTCTAACATGAGTTGGAAATTCTGTGTGTGTTTGTGTATCTCTATGTGTGTGTGTGTGTGTGTGTGTGTGTGTGTGTGTGTGTGTGTGCACGCACGCGCGCTCGTCCATGCATGCATGCTTGCGTGCCTGCACAAGAGAGGGGGGTATGGAGAAGAGGACTTGGATCACAAGGGATTAGCTTATCTGCAACTTCTTCCAAATTGTAACTATTTGTGGATTCATGTGGTCTCCCAAGGCCAAGGCAAAATGTCCTTCAGCACAAATCGAAGTCTGTTCTAGAAGCAGTTTGTAGACTGCTTGTGTGTTCCACTCTAAAGGTAATGAGACAAACTAGACTTTGGGGCAGGGTCTCTCTCTCTCCAAACAATACACACCACCTCTTCTTCCCTCCCTCCCTCCTTCCCTTCCTTCCTCCTCCCCCCTCAGTGTGTGTGTGTGTGTGTATGTATGTATCTTTCATGTTCAAATGTTCAGAAGGTTGAAGTGAGATTCCAGTGACTGCATTCTCTCAACAAATGGTTTGTCAGAATGGTTAAAATTCCAAATTTCTTTGTTCATTTCTGCTGTTTCCTTGTAGGGGTTTAGAGTTTTGTGAGTAATAAAACACTACATTTAAAAAGAAAATCTTAACTACTTCAAAAAACAAGCACTCCCGGGGCTTATTCTGTGTCGGACAAGTTAGGACACATGATTTCTTACTTCAATCACATTCATATCATGTTCACATTTTGTCAAATTAAATATCATTCATATTCTGCTTATTTTTCTTTAAAGTATCCCTTTCTCCACATCAATTTGCATAAAAGTGAAATTCTGTATTGCTGCTATTAAGAGGAAAACATTTCTACTTGTCAGGAAGATATTTGCTACAAAAACATGAACAGAGAAAACTAAAACACACCCTTATAACAATCTAATTACATACACTTTGGCCAAGGTTCGTGGACAGCCAGTTCTCTCTCAGACAAGGAAGCTGAGAAAGCATTAGGAGGTTGCTGGGGGGCGGGGTGCAAACTGCATCACAAACAGGCTCTTCTTGGAGAAATCAGGGAGAGGGAGAGAGAACTGAAGAGAACCAACCTCACAGTAGAGTCAACACTGAATGGGATCCCTGGGCTCTACCGCGTGCCTTTGCTCACTTGGCAACTGAGGGATTATTTGGCTAGGTGTTTTGTGCCCTGTGTACAAATGTAGCTGTATGTGTGTTTGTTTGTGTGAGAAAGCGTGCGTGCATGTGTGTGTGTGTGTGTGTGTGTGTGTGTGTGTGTGTGTGTGTGTAAGCCTGAGGTCTACTTTGGATGTCAGCACCATACATATTGTTTTTTATAGGATCTCTAATTGGCCTGGATCTTGCCTGAGTAGGCTAGACCAGCTGGCCAGCAAGCCACAGGGACCCGCCTTGCTCCATCTTCCAGCACTGGCTATTACATCATGCTTGCCTTTTGTTTTAATGGGTTCTGGAGGATTGAACTCAGGTTCTTGTGCTTGAAAGGCTAATGCCTTACTGTCTGAAGTACAGTGCCCCCCCCCACCCATACACAACGTACTTCTTGGTCCTCCTGCTAATTAGCCATTTAGAAAGAGGCATAATCCTCACTATTTTTCTATTGCAACAAAAGGTGGGTTGCATGATGATCTCAGGCCATACACACATCGCTAACGAGAAGGCTTGCTCTGGACTTTAGAAATATTTTCATTCAAAATTATATGTGGCAGTCTATTGACAAAAATGGTGGTGTACATCTTCAATCACAATGCTGGGGAGACGGAGGCAGGTCTATCTCTGTGATTTTAAATTCTATTGATAAATCCCCACTGTATTTTATGTATTTTCACTCAGAGAACTCATTTGTCTTCCTCAGAAAAGGGAAACATATTTTAAATGAGGTTCAGTTTTTTTTGATTCTGCACTGAGTTGACTGTGTACACCAACATAAAGACTATGTTGACTCACTAAGGTTCAGCCACATGTGCATTTACACATATAAGTCGGAGTTGAATGAGGTGCAGCCAATCTGAGGTGCCAGCAGTTAGGTCTTTGAACCCCTTGAGCCCAGTAGCTTTTCTGAGGAAGCTTTTACTGGGCACAGTATTTCTAATATAGATAGCATAGAAACCTGAGCTACAGCTCCTGAGAAAGCTGAAGTGTGTGGATTTCTGTGCACAGTTCATCTACTGTAGGATCATCCTCTAGTTGCTATTCAGGATGTCTGAAAGTCCCTGTCCGCAGGCTTTAGTCCATATTGTATGCCTCTACTGACGCAGCAACTCCATCATAAGGCTCGGTGACTTTACTTATTGGAGTAAGTTCTGAGGGAATTGAATTGATCATCTACGCAATTTGGTTATCACATATTACTGGTGCGATTTTGCCAAGTTAAACAGCCAACCCCTGTTATGGTGACGGTAGAACTGGAGTGTCTACAAGAGCAGAGATGGGCTGTTAACTCGATCAGCTGTATAAACAAAGTTTCTGACCAGTGGAAAATGTTAGCCAGTATCCAAGGCAAGGGAAGGGCTTTAGACAAAATATCAGAGGAACTGCCGATGGAACATAACATGTCCCCAGACTCAGTGGGGGAAAGAGGCAAAAGGCTCCTTCCCACGAATAGTGTGAGCCCGAATCTGATGAAGTATCCTGCTGAAGCAGAACGGAAGGGGCATGAGAGTGGGGTGTGTTTCCATCAGCCAGCACAGCTCTTAGAATCATATTGAAGCTGAGTCTGAGTCACAGTGCTCAAAAGATCTGTTATTCATTGCTGGGGCCGTATCGGATTTAACAAGGAAAGTACAGAGTGTAATAAGTGTGTAATAAACATCTTCTGGAATACCACTGTTTTAGAGACTTTTTAAAAATGGTGAGGACCAAAGGGGTTCTGGGGATGTGTCCGTGTCATTCGCACTAAGTAATTCAGTTAGAAATCTCTATAAGTCAATGATTCTACCACATGATATGTTTAATCACTTTGAAAAATACCAGACCCATGCGACTACATCTTCATCTTATATGTGGATACCAATATGTATTTATGGATAAGAGCAAGTTTTATGAGGGGATAGGCTCTTCTGTCTCCATCTCTCATATAACCAGAGACTCATATAGTATTGTCTTAAAGTCATCCATTAATAAATGATAGGGAGGATTGCATACTGACTGAAAAAACTCTCAGCTCTCCTGTTCAAAGAAACAAACTAATGGAGAAATTAAGATATAAAGTGCTGGTCTCACCATTGTCATGAGGATGATCCTGGCAAGGAAAAAAATGATATCAAATGTAGCCTATGAGTTAGTCATGACTCAGTCTAGGCATTGGGTTATTGTTATTTTGTGTACACAGGTGCGTGTGTGTGTGTGTGTGTACCTACGTATATGCACACATGTAGAGGTAAAAGGGCAACTCTAGCTGTCTTTCTTTGGATATCAGCCAAATGTACTTGAGTCAGAGTCTCTCACTGACATGGAGCTTAGCAAGTAAGCCAGGCTATCTAAGCAGTAAGTTCCAGGGATCTGCTTTTATTCACTAACACACTAGGATTACAAGCATATGCCACCATAACCATATAATAATAATAATAATAATTATTATTATTATTATTATTATTATTATTATTATTATTATTTTCTTTAAAATTTTTAAATTATGGGTTTGAGAGAACGAGTATATATGTGTGTTAAGTGGCATGTATATGGAGCTCAGAACTGCAGTAGCTGGTTCTCTCTTTCCACCACATGTAGTAGACAGGGACCTAACTCAGGTTGTCAGGCCTCTTGCTATTGTTGTTAGTGGTGGTGGTGGTGGTAGTATTGATGATGGTGGTGGTTGTGGTGGTTGTGGTATTGATGATGGTATTGATGATGGTGGTTGTGGTGGTGGTATTGGTGATGGTATTTATGGTGATATTGGTGGTGGTGGTGGAGGTATTGGTAGTACTAGTGTTGTTGGTGGTGGTATTGGTGATATTGATGGTGGTGTTGGTGGTGGTATTGGTGATGGTATTGATGTGGTAGTGGTGGTGGTGGTGGTGGTGGTGATATTGGTGGTACTGCTGTTGGTGGTGGTGGGGTATTGATGGTGGTGATTGTGGTAGTGCTGATATCAATGGTGGTGGTATTGGTGGTAGTGGTGGTGGTAGTGCTGATATCAATGGTGATGGTATTGATGGTGGTGGTGTTCTTCACTTAATGTGGAGAGCAGAGGGCAGCCTGAAGGGAGTGAAGCTACAGTAGTCATTTCCCTCCTTCCATGAATTCCAGGGATCAAGCTCAGGTAATTAGCCTTGGTACAAGCATCTTTACCCACTAAGCCATCTTGCTGCCATTTTATTTTCTTCTAAAGACCTCAGGTTCTCATGCTTGCAAGGGAGATGCTTTCCTGACAGAGCTTTGCCCCCAGGACTCAGCACTGGGCTGGTTAAATAGACAATGGGAGAGCCAAGCCTGTCGCTTCCTTGGAGTTTACACAACAATTATACTTTTCCTATTTACACAGCACTCTAAGTTTATAGGGTGACATTTTTTCAGTGTTCTAAAATAAAACCAAATCTATGATTTTTGACACACAATCGGGGTTTAGTGTGTCTGGTGGCTAGCTATTTCAACAACCAGCCTTCCCTTGCCTTCTTCTGAAGTGACAGCGAGCATGCTTTCCACCCCTTCCCCAGCCTGCTTCTCCATTATATTGTTTAAATTAGCCAGCTTCTTTAACTTTATTGACTAGGCTTCCCACAACAAGAAGATCCTGGAAGTTAACATTGCAGGAAATGGTCCTAGCTTGCTTGGAAAAAGGAAAAAGTGGAGATGAGACAAAATGTGTTTTGGTCTTTGAAAGGATTTCTTCCTTCGTAACAAATACAAGTAAACATACCTAATTGCATCCTAGGGATTTTTCTAATTATTATTATTGAAAACAACATCGATAGCCACACATGATTAAAAACCTCACAAGGAGTTCTAATCCCTGCAAGGCCTAGCAGACACACATGTGCATGACATGAAGCTTCTTAAGTCCTAAGTTTCTGGGAGATAGAAGAAGTGGCAGACACAGGAGAGTAGCAGGAATGGAAAGGCCTAGAGAGATGGTCCATTGAAATGTGGGTGTGCCTTTCTACTGCAGAATCCTTCCCCGACTTTGCCAGATGAGGTGCTTGCTTCCTGGGAAGTGGTGCTGGAAGACAGATGCATGGGCAGATGCATCTCCTCCTTTTACATCTGCAGCTTCAGCTCATTCACCCTCTCGCACACTGCAGCACAAAGAACTACATAGAACAGAAATTAGGACTGTTATTGGTCTAGATATTTAAACACCATCACTCCTCAGTTCATTTGTTTGCTAACTTGAATAATCACTGCTGTGCTATCGAAGGGAGTCAGGAAACAAAGCCAGCTGCAACACCGAGTCTCCTTCCTATCACCCTCATTTTCCTTGGATGATACGTTGGGACCCCACTACAGCCTGCTACAATTTGGGCTCAGTATTAAAGCTGGTTGGGCACACAGGTTACCAACTTACCTAGAACCATTTCTCCTACGTACAGGGTGATTCCTCTTCCCCATCCCTGGTCCTGGGGAGTTTTTTTTTTTTTTTTTAATGATTTATTTATTTTTATTTGTAAGTGTGGTATGTGTATTATTTGTGTATCTGATGACTACAGAGGTCAGAAGAGGGACCCGGATGCCCGGGAACTTGAGTTAAAGGGGTTGTGGAACACTGGGAAAGAATGCTGGGAGTCAAACCTGTGTCCTCCCGCAACAACAGTCAGTGCTTTGGCTTGCTGGGCCATCAATACAGACACAACTAGGCATATTTTTGTTGTTACTGCTAGGCAGGGATGTCATGAGTATCTAGTGGGCAAGACAAAGAGTGTTGCCAAATACTCTGCTATGTGGAGGGCAAAGCTCCCACAGCGCTAACAAGAAATCACTCAAACCAAAACGGCAATAGAAAAGACAGATGGAGATGTAGCTGGAAATATTTTAAAAGGCACCATTCTACGCCAACACCAGATACTCTCTTGCCCCGGTGGTTTTGCCGCCTCCATGGCTAGCCCCATCCATCCATCTCACAGATCTCTTGCTGTGGATTGTAATCAGTAAAATCAAAATTCTAGAGGCTTGTGATTTATCAGTCAGAGTTAGATTAGTAAATTCCCAATCCACAAAATGCCCACACAATGAACTCAAAACTCAATTGATATAAACACAAGCTGCACCCCTATATGAGCCAAACACACCCTACTTATTATTTAATCATCTATCTCAGAAATCTCCAATACTTATGGCTCCCAGGACTGTGTGGTTCTGGCTCCTCTTCCTCTCTTATAGGATCCATCTTATCTCTTCCCCTTCTTCTCTTCATCTTTTGCCCTCTATACTCTGTCCTCCTCTCTAAATTCTCAGCCCACCTTCCTTTTCCACTGCCCAATCAAAGGCTCTCACCTTACTGTGTACCTGCCCTCACCTGCATACAGGCAGCAATTCACATTGAGAAATCTTGCGCTGAGACTTGAAAGGTGACTCAGAGGTTAAGAGCACTGGCTGCTATTCCAGAGAATTCAGATTTGATTCTTAATACCCATAGTGTGGCTCATAACCATCTGTAACTCCAGGTCCAGGGGATCTGATGCCCTCTTCTGGCCTCCTGGGGCAAGAAACATGCACGTGGTGCACAGATGTATATGTAGGTACAACACCCATGTACATAAAACAATAAATAATTTAAAAAAGAAAAATTTTTCTTTAAAAAAGTATTTGAGGAGATAGGTCATTTGGTAAAGTACTTGGGCTAAAAGTGTGATGACCTGAATTTGAACCTAATAGCACATGTGTTTTTAAAAAGCAGGCATGGTGGTATATGCCTCTGACCCCAGCATTAGGAAGGCAGAGATAGGAAGGTTTGATGGATCTCTAGCATACACTTCCTGGTGAACTCCAGACTAGTGTAAAAATCTTGTCCCAAAGCAACATTGTAGAAGGTGTTTGAAGAGTGACATCCACGGTTGATCTTTGGTCTCTGCATGTGTGGATACCTGTATGAACAAATACACACACACACACACACACACACACACACACACACACTCACTCTCACACACACACATACAGAAAGAGAGAGACAGACAGAGACACAGTGAGAGAGACAGAGAAAGAGAGACAGATAGAGACAAAGAGGCAGAGACAGAGAGAGAGATAGAGAAACATTGGATTCAATAGCTTCACTCACATGTTCTCTGAGCTTTGGATAAGCCCTACATAACACTTTACTGGCAGAAATAACTTTTGATATAAAAGGCTCACTTCTAGGAAGCAGCTTCTCACTTCTTGATGTTGGCCCACCAACTGCAATTTCTTTCACCTACCCTGAGTTTCTGACATCTCCACCAATGAGTGATCTCTCCCTTCTAAAGAGAAATTCTTTATGAAATCTTAGTAGCCCATTTCTTTGTTTGCATAATACATTTATTAATTATCCTCAACCCACCAGAACAATCTTTACATGTAGTTAATTTTCCCTTTTGTTGCCCTTAGCTTTGGGCTACTCATTGGCTATCATGGTACACCAACATTATATCTCTGTAGTTTAGAGAATCTCATGTACAGCTTTCCCGGTGAAAGGAAGCTTGGTTGCAGACACTTCCTTGTACCTTTAAATTGGTACTGTCAGTTGACAAGGACAGGAAGAAAGCCACCCTGGTCACAGAGCTTTAGAAGATGTTCCACCCTGAGATCTTGTCTTCAGGACCCTCGGAAATGTGGTCATCTGAAAGCAATGTGTCTTCTTTATAGACCACATTCACTCTGAGAGGCTGGGAGAATCTCCACACTGGAATAAGTGTCTTTGTTTCATGTGTTCTGCTATAGAGAACAAGTGAGGGGAAACATGTATGACAAGGCTGAACACACAGCTGCTGAGCTCATGAAAGTCTGAAAGTGGGGATGACCATGTCCTCAAAAGCCACTGCCAATTTGCTCATAGTACGTACAAGAAGAGAAAGGAAAAAGAGAGGCTAGGAGCCATGGGTCGACTAGCTTTCTCCTTATATCCAAGATTCAATGCAAATTCACGGGTAGTTAAAAAAAAAAAAAACATAGATCAGAAACCAGTAGCCTTCTAGCATCTCAGGATAGCAAGAGAAAGTATTTTAACTAGTAAGTACCTGTGGTTATAGCTTAATATGTAGGTTGCTGTATTGTGCTTGCTCCAATTGATTTAATTTTAAGGAAGGAAAAATACAGCAAAACAAATAAACACATTATTGTTACCTTCTCTGTAAGAAGATTCAAGGCCTTTCTCAGGATTGAGGACACACTCGTTCTAAGAGGGATAACAGAGACAGCTCCGGAACTCTGTTTCTCTTTCTCCAGGATTATGGCCCATATTTGAATGGTTGCATTTATACATTAATAAACAAACCCATCTTAAACTTTGTGTTTTGCGTAATGCAGAGAAAAGAGTCTCCTTTCAAGATGTGTTTGCTGAATTTGGGCTAACGGAGCAAATAGATGAGATAGAAGGAACAGAGAACACAGAAATAAAACAGGCAGAGGAGAGAGGTAGAGACAAAAGACGGTATTTGGGGGTGAAGAGGGTCTCTGAGAAGCTAGTGTGACAGGTCACTGTGGGAATGGGAAGAGGAAGTTGGAATGAGTAGGGAGTACTGGAAGGAAAGATATGAGTGCCAAGATAAACAACAAGGGAGGAGAATCTACAGGGGAAAGGAGAAGCATCAAGCCACTCTCTTGCTAACCACTCTGTATCATGCAAGAAATCTAGACATTTATTCCCTTACCATAATACCTGAGAAGCAGGTGCTATCCTTTGTCCTAATTCTACCATGGGGTTCTGATGCGAGAAGAGAACTTATAAGAACACTATTGTTACACAGTATTTGGCAAACTCCTCCAAGATCTTTCATTTCTCATGTCTAGAGGAGGCACAGACTAAGTTCCAGAGGGAGTTAAACAGAGACCCTCACCTCCCTCATCTCTATGGAGGGTCTAGCCCACAGTGCCTACATAGCAAGGTTGGGAGAGAATAGCCCTGTTTAAAATAAGTAAGGGTCAATATATTTTGAGGCCTTTTGCCTAGAACCAAGCTCAAACTGGAAGGTGGTGGCCTTGGGTTATTAGCAAAGAAGTTTCTAAATTAACAAACACCCAAGGTATTATCCACATGTAGCTATATCCAATGGATGCTAGTGAGAGCCAACTCCATGCCTGGGCCCAAAACCAGGCATGACAAAGCTGCCTGTAAGATGAATTGTCTTTGTCTTTGTTTTTGTTTTTACTTTTGACGGAGTGAACGGATAGGGGATCAGGCACTGATAACCAAAACAGTGGGAAAGAGAGGAGAGGCCTCAATAGGGAGTTTCCAGGGCATGCCCTGGAAGGGCTTCTGTACTCAAGCTCTAAAGAGGTATGTTTCCAAGAGACAATGACACAGCTCAGAAAGTTAGTCATTAATGTAGCAGTCTGAATCGACAATGAGTAAAAGATTGAAGCTGACACGATTTTTTATCTCTGATATTATAGCTACTGAAGTTGAGAAGTAATTATGTATTTAATATTACATCCATTTGAGATTCACTGAATTTTTTTTATGATTCTTTCTTAATTAATCTTCTCTCTGCTACCCCCACCCACCCCCGAACCTCTGTTCCCAGCCCAGGAAAATAATTGTGTAAGGCATGGGGTTGATCTGAAAAGATGAGAGTTAGGAATTAGAAAGGCATGGATTTGGACGAAAGCTCAACCTTGGACATTCAGGAAGCCAACAATAGACATGTTAACTCAGGGCCTGGGGCTAGAGCTGGGAGGAAGATACCCAGGAAGCCTGCACATGGCCCTGGGTTTAAGCCTCAGCAACAAGCCATCAGAACCCCGAATACCTGCTGTAAACATGTGCTGCCAGGCACTGTTATCAAAGTCTCTCGTTTATGGTCCCCGTGGAAACTCTGTGGGGTGTGAACTACTGCACATCCATCTCTTAGCTGAGGCTCAATGTGGATGCTGTGCTTTATGGCCGCAACCTGTCCATATACAGCAGACTGGGCTCTGAGGACACTGGTACACTTCACTTCTGTCCCCTGAGAGCTTATAACAGAAATGGAGTTATCACACACACCAGAGAGAAGGGGATGACAAGTTTTGCTACTTCATCATAATTCCCTCTCTGAATCTCCCACCTCATATCCCATTGTTGTAAGGTTACTGTACATCTCTGGCTGCTTCTTCCTTCCTATAACCCCCCCACCCCCCAAGGACCAAATAACCAAAGGCATCAGAAAAGAAATAACAAATCTCCCTCTCTCTCTCTCTCTCTCTCTCTCTCTCTCTCTCTCTCTCTCTCTCTCTCTGCCCTTTCCTCCTCTGCAGAACCCAGCAGCTAAAGTGTTGGAGAGAACTGTAAAAGCAAGGAAGGCACAGCTGCTGCCTCAGCCTGTCAGATGGAACTAGGGACACTGCAGTGAGATTCCAGGTGCCAATCACAGTGGCTGTGGCCACCAGCTTCACCTCACAGCTCCCAGGAAACATGCGTTCTGCCAAGCAGATCACCGACTCCTTGGGTGACAAGAAGATCTTTGAGTAACGGACCACACTCCTTTGGAAGACCATGTGGAAGAAGAGTGTTGGGGTTGCAAACAGAACCCTCATCAGAGCCTTTAACTAAAGATCTCCTGAACACATTTCACTGATTCTGTATTGATTCATGCATGCTTTCCGAAATTATTCTAGTTTTAAGATGATTCACAGGCTGGAAAGGTTGCTGAATGGGTAAAGTGTTCACCATGCAAGGGTGAAGACCTTTTTATGTCTCTCCAGACTCTATCAAAAGCCAGGCACAGTAGCATGTTCCTACAATCTCAGTGCTACTACAGTGAAATGCAAGGAGAGGAGAATCCCTAGAATCGTGTGAGTCAGCTATCCTGGTATGCCCAGAAGCCACCATGCAAGTTTCAAACATGGTGTAAATCAAGGACTGACACTTGAAGTTGTTCTTTGACCTCCAAACACACCATACCATTGTATTTATGCCAGCACTTATGCATGCAAACACACACACACACACACACACACACACACACACACATACACATTACACATATATCATGAATTTACATGCATGGCACATGTGCATGAAAACATACACACAGTGAAATTCAGGAAACCCTGAAGATAGCTTTTTATGTGTTTCTATGACTACATACATCAGTGGACTGCTGGATCTCTGTCTTCCATATCTAATGATACAGCTAGGCTAGAACGAAAATATTTTTAACTTGCTTATGCACTAAGCATATATAAATATTTTACACAGTTTTCATATTATTCCCTAAACAAAACTATAGAGCTACTAACTATCTAGTGTTTACATTGTCTCAGGTATTATAAGTAAGCTAGAGAGAAATGGGAGATGTCTATGGGTTATGTACATAATAAATTCTGCATTTAATATGAGTAACTTAAGCACACAATGAGTTTGGTACCTAAAGAGGGTTCGGAAACCAATCCTGTGGGGACACCAATGGGCAAGTGTATCCATATACCTGTACGCCATGGATAAAACTAAACCTTTTTTGTTAATAATCCTTAAAGAGTTTATCTATAAGACACCTATCACCTCTTTGTAATGGCTGTGCAGAATGGAAGTTTTTGACAATGGAGTCCTGAGATGGGTCTTGACAGTGTGAAGAGCAGGGTCAGGAGGCAGGGACAGGCCCTTGCCAGTAAGTGACAAGAATTCCCATTCTTCATATTCATCCATCTTTATTAGGACAATCTATGCTAGAACAACTATAGTCACATGCTAGTCACCAAACTAAAGACTTAGCTGCCGAGAGCTTTATGTGCACGGCACATGACAAAATGGAGTTTGCCTGTGAAGATTAAGGAACTGGCTGGAGGTTATAAAGTTAGTACGTGTTAGCAACATTAAGTCTCAGACTAGTGTTTTTAAACCTTATTATATTTTATCCTTTATCTAGAAGCATGTCCAGGTTAGTGGGGCATTTGCTGCAAATATGATCATTCATTTTGCTCCCCAAAGACTTGACAAGTAAGGCAAGCACAGCAGCTCCAAGCCATCACCTGCCACTTTTGTTCTCTGGCTTGATGGTATCACAGGGTTTTGTTTTGGTTTTGATATTCTTTTGTATTTTACAAACATGGGTGTCTATACCACCATACATATCTTTCCCCATTGCTGGTGATTTTGTGGAGAGGATGTTTGCAATGTTAGGGAGCACCAGGCCAGTTGTGGCAGCACAAGGGCTAGGAAAGGTGAGTTGAGCTGAGGTGGTCCCAGCCAGCTTGTGTACAGGAGATAACAGGTTGGCCAAATGCAGCTAATAGGAACTGTCCTCATTAGAATACTGTAATTGGTTCCCGCAGGGCATTGGAGGCTAGTGTACCGTGCAGACAGGGAAGAGGGGCTGAGGGCAGAGCACTGTACAGCATCAGATTTCTCTTTTAGTTTTTCTCCTCTAGGAAGGAGCTTTAACCAGCCTGGCTCACAGTGGGTCTGGCAAAGGCAGACTCAATGCATGGCAGAGTTGGAATCTTCTACAGCCTGTCTCTGTCTGCCATCTACCCAGCTCTGCTCCCCCTCTTTGTGCCTCTCTCTATCTTCCACCTGCTTGCAGGAGCCTGGGGGCTGCATCCCATCCCTCCTGCCAGAGATGAAAGCTACTGATTAGCAGGTCTGGAGAAGAGCATTGGTGCTTGGAAAGATACTTCTTAACACGCTGAATAAGGCAAATGGGAGTTTTCAAAAAGGACTTCATGGAAAGGGTAAACCTTTTGCTTAACCTAAAGGTACACAATAATAAGAGAGAAGCCAAAGACACAAGAGCAATCTCATAGTACATTCCCTATGGGACACCAAACTCTACACCATACATGAACATGAGCAGGACATGGTCATCATCATGGGGGTTGTGCGATTCTTCTGTGAAACAAATAAGGTATAAAATCACCACCCCAATGACCTGAATCATTCATAGGTTAACACAAGTTAGGCCTTCCGGCTATAACTTCATTCAGCGCTCCCAGCTTTCTCTTTCCTGTCTTCCTGCAAACCTTCACGGTGGGGATGGGTGTAGGAATGACCTATCCACCCTTTCTCAGAAGCTGGAGGTAGTCTACATGCTGACTGTGCTGTGGCTCTTTGGTTTCATGCACAATAAAGTCTCAATACACCGCAGATTTGTGTACATGTTATTTCTGGTATAGTTATTTTCCAAGTTTTAAAATAGCTTTCAAAATGCTATTTATTAACCAATATGTTCTTCAGAACTTTCTATACCAGCAGATAATTAACTGGCCTGTCTCTGTGCATAGCCAACTATTAGTCTGGTTTATCAGGGGCCAATGGAACCCTTTATTAAGATAAATACAAAATTAGGATACAAAAAAGGGCCTGACAGCGACTTAGAGCCCATTTTAATCCCCCATGAGATCTCACAGCAGATTACCAGAAGTGTATAGGTGGAAATGTGACCCACTTCCTTTCTGTCTCTCACCCACCCCAGAAGCTCTGGGGTCAGGAAAGTTCCAGGGGGCTTTTCAAAGGCTGAATCTGCATTGCTATTTAGCACATTTGTCTCAGGTCAGGATGGTCGCGTTAGCATCTCATTTCAGCCCAGTTGGAGTTGAAGTATGTCTGCCTCCTGTACACTGGCTGGCTATCCCAGGTGAACCATCAAATCTTGCAGCTCCTACCATGGCTTAGCCAGGCTTCCATTTCTCTCAAGGTGCATATGTTAGCGTTTCTTTTTTATATATAAGACAGGCTCCCATACTGCTGAAATAAATGTTTAGGGGGCAGTATAAAGGGGCTCTCTCAAAGACAGGTGGCTCTGATAATACACGATGATAAGTCATTAGCTGGATTACATGGATTCCTCCCACGTCCCCACCATCCAGATTGTGAATATTCACTCGGCACCACACTCTGCCAAACGTCTTTTAAAAATTGGTTTGACTGAAAATTAACCCTGGGCCATATGGAAAGTGAGAGGTAGTCTGACTTGGCTCAGCTAGGTAAAGTCGTTCAGTTGTCTGACATCCCTTCTGCTTGACACGAAGAATCCCATGGAGAAGAAAGACGAACGAGGAAATAATGCAGAGAGAGAGAGGGGGAGAGGAGAAAAGAAAGGAGCCTAGGAATAAAGGAAGGGTCTTACAAAACAAAAAAGTAGGAGATTAATGGAAAAAGAATACTTAATAAAGCTCTCCTGGGCGCTCTCTCTGTCTCTCTCTTATTCCCTCTCTCTCTTTTGAGGCTGCTGTATTAAATTAAAGTCATACATAGGTTTCAAAGGAAATCACATTTCGGCAGTCTGGCGAGCCTACCTGACAATGCTAACAGAATTGTAAATGTAAAGGGTGATGCCTGTCAGCGCTGACAGTTCTAAATGGCCTTTTAGTTCAGTACGCAGAACTGTCATAAAAAAACATAAAAATGCATATGCAGACAGCTGAAACTGCTATGCACATCATTATCTGCAAATGGTATAAGTATCCTGAACAAAAGGCCTTCCAGTTTAAGGACATGCATAAGACATTTCTCTGCCTCCAGCTTTAAAACAAAGTGCTGTCAAGTAAACAAGATTCCCCGAGCCAGAACTGAGGTCTCGCTGTCAATCAGTGGGGTGCTACATCTGTACATATTTTTCTGACCCTGCATATGAGAAGAGCATTCTTAACAGATGTGTATTTAACTTCTGGCAGCTACATCTGTTTCCTCTGCTTTTCCCTTCTTATTTCTTTATTGTTGCTCTCACAGACCCCTACAGAGGGGTATTTCATTGTGTACTGATTCATTTCACCCTCTCCTTACTGTGCCCCTCCCCGATCTATCTGCAGATACTTCCCCCTCGGGGAATTTTTCCCCCTTTCTTTTTCCTCTTTGTAACTCACAAAGGCCAAAGGAGCCTACATTTGGAGCTAAAGCCATGAAGCTGTAGAGACATTTGTCTTTCCTCATTGAGGAACGAGACTGACTGATGGAAAGATCCTTGAGAACATGGGCAATTTCTCTAATGAAGTATTTCTGAAGCTGGGATGCACACCGGAATCACATGAAGAATGGAAGATTCTCCTTCAAGGGAATCTTCGAAAGTGATCTTTAGAATGGGTCTCATGCCATTTGTCTTTTTTAACAAACACGTCAGCTGTTGCCATGTTTACACTCCCTGAAGTAGCAGAGAGAACCCTGGTGGGACCTCTATCCCATAGCAGTCAATCTTCTAAAGGCTGAAGGTATAGACGTGAAGAAACAAGACAAGTCCCCCTGCTTAAAACAGGTCACATTCTATTGAATGAGGCAGGCCAATAAGCATCTAAACAAATGCATGACTGATTGTTACAGACAGAGACAAGTGTCTGGGGGGAAAGAAAACCTCAATGGGGTAATGAAGCAGAGAACCGCAGTACCCAGAGTGGACAGTTCCTGAGAGGTCATCAGGAACGCCTTCACTGCCGGCTTTCCTCTGACACCTGGGTGATGAAGAAGTAGCTGCTAAGCTTCCTGACTCTTTAGGCAGAATTGAAACTATCATCATAAACTTACAGATGAGAGGAGTAATGCTTAGAGAAATCAGTCACTTGCTCTCAATTACACGGAGGGTTCAAACCCATAGGTAAGATAGCAACTCCGAAATTCACTTGTATTCTGCACCTAATTGGATACAGCCAGAAATTAATGTGAAATACAATCTCTTCCCTCTACCACCTAAAATGCAGACATCATTGTCTCTATTTAGTTACTTTTCTATCACCCTATCTGTCTATCTGTCTATCTATCTATCTATCTAATCTGCATACCTACCTACTATCATTCTATTTATCTACCTATCTGTTTACAATTTCTCCAATCCAGCTCAATTTAACTACATTATTTCTGAATTACTGGGATTTGGACCAAAACATTAACTTCCATTCACATTGTATGTGTAGAAAAATCTTAAGATTCTAAGCTTGATAAGTCCACAATGCAGTTTATAACTCTCCAGTTTCATGTTCACCAAGATACACTCCTATCCCTTTCATATGTTTATGGGTCTTGGGTGGAAGCCTGCTGCCTCCAGATGAATTGCAAAGAGAGATAATGATCTTTAACAATGATTTTCCCCCAATGACCAATAACCATTCTATTGGTGGAGATAAAATTGGAGCCTGAGCCTTGGAAGGCTATGGAGCCAACTGGTTACAAATGTGCGTCCTAGTGTCAGAGATGAACATCCCTTCTGTTAGCTGTCAGTACCAGATAATCCGTGAAGCTTTGGCTTGCTCAACTTCAAATGATAATGATAACGAGTACATGAGAGAGCTGTTGAGAAATCAAATGAACTAAAGCATGTGCGATACTTAGGAGCATGTCAGGCATAAAACATACACTTAATAGATGCTTTTGGTTGTTACCATGAGGGTGACTTCCCTTTGTACTTGTCTAGTAAAGGCACTGCTATATGAGAAACTGAACCAATCAGCAATGTTCTAAATATTGTGTGCTCCCCTTACCTTCAAAGGCACATGAAGTACAGCCCCTCCCACATCCCACTTGCCCAGTGTCCCACTGGGACTTGCTCTAAGGAAGGTATCAATTTTTATTCTATGCTTTCCTACTATATTTTCCTCTAATAGAACTCATGTCTCCAGCCATTATCAAAAATAATGTTCTTCTGCTCTGTCTCCTGGGGTTTTACTCTTGCTAAGAGCTATTGCTTTTTATTGAATGTACAAGTTTGTTGCTATGGAAAATATATTGTGATTAATGAGACCCTGGGACCAAGGTTACTTGGAACAGGCTTGAACTAGTTAGCAAAATGTCCTTACTTTCACAGAGCTAGAGTTGGCTGTGGCAAGGTCTTGCATTGTCAACCCCATTTTTAAGTCTTGGTAGGGATTTAGTTTTCAAATGAACTACATTGTGGTGTAGATTAGGAAAGAGATTTAGAAGGTTGAAGGGTCAATTGTGATGGAATTGAATTGTAATTTTATAGATAACTTTAAAAGGAGAAGAAAAATCAACAAGATAAACAGGTATCGATGAAAATTTCTATGGAGTGAGATTGGTTTTATGCGGAATTGACATAATCATGACTGTGAGAAAAATACTTGAATTTTATCCACTGAATTTTTCTATACAAAATATGGTCTACTGATACGTTTACATATATAAAGTTTAAGGTAAAAGGGACATCAGAAATCATTGGCATAATTTTTCTGTGCAGACAGACATCTGTAGTTAGTTGCACGTTAGTCTGAATTAGCAGTCTCAGACGATTGGGCGACTCACTACCTGTAGAGCAGATCTACAGGATAAGTCCTACGACACCTGGACCAGAGAGTTGGTGGGCAAGGGGCTTGCCACCAAGCCTGGCAATCTGGTTATGGCAACTCTGGGTCCTACAACCCAAGGTAGAAAAGGGAAAACCAACTCCCCAAAGTGGTCACCACCTCAACTAAATACATATGCACTATATTGTAAGTGTAAAATCCAGATAAATATCTTGATAACTTTCACTCTGACTTTTTCATAAAAATAAAGAACAAGATCCTTCCATTTTTTCCAAAAAAAAAAATGTTACAGTTGAAAGACATTTCTTAGAAGGGAAAACAGGATTCCCTTCCCCTGATATGTAGAGTGGTGCCTCTTGCAGCACACATTATGTTTGAGATGGCTCTGAGGCCCATGCGCCATGAAGCATAGTATGATGATATACAATTCAAGGAATGGTATTAAATAGAGCAGTTCAGAAGCCATCGTTAATTCTCTTGGTAGCTCAATGCATGAGAAAGGGGAAACCAAGAGCATGTTAGACAAAAAATCACGAAGGCGAGCTGAAATCTGACACCATTGCAAAACTTAATCATGGTACTTATAATAATAATAATGTAATCCAGACAAACCTCCAGTTCCACATAGCTGAATATTAGGTGTTAGAAAAAAATATTATTTCAGAAATCCCGGCAATGTAAACTCGTGAGTTTCCTTGAGATGTGTAAAATACTTCTTAGGTACCTAATCTCTTCCTTTTCAAAATATCTGGCTTAGGGAGACTTGCTGAAGTTAACACTGCTTGCTGATGACTTACAATCGTGCTTTCTCTATAATTCTTTCTTGATGCTATGTTGCTTCCCCCCCAAACATCTTTCCTCTTCTCACAGCCATGCTGAGGCTTGTAAGTGGAAAGGGCCTGCTGAGATTTCTGCTGGCGGCCAGCTTCACTTCTGTGACAACAGAGGGATGGCTAGAAAGCTGCGTGACACCTGGACTCTCCTGCTCCTTACGAAGGGGAGCATAGAGCATCCTGCATCCTCCATCTCTTCTTAGCATGGACCTCTCTCTCATTTATTAATTTTATTCCTTAAAAGTATTACGTAGAATCGGAAAAAAAATCAGCTCTGTTAGATAATAAATCAATTGTCTCCTTGGGATGTTGCCTGAAAATTTTTAAATAAAATGAGTATAGACTTACTCAATAAAACCTTTTCTGTGAAACTAGATCAATGAGAGTACCAAGTTGCATGCAGGTGAGGCAGTCCGGTTAGTTTCCTTGGTTCCCCTGCCCCCACTTGAATAGCACTAGAATGCATGAAATAACTTAGTGTGTTTCCCAACTGGCAAAGGTGACTGTCAAGACTTGCCTCCACTCCTTCTTCCAAGGCCATTGATTAGTCAACAAATTTAAAATGTATCAGAATTCTTATTTGATTGCAGTCCACCACATCCCTCAAAAGAAAATGTAGAAAATTCTTTATTGAAAATCAAATGTACTTACATCATATGACGATCTGCTCATGTGAATGCATGGGTATTATGTGAGTGTTTCACTGTCTCTGTTTTTGTCTGTATGTCTCTGTCTCTCTGTCTCTCTCTCCCTGTGTCTCTGTCTCTGTCTCTCTCTCTCTTCCCATCTCCTTCATTCCTGGCAGCCCCCATTGGCTAATATATATAACAGCACCCTTTGCTCAGGCTCCAAAGATTCGCTAGACACTCAGTCTATCCTAGAAGTTTGGTCAAGTGTAGTAAAATCAAAATTCCTCTCTATGGTTCCCAGAATTTGTTGTTAAAAAAGAATCATAGAACTGTTTATTTGCCTCCAGCATCCTGGCATGGTTTCCTTCCTGAGACAGTCTAGAAGATTACAAACAGCTTTACTTAACAACATAACGTGGGATCCTTATCCACACCCACACACTTCAGTTCCTCCCCTCCTCCCTCCCATAGTGGCCTGGGGAGAAATAAATTTCTCTCCTCACGCACACATTTCCGTTCTTCCGTTGAGTTTCTTTCCACTCAGTAAACTAAAGTCGTTCCTTCCCTTTCCCTTCACACCCTAACGTGCAGCTGGATACCAGCCTCCCTCTTTACCACAGAAGATGCTCCCAGAAGGAGCCAGGCCTGGAGATTGAGTTTGGGATCAGAAGTAGATCATCCACAGACAAGGATGTTTTGAGAGAGCAGGTCTCAGGCTTGGTATTTAGGCACCACTGACCCTTATGCTGCTACTGAACTATGTTGTTAGAGCTTGTCTCAAAATTATCGCTCTTTCTACTTTTCCCATGGGAAGAGAATAACAGAAGAAATTGGCAAAGAGAAAATGTCGAACTTTTTTATTTCCATTTTTTTCTTTTTAGATGTACAATGCCTAATCCAACCTCATAGTTTCTGCCCTAGGCATGCCTGCTGGCTTCTCACTGTCCTGATGGCTTCATGTAATAGGTGTTTCTGTCCTTCGCTTTTGACATCCAAACTGTTTCGAGCCTCGGTCTGTTCCCATTCTTGGGCAAGGCACTTTCCCAATTACTAGTCCCTCATCCAAACACATTGCCCTGTACGTTCTCAGCATGGTGATTACTGACTAATTGGGAAAACAATCCAAATTCGTGAGGAAATGAGTTATAATGGTTCACTCCCCAGGCAGCGAACAGCAATGCTTGGACCACCATGGAAGTTATGTTCCTGAAAATTAACCAGGATTGACAAATGTACACTTACAAAGTCAAGGTCTTCTAACAAAGAGGAGAGGGAGAGAAACTGGTATCCAGGAAGTCCAACCCCACATAGAACTGTGCAAATAGGAGCTCTTCTAACAGGCTCTCAAGGCATCTGCTTGCAGACCATACTCACCTAAGCTTAAAATATCATCTCGCAATGTGAGATTTGTGAAAATATTTCAATATCCTAAACAAATGATTATAAGTCAGTTTATAAAACATTTTTACAAAATATGTTGTCAATTTAAAAGGCAAATTCATCCTTTGGTTGATTTAATTATGCAAAGTTCTAGGTTTTTCTAAAATTGAAGTTTCAGCTTTCAAGCCTGTTTGCTAAACATGGTTCAAGATACATATCGAGGGTACTTGTCTGTATGTGTGTGTCTGTGTGTTTTCTCACACAATGTTTAAAAACATAAAGTACAATCTTTGTATAGCACACATTCAGTTCTTAAAATTTTCCATAATCCCTACTTCTCTCCATGGTGTGTCCCTGAGAAGTTTGCATTTTAACATAAAAAAAGCACAAAACTTACAGTCGGAACTCCAGGTGCCAAATCTGCAAAGATGTATATTAGAAATGAATGCAATGTCCAGGATCAAAAAGATAGTCTTCTTCCCCCTTCTCCCTTCTCCCTTCTCCCTTCTCCCTTCTCCCTTCTCCCTTCTCCCTTCTCCCTTCTCCCTTCTCCCTTCTCCCTTCTCCCTTCTCCCTTCTCCCTTCTCCCTTCTCCCTTCTCCCTTCTCCCTGGTTCTTTTGGTATAATGAGGATATACATTTCTCCTTTCTGCTAATTCATGGAAAGTATACTACAGTCTATTGTGCTATAAAGTAGCAGCACCTGTCCTAAGTGTATGACAACTGTTTCTCAACACACATCTTTCTACTATCTTACAACCCAAAGCAGAGAAGACCAAGGGCCATTTACTTTGGGAGTTAACAACCTATATGGATTCTGTTTATGTTGGATTGCCCACCGTTTTTCAGTCTGAAAATTATGCCACACGATTGCTTAATGGCCCCTTCATCTTCCCTTTAATCACACCTAGGACTTCTCACAATCCCCCCGTTAAAGTCTCCATTTGCCTCTGATTATTCTCCAGACTTATTTGTATGCAACACTGTACATAGATATACTATGTACATAATGTGTACTTATGGGCTAGCAGAGAGCAAAGGCCATGGTGTATTAAATAGCTCCGTAATGATCAGAAAGTCCATATTACATAAAAGCATATTGGGAATAATATGTTTGCATACCTTTATAGATAGATACAGAACATCAACTAAAGGGAGTATCAGGTGCCGTACCCTTTCACCTAGCCCTTTCACCCTAGCAGGAGCCCTTTCACCCTAGCAGTGGCTCCCAGTCTGCCATAAGGAGCCAAAAAGTTGAATATAGAGATCAAGACCCCCAAGAGCAGTGATTCTGATGTAATTGGTAAGCATGATGTCTTAAGATTCTGTGGTGTAGGAAGCCCCATTCCTCTGAGTCTCAATGAGTGTCAGTCAAGAGCAAGCGACTACAGGAGTAACCTTCACAGTGAGTCTTGTCTTAGATGAAACCGAGTTTTGGCTTGCGAGAATCCATGATTTTTGTTTTAATCTAGACCTTTGTCACTGGGAGTACAACCACTCCATCTATTAAGTCTATGCCAAAGATTAACCTTGGGGAAGTATAGTCCTCCTGTGCAAAGACAGAGGTTTAAGGTGATGCTGTAAGAGTGAACAACTGTATTCCCAATACTGCTCAACCCAGAGCCATAAAACCAATGCAAAGGAAGAAACACCATAAAACCCTAAAGGGAGAAAGCCAAGTTCTGAAACTCTAACCTGCCAGGAAAACAAAGCAGAATACACTTATGAGTGGAAAACAAAACAAGTGACAGGGTGATACATAGAAGAGATTCTTTTTTTTTTTTTCATGAAGAAACAAACAATCAGCCTCAAGAGAAATCAATACAGAATGCGTCAAAACAGATTGCGATTCTCAAATCAACAGTTCTGGAATTCATAGTACAAACTCAAACCGGACAAGCATCAAATGATTCCCCAAGCCCTAAAAGTAAGAAGAAATAAGAGAAAGGAATGGTTTTTACTTCATTTTCTTCAATATTTAAATGTTTTAAAACCATGATATTAGGACTTTTGCGCACCAGACACACCCTCTCCCCCCACTCTCATTGCCTTCCAGCCAAAATACATATCTAAAAATGACTACAGTCATCCTGGCTGGGTTTCTTTGCAGATCAAAAACACTCTGCTTCTTTTCCATTCAGCATTCCACGGGAGTGCCACAGAGCCAAGTTCAGTGTGTGGGAAAGTGCTTGTGTGTGTGTGTGTGTGTGTGTGTGTGTGTGTGTGTGTGTGTGTGTGTAGTTGGTTGCAGTTACAAGGGACCCTCCCTTTGGTAACAGTTTAACACCCACATGCATCCTCAGGAAGGGCAAAAGGGAAAAACTAGAGTTAAAAAAAATGATTTAGAAATGTGAAGCAGATCCTGCTTCCAAAATTCTTTTCCCTCACATTCAAAAATGACATCAGGCATGTTTCCATGAGTTTCTGCTGGTTTTAATAAAAGAAAGGGTGATTCTGTCCATAGAAAACGTTGGATGCTGGCAGCCTAGATCTCATCAGAAATAAGGCACTGTTCAGAGAGTGCCATTGGGCTGACAGCATCCGCAGAAAAGTCATGATGCTTGAGTTTATGTCCTTGTCAGAATTCATACAGGAATCTTGGGGCCATTTTGAAATGTTAGACTCCTAAGGGGGGGGGGGGAAACCAAGCAATTTCCATATTCATGTAAAATTGGCACTTCCACAGTGATTAGAAAAGAAATGAAAATTCCATTCACAAAAGAGAAAAGTAGTTAATTTCCTGTAATTTTATATTTGAAATTTAACTCGAAGCTTCCGTGTGCTTAAGTGGCAAAGCAGACACATTCAGTAACCACCATGCTTCATGGTGTTTCAAGAGACAGCAAGAGCTTGGGCAACTCATGACAATTTTAGGGGCATTTTTGACTATGTTATAGCCCAGTGCTTCTAGTCAGCCTTTATTGATAGATCTTTCTCTGAAGGACTGAATGAGTCAGTACTATGTAGATGGATAGATACAGTCTTGTCAATGCCACATGCCTGCTTCAGAATCCTTGGACAGCCAAGATTGTAACAGCTTTATTCTTAAAGCCACGTAAGCTCAAGGATGTCCCTAGAACTTTCTGTGCTGCTGTATTATCTATCATCTGCTAAAATATGAATTAAAATACATGCTTATCTGATAGGTCTGGGATTAGGATAAATGATAGGCTATACAATAAGGCATTTGAAAGTTAAAGGACCTTGCACAGAAGCAGAATAAAAATGACAGCAACTATGGGTAGGGAATGGGCAGTTAAGGACACTTGCTGTTCTTGCGAAGGACCCGACCCATGTTCAGTTCCTAGTGTTTACATAGCAGCTTAAAACTCTCCGAAATTCCAGCTCCAGAGATCTGAAGCTCCTAGGACACTCTGCAAAAATCCACAGAGAAATAGCCACAGTGATTACATGGCTCCTTACCCTATAATCAGAAGGGCCCACTGGGCTAAAGAGTGTTCTCTAGAAGGCTGAAACACCCGGTTGTGAAACAGAAGTCTCAGGATAAAATATAACACAAAACTAAAAATACACACATGACTCTTTCAACCTCATGCATGAATTCTAAGTTAGGGGAAAAAAGAAAAAGGAAAAAAAAAAAGAAAACCCACATGGTTGGGAAATAATTAATGTCACAGGAGGAAAGAAAAAACAAACAAGGTCAAAAGAGAGATGGATCCTGTCCACAAGCCCTTCATGTCGTAAACAACTCTTACTGCACAAAAGTCAATGAACAAACTTTCCATGTAAGCACCGGGTGGGGCCCCAAGGTCCTTACTCAAATAGAAAGCTATTTGCTGTTTTACAAAATATTCCGGCGAAAGTACACGCTTCAGTCAACTTTGCTTAGCACAAAGTACAACTGACAAGCAGTTGCAGAGAAGCTAAATAAGCAAGACAGTGTTCGGGATGTGCAAAGCACAGGCCCTGGAAATCTGTGGTATGGACAGATTAGTCTTCTCTCTGCGTGCCAACAAATGGCTAAAGTGAGCCAAGACAGGCATATCCAAGGTGAAAGTATTTAAGTAAACTGTTAGGAAGTCCTGTGAGCACCTAGGATGTTCTCCAGACCAGCACTAAGTGCTCCATGTGTGCACAGTCTGAGTCCTGTCGTTTCATTCTCCATTAAGGCTATCCTTAGCTTCCCTCGCATGATCCAAGTTCTTTTTCTCTCCATGGCTTTATCAATCTTGTCCTTTCCACTTTGAACAGGGCCAGTTTCATAGCATCCTATCTTCTGACCTCTGCCTATGGTTGTCTTGGAGTCATACAATAAATCTCACTGTCCTGGGTATGTATGTGTGTATGCATGTGAGTGTGGGAGCTGTTTGATTCCCAAAAGGTTTTCCTTAATTGTGTTTGTTCCTAATCCCCCCGTCCCTCGTGATGCATCTTCCATACTGTAATCTCTCCAATCGTCTGCCTTCGTTGCTATTCTGGAAGTTCTCTGAGAGCTCATTCGTACCATGTACAAAGATAAATATCTTGTATGTATTATTTAATTTGACATTAACTCACTCTGAGAGGCCCTCGTGTTATTATTCTCATTGTAAAGAAGAAGCAACTGTGGTCAAAAAGGGTAACTATTCCACGATAACATTTTCAGGCCATGGGTCAGGACTGTTACTTGTGGAGACCAGAGCATATTTCAGCTGGCTTGAGCTGGAAATACTTAGAATTTATGACTCCCTGAAGCTCCCAGAAGGACAGAGAGCTGGCTTTGGGTACTAGATAGCACACATATTCACGAGGAGGTCACATCACATCTCTGGCTTCACTGCCTATCAATCAACCGTGGTGATACAGGAGCCTGGACACTAGAAATAACACTGCAGCTATCTGACGATGACAGAAGCGTCCCCTTTTCTCTACACAAGCATTTCCTCACAATGCCCATCCATGCCTCCACGTTTTACATGGATGCCCTGGGTGTAAAAGATTCTATACAGTGCTACCTTTAACTGACAGCCTTTATAACTGGAAAAGCCTCAGTAGAATTTTTTTTTTGTAATAGACACTGAGTTCACTGTCTGACAAGAGACTCATTTGCTTTATACAGAGCATGACCCAGCAAGAGTTCAGCCCCTGCTTCAAAGTCCACATATTAAACTTCTGTCCTACCTCATCGTAGACGTTGTTTGGTAAAGCTTAGTATTCTCCAGCTACTCAGGCCACAGTTCTTGAACTGCACAGTTTTTCCAACTTCATTACCACAGGAATACTCACCTGAGAACTATGCTCTACCTTAGATCTCTGGGCTCCTTGTGGTCTTTTGTCTGCTTTGGGGATGAACATAAAATCTCTAGCAAGAAATATGGCTCAAGTAGACAGAAGTATCCCCTGGCTTTGAGAAACCAGAAATAGACCAAAAAACAAACAAAATAAAGAAAAGAAAAGAAAAAAAAAAGAAAAGAGTTGAGAACATTTGGTTTAAGTGAAAATGATCAAAGATCAATTGCAGCAGTAACCATTCACTGGTAAGACATCTGACACACAAGTGTCAGATTTTTCTCAGGAACTTTAGAGGGAAGTGGTGCTGTCCCACTTTAAGCTGGAGGAACTCTGGCTCTCACATACGGAGAACTGTAAGAGAAGGTCTGCAGTAGCAAGAAGTTGGGGCCAGGTCTGCAAGGTACCTCTTTTGACTCCTTAGCCCATTTTCCTACATGTCAATAATGACAATTAACTTAAATGGCTCCAATTTTCACCTTGCTGGCTCTATGGCCTTGGCTGTAGAATCTCTAAACAGGAGCTGTTTGCATCTATCTGATGGAGTTATCAAGACAATCAATGAGATAATCTTATGTGGCCTGTGTGGCCCATAACTGGTGGTAAAGAGAGTGGTAGTTGCTGGCTTTTGTTACTGCTGCTTGCTGCACTGTCATTGTCCCAGTTACTATTATGCCTCACTACCCCATCTCTGGAGAATGATATCCTAGGATGGAAAATTGGACCTTTGATGGAAATGTCAGAGATGCTCATTTGCACATAACAACCGTGATGCTGTGATGCGAGCCTCCTTTCTCTTGCTGGATTGCAGGGTTCCAGGTGAAGTACAGAGTCTTAAGGCTTTGAATTCCCTGGGAGATGGGTTCAGCCGGGCCCTGGCAGAGACCTGCCTTGGGGATGGAAGTCACAGATGCTTCCCAGCCGCTGTGCTCCCCCATTCTCACCCGACACAAAAGGCAAAGATGACTGACACCTCAAACAGCTCTGGAGAGTCTAACAACAATTTTCAACTTCAAACAGGCCACACATAAAAGTTGAAGCCTTTTGCTACAAACCCAACCACTGGGAAATCACTGCCTGGCTGACATTAATTCCCTAGTCACTGTGAAGCTGCCACTGAAAAATGCAACTTATTTCACTCCAAGTCCTTTAACATTTCAATCTAGGGCATGGGCAACGTGGAGCAAATCCAGGTCAGGTCCTGCTTTAATCCCCAAACTGAGTATCAATGCCAAGTCCATGAGGAATTTAAGGCCAGAGGTGAGGAGAGAGAGAGGTGAAGGAGAAGAACTACTCATATCTTACTAGAATGTTCTCTCTTTACATAGCATCGATACATGATTTAGGTCATGATTATTATTGGTGATTTTTTTCCCTGTTAAGATTTGAGCCATAGGTTATGTTCATATGACACTTGAGAGGCCATACAGTGGATCATTGTGTGCTTTCTTCTTTGCTCTATAAGGACTGGGCAAGTTAAGTTTTAGCAATGATGAAGTGCAGAATAGCAAGAACTCCTGAGAACGTCACTCATTATGTTGAAGGATATGTCCACTCTGGAGAAAGCATTAGCCACATTACCAGGCAGTGGGACCCCAAATCCATGTTTCCGCAAGTAACACAATAAAACTTGTTTGGAAACGCACACACACACACTCACACACAAGCATGATGTGAAAAATAGAAGGTATTTAGTTGTAGAAAGGAAGAGAGGGGCAGCCCAGTGGAAGGGGCTGAGAAAGGATAATTGCAATTGAACGTGATCAAAATACATTGCATACACATATGAAAATGTTGTAATGGAACCTGTTATTAATAATCATGTATAATTAATGTATGGTAATATAAGACTTTAAAATTTTGGAACAGTTTCCAGATCACTAAACTTTTGGACTTAAAACTGGAAAAAATTCTCCAAGCGTCAGTTATTGCAATGGCGCGTGACAGGAACTGGGAGAGAGGCAAGTCCTAATCTCAGAAGGCATTTTCCTCTGGTGGATAAATCATTGGCCGCGGGGTAACCACAGGTAGCTGTGACCGGATAAGACAAAGTTAAACACAGACTTGAAGAGGGACACTTCTGTTCAGGGTTTCAAAGTGTCACAGAAATATTCAAAGGGCATATGAAAATGGGGTTTATGGTTGGGGGTGAATGTGACATAAATCCACTGTTTATATCCAATAAAAATTGGGGAAAAAAAGAAAGTAGAAACATAAAAAAAAGAAGAAAAAAAAGAAAACACAATCAAATTAGAATATTCCCCCCTTACAAGTCCTCAGGGATTAAAAAAAAAAAAAAAGTTAAAACCCGATTTAGACTCCCTTCAGAAATCCCCGCGTGGCTGCTGGTTTTACAGCGCTGTAAGAATGGACACAACTGTGGCCCAGACACTCACACAGCAACTGTATCCACTCATACCAACTTGAAAGCCTGGTTTATTTTATTACATTGATATATTTCAATGTCTATAAAAAAATAGTGTTGCCAGAGCATTTCAAATGTTTAACAGTATCTTATTATGTGTGAACATTTTAGTTTTATTTCTTTGTTTGTGTGTAGATGTGTAAGTGTGTAGATACGCACATTCCTGGGGCATATGTGTGAAGGGAAGAGGAAAACCTTTGGGGATCAGCTCTATCTTTCCACTGTGGACACTAAGAACTGATACCAGGTCCTTAGACTTGGTGGCAAGTGCTTTTAACTGCTGGGCCATCTTGTTGGCCCCAGATATAACATTTTGATGAAAACAGTACTGTTTTCATCTATCTATCTATCTATCTATCTATCTATCTATCTATCTATCTATCTATGTATCTATCATCTATCTATCTATCTATCTATCTATCTATCTATCTATCTCTATCTCTATCTCGAATACAGATCTCCTTCTTTCCTTCCTTCCTTCTTTTCTTTCTGTCCTTATGCTGATGATTAAATAAAGGACCATGGTCAGGAAAGCTTTCTCCTGCTGAGCTTTATCCATAGGCCCTAACAAACAACCTTGATTGTACAAGTAGCTTGCAATACAATGACATCATAGGCATCCTTTTGTGTGTCTTGCATACTTGGGTAAATTCCTAGAAACAGCATTTCTCTGGGTGACTGCAACTTGATACAGTTTAATATGCTGCTTCCTTCAAAGATAACTTTGTACATTTGAGGTCTTAGACAGTTAGCTGTGGCAGAATCCTTCCTGCCTTAAACTTGTTGCTTCCCAGAATTGGGGGAGAGGAAGAAAAGAGGTAAGGAGAAGAAGGAGAAGAAAAGAGAGAGAGAGAACAGTCATAGTTAAAAATGAAGAGAAACATGCCAAAATAAGGAAGTAAAGAGTCAGGAAGCATAGGTGACAGGCTCAGGACATGTGTAATCCTGTGTAAGTTACACATCATTCCTGAGGGGGTAGGACCGTGCTGCCAACCCCACTTGATGTTGAAGACTTGAAGTCTTACAAGGTGGTCTAGTTGCTCATTTCTCCATACAAAAGAAACCTCAGCATTTAGACTTGGGCAACCATGGGGACACAAATACCCTGAACATCTGGAGGTGACCAAAGGACTGCGGAGAGGAGAAGCTGCTGGAGAGGACAGTAGAAACTTTGACACTTTGCCTGAGCCCCCACTGCCTTTCCCGTGCCCACTGACACCCACTAAACCCCAGCACTGAATCTGCATGTGGTGCCAACCCATCCTCCATAAATGTCAGCACCTGCTTAGGGTTCCCACACCACCTTTCCTCTCCCTTATGGGGCTTTTTCTTAGGTCGAGATCTGAGAAACAGGTGAGTTTCCTGCTTCCCCAAGATCTTTAAATAGGAAACATCAGCCAGAAGCTGTGAGGGGAAGCCAGCCAAAGCATGTGCTTGCTGGAAATAAAACTGGTAGGCCCTCTGGGGGCAGGGAGAATGGACTCGGGGGCATTTCTTCACCATCTGTTTTAGTCTCCAATGTGTCTTGATGGATGGTTTTCTCTTATAGCCCATTAGTCACCTCATCCCTTTCCCCAAGCTCTGTTTCTTGAAATATGGTTCTCTCATTTGAATAGCAATGACTAAGTCCATTGGAACCTATTTAAAGACATTCTAGAAGCATTTAAATTGGGAACATGCAACTCAGTGATGTACCAGTTGCCAAGCTATAGTAAAAGTTGGAGCGATTAAACTAGTTAATGCATGAAGCATGTATCCAGGAAGGTAGGGAGAGAGAGCATAAAAGTTTCCAGAACAAAGTCAGCCCAGTGGTTGATGTTTCTGAAGTGGGTGGTGGTCAGTGCCAAGAGAAAGTGAAATAATCGATAAAGTCCCAAAGAAAAGCGCCCTTCATCTAGAAGTTACTGCTCGTGGCTTGAAATACATTAAAAGTCAGTGACAAACTACGGAGTCAGAAAGTCAACTGTGCTCTCTGCCTTGGATCCAATTCCAATGTGTGCACATAAACATGTCTGAATGTCCTCTAGAAAAAAAAAAAAAAGAAGCAACTATAGCTTGGGATCTGGCCCATGCTTTCAAATAGCCTTATTATTCTCGTTATGAAGTGGACACTCGGGCATTTGGCCTGGAACTTTTATCCACACCCAAGTAGCAGGGAGATTTATAACTTGTTATCCACATTCTCATAGCTTTTGTACCCTTGTGAAGCTACAAGTTAGGCTTCATGTTTGCTCTACTGGGAAAGCAAATACACCCAAAGAGGGAGACTTTGCAATCACTCAGCAAGTTCTGTTACAGGCTATCTACCATCTAAAAATACCTCTTCAAAAGTCAAATCTCTTCTTCCTGTCATCCTTTTTCTCCCTCAGTCCTTCCCTTTATCCCTTTTTATCTCCCTTCAGCTTCCGCCATTACCCCTTCAAAGCCTGTTATTTTTCTTTTCCCTCTCCTGCCCACCCACTGTCTTTCTCTCTCTCCTCCCCCAACTCCTGTCTTTTCCTTCCTCTCTCTTCCTCTCCCTCTCATATCTCAGACAGGGTCTCACTATGTAGCTTTCTTGGTGTTGGGATTACCTATCATCTTTTTTAAAAAATCTATAATCAAGAAATAAATGTCTGACTCTAGATGATCCCTGACTCATTTTGGAGATGGTCCTGAAAAGCCTCAGGAGAAAGTGTTCTTTGTGCCATAGACAGAAAAGATTTCTCATCAACTACAACCAGGAAGTGTCAAGAGAGACAAAAGTTAAGGTGCATATAGATTATTTTTTTCTAAAAAGAAAAATCTCATTTATCATCCACAAGAAAATAGATATGCCTTGGGCACCGCTAATGGGAGGTGGTGAACTTATGTGGGCTTCATCAGTGCACAGTGGACTTGACTCCTTAAGGACCAGCTTAGAAGTTTGGATAAAGTCTTTCACCACTCCAAGCATGAATTCTCCCATGGTAAGAACTCACAGAGAGATTATCACCTTCCAGGGTTCTGAGAGTGAGAACTGACTGACTGAAGTCCCCACCCATCGCCTCTCCCTCTCTGCAGTTGGCAGGGCAGAGCAGGCATGGACACTCAATGGATGACCAACTAGCTCCTTATTCTTTCTATGTTCCATTCCTCTTTCCAGACCCCCAACCAGCCATCTTACAGACAGAGCGAGCAAGGTCTAAAAGGAAGGTGGACAGGGACAGAAGGAGGGAGGAGCACATCAGGAACCTACAGGGCCAAATCTACCTGAGGCATCTGCATTATCTACTACTCCCTTTTTCAATATAACCTGTTAGATTTTCCTACCAATCGCTTATTTAACTATAACAGAATGCTAATATGTGCAGCCAGGCATTGTTTATTCAACAGCACTGAAAGTAAAATATTCCACTCAGGTAAATGTACCACTTCACTAAAACTTGACTCTCTATATAAAATCTGCTTCGTTGATCTGTTTTCCCCTAGAACTAAGGATTAAATTCAGGGCCTTCTGTATACTAGGGAAGTGCTCTCCCTCAAAATAACACCCCTAAGCATTTGAACTATGTTTTTTGTTGTTTGACGGTTTCATACATCACATGATGAGTTTCAGTCTCCTTCACCTCCTGCCCTCTCTTATCTCTCCTTCTCCCAATGGAGTCCTTCTTCTCAACCACCCCTTCTTCCTGTTCTCTCTCTCTCTCTCTTTTTTTTTAATGAATAAGCCACTGAGTTTAATTGGAGATTTTTGGCCAAGCATAGGTAAGATTATTTACTAGATTAAGGGCAATTTAGTGGCTACAGCACTAGAGAAAAATCACATTCCCTTTAGAGGAATCATTAATGGCCTTTTGGAAGGATGGGTCTTCATGGTTCTCTCCCTTATCTATGATAAAATGTTGATGGGTCCAACCTGGTACATGTTAGCGTTCTCTCTAAATTTCACCCCACAGTTACCTGGCAACAGCCAGGTATGCTCCTCCTCACAGTTACCTGGCAACAGCCAGGTAGGCCTGACCCACTATAAAAGGGCCAGCTTGCCCCCCTCCTCCCTCTCTTACTTGTGCTCTCTTGCTTCTCTCTTGCCCTCTTGGGCTCCTCCCTTCCCTTCCTTTCCCTTCCCTTCCCTTCCCTTCCCGCTCATAGCTGGCCTCTATTTCTCTTCTCTCTCTCTCTCTCTCTCTCTCTCTCTCTCTCTCTCTCTCTCTCTCTCTGCCTTTCTCTGCCTCTACTACCCTCTTATCTCCCCTCTTCATGCCCTGAATAAACTCTATTCTATACAATACCATCATGTGGCTAGTTCCTCAGGGGGAAGGAATGCCTTGGCTTAGGCTCTCTGAGACATTCCCTTCCCCCATACCTCACACCCCTCCATAGAACATAAGCCTCCTTTTCTCTTTCTCTTTTAATAAACACATGAGTGCAGGTCTTGGGCAGATCCCCACAACTGTCATGAGTATGGGGGCTATGTGATATTAGGAAGACATCACAAAGCTGCACATCTCTGTATCCTCCTAATCTTACACTCTCTCGACCTCCTCTCCTAAGAAGATCCCTGAGCCTTGGACAGGGTAATATAGCTGTCACTAGACTATCTCTGATGTGAGTTATTTTATTTCCTTCAGTGCCCTACGAATTTTACCTAGAAGAGTGTGTGGGGGGGAAAAAGTCCCCATAATCCTAAATTTTCTGCCATGTTCTCATAGCACCTTGATATACAAATGATGTTGGTTGGGTTTCAGTCTACCTGTTAAAAATATGTTAAACATTTCTGAATGTTGTCCTTAATTTTAAAACTACAGAAGGAGCATGAGGGAGCTTTAAGGTTAAATGTAAATAGAATTATTTTGCACTGTGCATTAAGTAATATTTGATCTATGTCAAATGTCTGAAATGTGAAATATATAGAGAAATGCATGACTATAAATGTAACATAAAGCAAATATTATAAAATGTGAACATCAACCATTGGCAAATACCATAACAGAGGGTAGTTCGTTCCTCAGCAACAGACTAAGTGTTCTATAGATGTGAGATTTTAAAAACAAAATGTGACAGGAAAAAAAAAGTTTCTCTTTTGAAAGATGCATTTTTTAGTTTTTCAGATACATTCCTGGCTTCCAACATCAGCCCTGTGAGCTCACCATGCCAGTGTTTAAAGCTATTCCTTCCACATAATTTATTGCCTATAAACATGTTATACACTGGGCAGCTATACAACTAGACTTGTTAGAGTTGCGTTTCACACAAAAGTGAGTGACTGTGAAGGGTACAGCAGGTCTTCTGCCAACAACAGGCTCCTGCTCAATGCTGGAAATCGAGGGTTCCATGGAGCATCATGGGAGCGCCACACGGAGGATAAGGAGACCACAGAGCCACTGGACCTGGGTGTCACGCCAATCCTCTTCCAAGTAATGCATCTCCATTTTATCTGTGTCATATGCTACAGTTCTAAAAAAAAAAAAAAAAGATTTTAGTTGTAGAAAGACTTAACTCTTTAAAAACAAAAATGAAAAACAACTCCTCTATACCCACTGAATTGGTTATATTTCTGTTGCTTCCATAAAACACCACGGGCTGAAGCGACTTATAGAAAAAAAGAGCCTGATTGGCTTCATGGCTCTGGAGGGTTAGGAGCAGGAAACATAAAAGACCACATGCCAGGAATATGGTGGTGGAACAGAAAGCTAAGAGATCACATCTTCACCTGTAAGTACGAAGCATAGAGAGTGAAGTGGGCATGAAGTGAGGCTATAAATATTAAAATCTTGCCCCCAGTGATGCGCCTCCCTTCAGCAAAGCAGAGTCTCGTAAACACTGCACCACCAACTGGGAACCAAAGGTTCAAAACCAGAGCTAAAGGGGGACACTTCTCATCCAACAATTTAAATGAGAGGACATTGTTAGGTCTCAAACTTTTGTCTCTCAGGGCAAAAGGCTAACTGGGATGCCTGTTAACATATAAAAGCTGATGCTGGTACCAGGTTTTCCCAGCATCCCTCAGTCCCTACCAGCTACAGGGTCTCCCTGGCTATGATATACCCCTCCACATGCCCTGAACTTCCAGCCCAGGGGCTGGTCTGTACCTCCCCTATATATGCTCTTCTTCCCTATATAATGCGGCCATTTTGGCTATGCAGGGCCCTTTGCCTTTTGCCCTCATGGCCTTCCCAGCAGGTTCCTCTCTCTCCCTCTCCATGTCCCCTCCCTCTCTCCTCACATAGCCTAGCTGAGGGGCATGTTCACACTGGACACTGGCAGATGTCACTGGTTATGCTCTCACATCTACAATAAAACTCCTCCAACATACCCAGGAGCAGTCCTGTACCTCTCTCTCTCTCTCTCTCTCTCTCTCTCTCTCTCTCTTTCTCTCTCTTTTCATTCTACCTGTCCTTTTCAGGAAAGATGTTTGCCCATGCCAGGAATATGGTGGTGGAACAGAAAGCTAAGAGATCACATCTTCACCTGTAAGTACGAAGCATAGAGAGTGAAGTGGGCATGAAGTGAGGCTATAAATATTAAAATATTTAGGATGTGGGAACCTGCCAGCACAGTCTAGTGGGGGTGAGAGATAAGAAGGCAGTGTCTTTGCCTTCTGGGCAGCGATGGCTTAATATTCCAAAGAAGATGAATTCAAAATTTATCTCAACAAGATTTTCCTTTGCAAGATCAGAAACCTAGCACATTCTGCTAAATACAGGTTATACCAGACCAAATCATAAAGCCTACCCTGCTTGAGAATGGGATACATTCTGAGAAATGAGTCATCGGGTGAACTGAGCATTGTGGGAATGCTACCGTGTGCACTTATTCACAGCTGTATGGTGTGGTCCACTGCACACCTTGTCCTATGGTATTTATAGCCTGACATGTAGTCTATCATCAAAACATCTTCATGTGGTCTGCGACTGAATGAGAGACCTAATGCTTCACCTAAGCAATCTTAAAGTTATACATTTATTTATGCTGCATGTATGTGTGTGGGCATGCACACACCACTACCTACATGTGAAGGTTAGAAGACAATTTGTGACTGTTGGTTTTCTCCTTTTATCATGGGAATTGTAGCTTATTTCATTTATCATGATCTTAGCTGGTTCTATTTGTGTTGCTGAAAGAGGGAAGGGGTTTAGTTCTCTTACAGCTCAGTAATATTCCATCATGTATTTTCTCCATTTGTTCATTAATGAATGAAACCTTAGTTTGTTCCCATATTTTGTCTACTATAAACCATGCTGTAGTAAACACTAGGTGCAAATATCTCTTCAGAATACCAACTCTTTTCTCTTGGTTGTATACCCAGTTATATGGTAATAGTAGAATCACCATGTTATGTAATAATTCTATTTCTACTTTTTTTTTAACTACACTTGGATCTTAACTGCTAAAACTTCTAACTTCAGCTACAAGTTGTCTTATTAAAATCCTTCAATTTAGCCTAGGTTTGATTTTAGATAACTTCCAGAATTTGCAAAATTCTTCAATTAAGAAAAACACAAAAAGAGTTAGACATAGTGGGTCATGGGTGCAATCATAGCCATCAAATAGTTGAAATGAGCCCCATGAGTTACGTAGCTTCAGAAGACCCCTAACAGAAGCCAAAATCTCTAGCTATCATCCTGTAGATCATAATCATATCACAAGTATAGACTTAGAAGGTTCAGAAAACCTATTTGTCAGTGCTCCAGGGAAAGCTTAAGTCACAGTCAGGTTTAGACTTCTGAGCCCTTGGCTGAACACTGCTTTCAAGCCATAGATGAGTACATCTATGAATACTATGAGTTCACCAAATATACACAAAGAACCTTGTGATACTTGATAGTATACACAAAGAACCTAGTGATACTTGAGACCTTGGCATTATGCAAAGAGTAATACATACACATGGCCTAAATTTCCTACATCATTGATCAGCACTTTGCATGTGGAAAACTTCACTAATTACAGATGTATATATGTGGTCACATTTTCTCTAGCTGCGGAGACTTCAGAAATGTAAGCTCAACAAAACCTGCCAAGTGAGTGTTGCTTTTCCTCATCAAATATCACAACGGAGGTGGAGCCCGTCGAAAGTGAAGTCACCAAGAATGCTGATTGGAGAGGCAGGAGTGGTGGCTCAGTGGCATAGAGGACTTACTGCTCTTCCAGGGGATACAGCTCCAGGACCTGCTGCTCTCTTCTGGCTTTCATGGGTACCCACAGTCACTTACTGGACGTCCTCACATGCTTGCTGTCCACCCATAGAAACATACAAGCATACATGGGGGGAGGGAAATGCTGGTTTGAAATGGTGAAGGAAGAATCTTAAGGAATTAATTTTAAAGGATCTTCCTTTTTAAAAAAAAATAATTAGATTGATTCATTTCTGATTTCTGTCCCTATGAAAACTTGTTTTTTCCTGGAAGAGAAATTTTATCACAGTAACTGAGGAATGCCTCTTTTTAAAGCAAAACAGTGTCATCACAATGGCACATCTGGCATTAGGACAGAATACCCACTGCCTCCAGATCCACCTTGTCTACCATGCTGGATCCTCCTTGTATTAAAGCAGATGTTGAGAACATGCCCTTATGCTGGAAATATTTTCCAGGATGGCAGGTGTACATGGACAGGTAAATGAATCTCACAGTACCACAGACATCCTGAATATTAAGATTTTGGTTAACCAAGGAAAAGAATTGTCCTGTGTGATTCTCGGAACCTGAAGATATCTGCCTTATTTCTCCACTCTTCTCCTATGAAATGATCCCATAGGCTCCTGTGTTTGAACACTTGGACTTCATGGTGGAACTGTTTGAGAAGGCTGTGGAACCCCAGGAAGTAGACTCTCATAAGAGGATATAGTTCCCCAGGGGCAAGCCTTGAGACCTCATTGCTAGGGCCCTCTTCCTGTTTACTTTCTGCTTCCTGAGTGTGACTGAAGCCAACTGGCTCTCCTTGGCTCCTGCCTGTGATACTGTCCCCCGACTCTCTACCCCAGACTTGCAAGCCAAAGAAATCTTACCCCTTCTTAAATTGCTTTGTCTTGTACTTTGATGTGACGATGTATAAAACAACTAACAAGCCACCTTTACATCACAGCAATAGGGTGATCTTTAAATGAAATCCCAGCTTTGGGGAGATCCTCTCTCTGTGTTAAAGTGCCCCTCAGCTCCTCTACCCTGGGACTGCAGGAGCACCCCATGCCATTTGTGTACATTGGCACGGTATTAACAACTAATTTCCCAAAGAAGAGTTAGGTCATCTTGTTAGGGACACTTGGTTAACATTTGAGCACTGTCTCTATGTTACACATCAATTTAGGATTTGAAAACATAATGAGTCATTTCCAGAAATCTCTGTGCCTAGGAATTAGAAAGAACACGTGTCAGTCAGGAAACATTAACAGTAAATAAATAGACATTCACTGTGCTTCTGAGCCATGCTGCAGGTTTTCTCTGGGTCCTTTGGTATCATTGGGCACATATAAAGCCTCAGCAAAGACAGAGAGCGTACTGCATTTATCTCTAGCAGCCGGTGTCTGGCCCAGTCAATGTATTATGTCTGTTTCTCTCCAAGTGAGCCCCAGGTACTTCAACAGCTATACTAAGCCTGGCTTTCTGTTCCCAGGTGTGTGCCATCCCATCATTGTCTAAACTTGATGCCAGTGCAGGTCACCAGAGTTAGTGGACAAGAAAGAATAAGACATATTATAGAGAGAGGCAGGACAAGCTGCAGGGTCAGAAGAGAGGGGTGGTTCAAGCAACTGAGGCAGAATTGTCTAGGGGCTGCTGAGCTTCTGTGACCTTTAAGAAACTTCACCCAAATTCTCATCTTCGGAGACATGCAATGCTAGGACTTGGATCTGGAGACATCTGTGAAGGTCAGGGCTCTCTGAGAGCGCAGACTCTTGCATTGTTGTTCATAAGGGCTGCCCGACAGCCCTCAAAAAGCATCCTCAGTGTTTCTTCCTGAAACACCGGAACTGCTGGGAGGTGCCCAACTTCATTTTTTTCCATTTTCTGTGGCTTCTGAGCGCAGATCTCCATGTGTGCCGAGCCAATGAATGGTAAATATCAAGCCCTTGACTTTCTCAGACCTGTGGGACCCGTGTAAGGGGAAAAAGAAAAGGGCTCTCAATAGTCTCACACTTCTTTCTTTAAGCTGCCATCTCCTCTGTTTGGAGTCCTATTGCCTGGTGTACAGAGAAGTAATAAAACATGGCAGAGAACAGCACAAGGTTCAAATGTCAGACTACATCTACTTTGGGGTGTTTTATGAAAACGGTGCCACAAGACTCAGAATAGGCCTGAAAGCTCAGATCCAAGACCCTGGGCCTTCTGCTGTTGTTCAGATTATTAGCCTGGCATTTTGTTAAGCCAGCTCCATATTACCCAGGAACAGACAGAGGGCAGCTGCTGCAGGATATGGTAGTTGACTGTTCTTGTGGAAGTCATACCTTAGTGTGTGCTAAATGTGTGATATGTGTTGGGGGCTTTCTTTACCATAGTTAAGTCTCTTTCCGTATCTGGAAAATGAGAGTCAATAACACTCATCTCGTGGGGCTTGTTTAGGATTGAATGGAATATTTGTTTAATCCTCTTAGCATTGAGACTAATAAATAATAAGTACTAAAATGTGCTGAAGCATTTATATATGCACAAATTTACACATATCTGTAACCCGAGGAGAGAGGATCACAAAGTATGAACAACAATTTGAGTAGGGCTGGGAAGATGGTGTAGCCATCAAGAGTAACTGTTAATCTTGCAGAGGATACCCAAACTCACTTCTGAGCACCCACATGGTAATTAGCAACCATACCTAGCTCCAGTTCCAAGGGATCTGATGCTCTCCTCTGACTTCTGTGGGCTATGGGCTGGCATGTGGAACACATATATTCATGCAGGCTAAACATTCACACACATTAAATAAAAGGCTTCAAGAGAAACATTTTGGTAATATAAATCCAAAATTGTATATGTATTCATGTATCTGAATGTTTAATGTTAAATAACTTTTAAACCTGAACTCTTTTGAGGGCATGCTCTGATTAAATCTATGTCCATGTATGTTAAGTAGGCACTATCACACACACACACACACACACACACACATGATCTTGGCTCCTCATGGCACCTACCATGACAAGACATGATTATCTTCATATCAATTGTCAACTCTGCTTCACACCAGCAAAGCCACCTCCTAGGGATACTTAAGCCACTGTCAGCAGAGACATCTAACATCTGAATTACAAAGTAACAGGTCCAACAGTTGTCTTCTGCCGTCATTTCTGAGTCACTGGCTTCCTTTGTTTCTTCTCTTTCTATCTGATTTATATAATCTGTCTCTACTTTAGGCATTTCAAGTTTTCTTGTATGGCCTTTAATAAAAGAGCACACACTTCTGATCCTTCCCTTTGTGCCTCTAGGCCTAGCACCAGTCATATCCTCCTCATATGAACCACCCCATAGGTCTACTGGAATCCTGTTTCTCATATGAACCACCCCACAGGTCCACTGGAGTCCTGTTTCTCATATGAACCACCCCACAGGTCCACTGGAGTCCTGTTTCTCATATGAACCACCCCACAGGTCCCTTATAGCTCCTTTAGCTCAAACCTCAAAACCACCAACCAAATACAAAGCCCAGTGGGCTGTTGCCTTTGCCTTGCTCTGCTTGCTTCAACCCCCCCTTCCTTTTCTGGGTACTCTTCCCACGGTTTCCCAGGCTCCACCCCATGCACACATCTGTCATCAACTTCTTTGGTCCCACAATTGTTCTGTCTTTTCTCAGCAAACTTATGTCACATTATGAAATTAACATTCCCTAAACCCACAAGCATGCATGTCCATGTGAACAACCACATACACAAACACAGAGGAGGGGAGGGATGGAGAGGAACAGGGAAAGAGAAGGGGGAAGGGAGAGAGGGGAGAAGGGAAGGAGAGAGGGAGGGAGGAAGGGAGAGAGGAGATAGGAAGAGAAAGGTTTCCTTAGTATCAGAGAAAGAACAGTACAGATACATCTATACAAAAAAATTCAAATTATGCATATTTTTATTCCTTATAGTGGGAACAATTTAGGTGAAACCAGACTTAAAACTTCCTTACCCTCTTTTTCAGGAAAATACTTATAAGCACCATTCTTCACCTGTACTTTCAATTGATGGGTTATGTTAGATCCCATACAGTTTTGACTTAAAAAAAAAAAAAAGAAACAAAACAGTCACCAGTTGAAGAGGTCCAGGACACTATCAGATGTCCAGCTTGGTCTTCATGTGGGATTCCTAACAACAGAAGCAAGGGCTATCTGACTCTCTTGCCTGCCTTTGGTTTCTTTCCTCCTAACAAGGGCTGCCTTGTCTGGCCTCAATAGAAGATACACCTAGTCCTACTGCAACTTCATATGCCAAGGCAGGTTAATATCCTTGGGAGGTCTCCCCTTCTCTGAAGAGACAGGGGGAGGGGGATGGATGAGAGGAAGGGAGGGGAGAGGGAGGGACTAGGAGGAGAGGAAGAAGGGGGGCTGTGATCGGAATGTAAAGTAAATAAATTAATCAATTAATGGGGGAAAAGGTATAGGACCCTTTAAAATGTAAAAGGACAGCTTTAGAAGAGCAGGCATCACTTTAAAAGGTACATTAAGGGTTACAGTAAGTAAATAAATAGTATTATTTACTGAATACTCATTCTCTGCTCAGAACTGCACACAGGATGTCTGTTTCTTCTCCCTGCCCTTGACAACTTAGACATCACTATTTCCAATCCTCAAAAGAAGACCCCTGGGAATAAAGTAAATAAAAAAAAAAAAACTCTCAAAGCCCATCAGCTTGTAGACACCACCGCTGGAATTCAGTTTACTTCCTAGATTTCTCTGACTCACTCTGTCTACCTTCTTCTCCTCAGATCAGAAACAGGCCCCACACTGGTATCATCAAATCTTCAATTTCAGGGCGATTTCCCAGCAAGGTCACTGATCTTTTACAGAGCAGATTGAGAATTAAAACGCCTTGGCTTCCTGTCAGAACAATGCTTAGCACTGGCTGCAGATGCGTCTGTATTCACTGCAATCAGCAGCAGTATCACTCAGATCCAGCCATGTGTATTTCCTGGAGCATTCTAGACTATGTATGATTCCCATGTGTGGAGGCTTCCATTAACTCGTGCAGAAACATTCCTGCATCCTACCTCTATGGTTTCCTAAATGGAAGGCTGTGGTGCAATGTTTAATTTTCAATGACTGTTGTTCTTAAACAGAGCATACAGAAATATGGTCCAACCTGCCTCTGTGGTTGTCATCTTCTCAATGTTCTGATATGTAATGGACATAGAATTAATTATCTTCCAGTTCTAATTCTCTATGAGGGAGAAAATGAATGCAGTAGGAAAATGCCCTTCCTTTCCTTTTGGGAGAGAATTATCTCTGTCTTGTGTCTTGAATGCCATAAGCAATAAAGGGGCTATTGTCAGTAGGTTCTCATAATTGTTATTTTAAGCTTCCTTCTCATAGCTGGATTCCACTGTAATTTTCACATGGCGGAAGTAAGCTATTAATAGGATTCCAACATTTTCTTTAGGAGTAGACCCCAGAGAAATCTCTTTTGCCATGTGAGGGCAGATAGAATCTTGACATGATAGGACGATTTAGTTTCCAAAACAGTAACTTTACCAAATAAATCATTTCATCACATTGCTGTTATTTATACATGCAAATCTGTTTTTCATTTGTTGGACCTGGACAAGAGGAGATCTAATAATCTCGTCAAAAGCTGAATATTTTCCATCTTGGAAAAGGCACAAAGTTCACAATCACATGACCTGAACTCTGCCATGGGGGGAAATCAAACACCTCCCTAATCCATCTTACAGACATAGAACATGGACTTAGGAGGACTCCGGGGAGTTCGCAAGAATGAACCTCAACTCAGGCCAGTGACTCCTTGGCCTTCCTCCTACCATCACACTATCTGTATCCAAGGGTCATATAATATGTGGAAGAGAGGGAGAGGAAGAAAACAATTCAGATTAGAATTCGGGAGAGCTGTAGTAGTTTGAATGTGAAATGTGCCCCACAGTCTCAAGTATTTAAGTACTTGGTCCCCAGCTAGTGATTCTTTTGGGAGGGAGGTTTAGTTGGTATAGCCTTCTGCAAGAAGTACATCACCAAAGGATGGGATTTTTAAGTATATAGCCTTGTCTACAGCAAGCTTGTTCTCTCTGCTTTATAGCTGTGGTTAAAGACGTGAGCTCTCGGCTTCCTTCACCAGTGGCCATGCTGTCACCTGCTGCCATGTTTCCCTGTTCGGATGGACACTTAGCCATCTGCTACCGTAAGCCACTAACTTCTTCTATAAGTTGCTTAGTTGTGGTATTTTATCATACCAACCCAAAAGTAACTACTAACATACTTTGATGGAAACATTGGCTTCAAACTAATGAAAGGAATTGAATTTGTAAAATGAGTTTCTTATTAAATAAAAGGGCTGAGGGGCTGGAGAGATAGCCCAGTGGTTAAGCCTGTGTGCTCTTTTTCTGAAAGATTCAATTTCAGTTCACAGAACCCATGTCCAGTGACTTGTAACCACCTGTAACTTCAGCTCCAGGGTATCTGATGCCCTCTTATGTCATCTTCAGACACCTGCACTCAATGTACATACAGACACCTGCTCCCCAATATGCATACACACACAGGGAAAAACAGTTATAGCTGGAAGAGTTCCTGTTTTAAAAGCAGTGCTGCATAGGCCTGCTATTCCATACAAAAACATAGAATCACAGCAGTCATTCTTTGATTTCAATATTTTCCCCTCTTGTATAATCCTACAAATGATAAAGCAACTTCCACCTCAGAAGCAAGATGGCTTCTCTGTTCCCTTCATTTCCTCTTTACTGTGTTTATCCTGTGTGTGCAGCTGTTGGAGCAAGAGGAAACACGTGCTGTGTGAGAGCAGGAGAGGAGTCTGTGAGCTTTCCAGTGCCTACTTCTTACTCGGATGCACCAGGGATACACAGAAAGGGTATATTGCCTCAAGAAAGAAAGATGCTCACCAGAAACAGAACTATTTCTATGATTAGGGCAACTGTGGGGTTGGGTGGGAGCCTAAGAAGGGAGACAAATAGAGAAACAATAAGAGGCCCATGAACGGCAACCTGGGAGACTGGTAGACACTGCAGCACCTCTCTAGTTCTTATTAACCCACCATCCGACGTATCACTTCACTCATTGGCTGTAGGTAATAGCACATCCTTACTTGCAGATGGCCCCACTTGATATCCCTTCAAGATATTACTGCTACCCATGCACGACAATAGCATGACTTATTGTTACATGGCTTGTCTTCCTAGAGAGATCTGACTTCACAGACTGAAGATGAAAAAAGAACAGAGACCCAGAAAGATATCACCAGGTGGGGCATGAACGAAGCCAACACTCTTCTGTCTAAATCAGAGTTCGGCTCAGGATTGGCCTCGTGTTGAAGTCTGAGTGAAGACCTTTCCTTTGCAGGGAAGAGAAGGCTGCCCTTTTCTTGCATCCAAGTTCTTAAAAGGCTGATTCCAGGTGGATTTTTGGAGGTCAACTTTCCATCTTTAGACAATGGGTTATACATCAGACAGTAGTTCCAGATTATGCATAGAGTTCCTGTGTTTGCAAGGAGATGACCACATGGCCTTGGCATGCAAAGCTTTGGTTTTAATGGGCTGAATAGTTCTCCTGTGGGGATGATTGGAGGATGGTCTTCATGAGATTTGGGGTTTCAGAACCGTGTCTTCTTATCTCCCTTACAACTTGTGTGGCTTCTGTTGTTGCTTTTGTTTCCTGCTTGAACGTATTTTTCTATTTCAGCTTTATATTTTTTTTTAGTTTGAAGAGGATTATGCTTTTAGTACTGTCTTAGTGATAATTAATGTGTACTAATGGTTTTACTTTTGAATCAGGAGCTATCTAGGTGAAAAATCTTTCTTCTGTAGGAGGCAGGCAGGACCTGTGCACAGGAATCCCAGTGGGTCCCCGTCTGCTTCAAGTTGATATAAGAAGAGAGATTAAAACAAGTGCAGAAACCAGCTTCCATTTCGACTGTACCCCAATGGAAACCATGTTGTCCCACACATTGTATTAACTATTCTAGTGAATTAAAAAAAAAAAAGTAAATCCAGACTGAGGAGTTAAAGGAGCCCTAATGAGTACCTCTACTGCTACAGGGCTTATGTCGGTCACATTACAGGAAGCAGACCTGTGCCTTCATACTAAGTTTCATCTGTGTTGCTTGGCTCAGCCAAGACACTGGGACCTAGAGAGCAGTGTCAATCCATCTCACATGCCTGATAGTTTTCAGATAGGTGCTGGACATGGAGGCAGGAGAAGACGGGGTACAGCCCATGTTTGCATAAACCCTGAGAGCTCTTGGATCTGAGCTTTGGTCCAAGCCCCTATTGCTCCCGATAGAATATAGCTGTCTCAGGGGAAACTATACCAATGCCTGGCAAACATGGAGGTGGAAGCTCACAGTCAGATATTAGATGGAACACAAGGTTCCCAAGGAAGGAGCTAGAGAAAGTACCCAAGGAGCTGAAGGGGTCTTCAACCCTATAGGTGGAAGAATAACCATGAACTAACTAGTACCCCCTGAGCTCATGTCTCTAGCTGCATATATAGAAGAGGATGGCCTAGTTGGCCATCATTGGGAAGAGAGGCCCCTTGGTCATGCAGACTTTATATGCCCCAATACAGGGGAACGCCAGGGCCAAGAAGTGGGAGCGGGTGGGTAGGGGAGCAGGGCCAGGAGGGGGGAGGGTATAGGGAACTTTCTGGATAACACTTGAAATGTAAATGAACAGAAAATATCTAATAAAAGTTGGGAAAAAAAAAGAAAGTCACAAACAGCATTTCTCTAAATACCCTCCCCAACCGTGTTCCCTTGTCTGCTGACATTAAAGGGGAGGAGGGGGAGAGGGAGATAAACGGGAGAGTGATGGGGAAGGGGAGAAAGAGGAGCAATCCTGAGCTCTTAGAAGGCTCTCTTTTAGCAGCTTAATTACAATCTCAGCTGTCACTCAGAACGGTTGAATGACATATTCTAGCCAGTGACTTTGGAAGTTGGCAGCCTGTCAGGAGTAGCTAGGGAACTTAGTGCCAAGTGCTGGTCCCCTGGCTCCAAACTCATCCTACAGTCCCTTACCCAACCCCCACCTCAAGTTTAGGTGTGAAAGGGGACTTCTCTGTTGTTATTAGTTGGTTATAGTGCCCTAGCTGACCTTTAAAAAAAATGCACTGTCTAAGGCTGGCCACAGAGAATAGGCAGAGGGGATGAAATGTCCTTTAGTTCAGTGCAGTGCTCACGCCTCTGAGAACTCCTGAGGTGTGCCAAGGCTGATGTTGGTAGCAGATATGGAAGAAGCAGAACTAAGATTTTCAAAGTTTTCCTACAGATCTGTTTTTAAAAACAAACAACAAGCAAACAAACAAACAAACAAACATGCTTCTAAAAGTTTTCCCTGAAGCTTCTCAACTGCAAAGAAGCAAAGAATATCTAAGATTTATCTCCAGCTCTCTTAATTTAAATAGATGTGTGTTCCTGTGTGCAGGTGAACATGTGTGTAGCTGCTCATGGATATGTCTGTGTGCAATTTCAGGTACTGCTGTTTAGGAGGAGTCCACCTTGCTTTTTGAGTTGTATTTTTTCACTGAGACCAGGAACTCAGGTTTTCTCACCAAAACTTCATGCCTGGCGTCTGTTTCTTCCACATTAGGAAAACAAGCATATGGCACTCTGCCCCGCTTGCTTGCTTGTTTGAGTTTTTTCATTTTTAATTGAATATGGGGGGCATGTGCAGATGAACCCAGGTGTCCACAGAGGCCAGAAGAGGGAACTGAGTCCCTAGAGATGGAGTTACAGGTGCTTGTGAGTCTCCAGGTATGGGTGCTTGGAAGCAATGTCAGGCCCTCTGCAAGAGCACTGTGTACATTCAAGCAACGAAGCATCTGTCCTGCCCCTGTGCTGGCTTTTTATGTAAGCGATGGGGCTCAAACTCAGGTCCTCATGCTTGCATGTGAGCCTTTTATTGACTGAACTATCTCCCAGCCCTAGTGTTACATATTTGTATTACAAAAAAAAAAAAAGTAATTCACAAAATCATGTTTGCTGATTTGCTACATGAACTTAAAAGGTTGTGAATCTAATAATGCAAAAGAGGGGATAGTGTACTTTGGCTGTAGATAGAGGTCATGACTAGAGACAATAACTTGTTCTGGTGTTTGTTTGTTTTTGTTTTTCTTTCCCCCTGGGACTTCTAATTTAAATTGACCCTGGGAACTTAACATACCTCATCTGGGGAAGCACTTCAGACCCAAATATTCCAGATGAATTGAGACCACTGACATCCACATGAGCCACCCCCTGCACATGGGCCAGCTGTTGGTCCTATGTAGCTGACTGATCAATTCAGAAAAAAAAAAAGTCCTACCACCTTGAAAAGAACACAGCAGAGTAGGTCAAAGGCCCAGGGCTAGCAGCCTGATGGAGAAAATTCTTACTGCATGATCCTGGGGAACAGTCCAGGTTGAAAATCTGTCCTCTGACACAGAACTAGTACAAAAAATGGTGTAAGCAACACCACTCGAGTTGTACAGTAAATATAGAGGCACACTATACAATTTCAAGTTCCATACAAATGCTGAAATGTACATTCATTACAAAGCCCAAACCATAGCAGGGAGAGTATTCTCCCACCAAACAGAGTCCTAAAGGAAAGAGCCGAGGCTGAGGACTGGACAGATTAGAGTGGCATGCCCAGATTTAACAAATCGATGGGCTTCCCTAGTCACATTTCTGAAATCCTTTTCAGTAGCTCAATAATTTTAGTCAGGTGGCTGTTGTCCAGTCTGAGGGAATAGATCCTAAGTTAAGCCCACCCATACCATCCTTATTTCTTCTTCCTAGAGACTGGTGTGGGCATGAGTCATATGACCCATGGCCTGTGAAGCCCAGTAGTGGCCAGTTCATGGGACACGTTCATCCTACCTAAAAGAAGAGTTATTAAGAGTAGATAAAGGGGAAAGTGTTCTTTTCTCCTCTTCCCTTCTTGCTTTGGACACCACTAATTAAAAATGCGATAACTTTGTTCTCTGTCTCAAAAGGATGGCAGGAAGAGAGACACGTCCATGAGGATAGCACAATGGAGAGATGGAAGAATTGTGGGTCTTGATTTCTGTGTAAGTAGTAAGAGAGCTGGCGAGCTGGCTCAGCGGTTTAAAAGTACTAGTGGCTCCTCCAGAGGAGCCATGCAGAGGCTCACAAAAACAAAATCATAAAACAGAAAGTAGTAAGAATTGCCCTGCTCATGGATTTATAATGAGGAGAGGTCATAAAGACCCTAATCCCTGTAGTACAGCTACGCAGTACCAGGTACAGAAGGGCACCATTTCATGGACCTCCTGTTGGTGATCCATACTGAGTTAGATACAGAACTTGGGAATGCTTATGAATACCTAAAAGTTTGATGTAATCATTTCATGTTTCCCGAATTTCAAAAATATAAAAATCTGGGCACATGTCCCTTTAATTTCATTTTTCATTCATTCATGTTTGTATATTTTATAGAGGTAGCAATCCATGCTATATTGGAAATGAGAGGAGAGACTGACTAGCCACTTTTCACAGATAGTTTGAAAAACACTGCTCAAAGCCAGGCTTCAGAAAATTGCAATGTAAAGGTTTAGTCCAGGGCAATGATTGTTCCTAATGGCAAAGCTTCATCCAAACCTAGTCATGTGGTATCACTAATGATTGTTCCTAATGGCAAAGCTTCATCTAAACCTAGTCATGTGGTATCACTAGACTGTTGTACAATAGCAGTGCTAAGCAAACCTTAAAGAGACCTATTCAAAGCTTTTACATTCATTCTGCCATTTACAGAAAGCTAGCTGGGCCTTGCCTCAAACATTCTCAGCTGCCTATACCATTACAGGTGAAGTCATTCTAAAACACACACATTGAGTTCATTTCTATAAACCTCAGTATGCTCATCTATGAAATGGAATTAAAAAAAAAACATACTCTTTATCTTGGTCAGTAAATTGTCTGCCCTGTAAACCTGAGAATCTGAATTCCACCCATAGAATCCAAATGGAAGGAAGGAAGGAAGGAAGGAAGGAAGGAAGGAAGGAAGGAAGGAAGGAAGGAGGGAAGGAAGGAAGGAAGGAAGGAATTCAAGAAGGAGCCAAGCCTTTGTAACCTCAGTCTTGGGAGACAAAAACTGGAAATCTCAGACCCATGCAACTTTCAGGTTAGTCAGAGACCCTGCCTCAAAAAATAAACAAACAAATATCCTGTATATTCCTGTAGTGATGGATCAGAAGTTAGAAAAAACCAAAAACAACAACAACAAAAACAAAAAAGAAAACCTGTATCGCTCTTACAGAGGAACTAGCTTGGTTCTTAGTGCCACACTAGCTGTAACTCCAGTTTCAGGGGTTGGGATGGCTTCTTCTGGTCTTGTGGACATATCCACACTCATGTGTACACATCCAGACACACACACACCTCTACATACCAATAGACACAAAGGCACACAGACACAGACAAAGACACACACATACACACTGACAAATATAATAATTTTTTTAAAGGTCATTGAAGCTGAGAAATGAAAACAAAGATTGTTCACTGGCCTTTACATGGATACACACATTCTCATGCGTGCATGTGTGCGTGCACACACACACACACACACACCGAATTACACTCATTTGCTGATGGCACTAAAGGAGATGGTACATATAATGCTGTGAACACAATGGGTCCCTCATGGTAAAGCATAGCACATGATGTCTCTCCGCCTTTTCCTGCCCCTACCCACAGGTTACTGTGTTAGATATTCGAGTTTCTGTCTACGACATGGGACATGGAATGTAGAAACTCTCTCGGTGACCCGCTGCTGTCCTTCTCTGCTGGCAGTAGGGAAAACTTTTGTTAAGAAGTTTAGTCGAGGACAGGAAGTGATGGGTGAACTTTAGAATAAACTGCAAGCATTTTTAATATTGCTTGGCTCAAGGCTCTGCGGACTTGACCCAAAACAAAGCACAAAACAACAACAAGAAAAACAAAACAAAGAAGTCTAGAGTGTCAGTCTTGCTTTGTAGCTGGAGGAAGGCTCCCTGCGTTTTCCTGTACTCTAGTGCAAGGGTGGACATTCCTGAACTCCAAAACTCTATCTGGAAACAGGAAACCAATGGGATTTTTTTGTTTGTTTGTTTGTTTGTTTGTTTGTTTGTTTGTTTGGAAAGCAAGCAATGACTTCAGAAGTGTAAGTTTGTTATCAGATTTAGGGCACTTGTCACATTTTGGCCCAAAGGAAAGCCAAGGTGGGGAGGGTTTGAAGAAAGAAAGAAAGAAAGAAAGAAAGAAAGAAAGAAAGAAAGAAAGAAAGAAAGAAAGAAAGAAAGAAAGAAAGAAAAAAACCAACAACTCTCTTCACCCCTCCTCCTCTTTTCTAATTAAAATGTAGTTCGTCTTACAGATTCCAGAGCATTTTGCATTTGTGGTTGCAAGCATGAAGTCATTCTCCCTGTCTATATGACCATAGTGAATTTCTAAAGTTTTCAGTGCTTGGTAACAACAGACAAATAACTGTGGAAACCCGAGAGCTCGGCTCAAGTTATTTTTTTTCCAGAACTTTCCCATTATTCCTCAGCATGGGGTAAAATTGAGTCCACCTCGATGGGTTAATGCCAGGATCCCTGAGTATCCTGCCTGAGAGGCTAATAATGTAAAATACCCACCCCCACACCCCAAATAGTCCAGCCCACTGGGCAAGACAAAGGCCATAAGGATGGACTGGCTTTCTGGGATCCAGGCTGAATACTGGCTCTGTTAACGATGCTAGCGACATAGAGCAAACAAGTTACTTAACCTCTCTGAATTTCACAATAAACAGAACAACTCACTCGTAGGGACAGCTGTAATGATTAAAATAAAAATTCCCTACAACATAAAAACAATCTCTTTTCAAACGAACAGATTTGGGCCTCTTTTTCTGTTTTTAGATGTTTTTAAGAGCTACGTGCCTACGTGTGTGAGGAGGTGTGGATATGCACACTTGAGTTCAGTGCCTGAGGAGATCAGAAAAGGATGCTGGGTGGCTGAAAGCTAGGGTTAACTCATGGTTGTGAGTCACCATGTGGGTGCTGGCATCTGAACCTAGGTCCTCTGCAAGAACAGTAAGCAATCTTAAATGCTGACCTGTCGCTTCATTCCCTGGTCCTTCTGCTTTCAAGTCTCCGTCTTTCTCCTCAACCAACCTAACATACTAAGAGTGAGCCAGGTTCTTAGGTAGACTCTTGGTCAAACTCAGGGGTCATTAGCCAGATGCTGGCGATGCTGGTAAAAGAATCAGACCTCAGGCAAACAGCCAATCAACACATGTTATTTCCAGGAGAAAGCACCCGACCCAGGTTAGCTCAGTAAGATAGATTGAAAGGGATTCTCCTTCTGAAATCCTGCTGGAGAGGAGCAAAGAAGTGTACAACCTTGGCAATTCTCTGGCTCTCATTCTGTGACCACCAGGGAAGCGAGTAGGGAGAGAAAAACCAAGACATAGTAAGTTGCCATCAAAATCCAAGAAATACAGCAGGAGTCCTAAGTGGCTCACTCCTAGAGACCTTCTTTCCTTTGGATTTCCTGAGATAGGATTTCTTATCATGCATACATGTTTGGGTTAGAGTTGGGTTACAAGTAGTAAAGTTATTCTGAACTGATAAGAACTCCAGAAGGAAATGTTGGCTATTATTGCTTAGACTGTATCCAGAAGATATTGCTCTATTTGGATTTTGGGTCGCAGGAAGCATGAGAGAATAGGGAGTAAGTATAGCTGGACCACTCTCATTTATTGAGCCACTAATTTGAACCTGGCCTATTATAGACATGCATAATCTCCCTGGACTTTCCCAATCACTGCATGAGATCATCATTGCTGACAGTAAATAGAGATTCAGAGAAGTTAGGTGATTTCCCTTAGGTTAGACAGCTAACTTGTTAAAATTTTTTTAAAAAGTCCAAATTCAAACACAGGTCTCATGCCACAATCTGTGTCTCAGCAATAGTATATCCCAAGTTGTCTCATTCTACCAGGGTCTTAATGGAAGGACCACCCTATTCACCAAAACCCATCCATCCTGTACTGTTGATAGGGAGGGAGAAACAGCAGACTATCCCCTCTCTATCACTAGGATGTATATTATTAAGTATGGGGTAAAACAGAGGAGCCTACACTTTAAACAAAATAAAACAGCTAAAATCTTAAGAGTCATTGAAAACTTACCAAGCCTATCAGATAAATAAGTTGCTGCATTCAAGCCCTCCCAAAGTTTCTATCTGAAAAAAAAATAAGGTTAAAAATAAAAAAGGTATTAATAAAAAGCTATTCGTGTTACCTGTTGTAATTAGGACAGTTATCCGTGAGCATCAATAATGAGACCCAAACAATAACTGTTGACATGTGAGAAGCCGCTATGCAGGGAAGGGAGGTCAGTACACAAGCCTGGTAGTATCAGACTGGTATCCTGATCCAAGGGGACCCTTGCCTGGCGCTGCAGGGAATGCACCCTAACCTCTTCCAGCTCTGTATACTCCTTACCTTACAGCAGTTGTTCTCAAACAAGCATGCAAGCAACATGGTTGCTTGGGCCAACTCTGAGTCTTTAGTGCAGTGGTAGAGGTGGGGCCAAGTCCCTTGGTGATCCTAATGAGCAGGTCCAGACACTAGATCAGACATGTGTTTATAGAAACCATTTCCCATCCACTTCACTTAATTCAGTACCATTGCTTTCCTCTCCTCATTTCTGATGGTCTAGCACCTTTAGACTCGGTGGCTGAGGCTTTCTCTCCATCTTGCCAGTACTTCTGTTTCTGTCTCAATAGTAACCAAGTAAACTATTTCTACTTGAGTCTATGTCTTCTTGGGTTCTCTAGGACCCTCTCTCTAGGATGGGGACCTTGTCCCTCATTCCCAGCTTCCCATGTCAACAGCTTGACTCTCATCGTGCCTATGACAGACTGGCAATTATATTTAAAATTATAATGTGCCCTAACAAATGTGACAGCCCTGTCTATTGAACACTGGGTATGAGTTCTGCAGCTGCCCTCGGGCACTACCTAATGTATATAGTGGTCACGCAACCCCATCCATCCTACCTGAGTCTGTAGCATAGCATGGTCTACCTGGCTTTATAATGAGCTCCTTCCCAGGCTCTCTGGCTACTTAACCTCATACTCAAGGTCCTCCTGGCCTAAATCTTGCTTTGACAAAAGTTTTCCCTGAGACTTTAGTCCAGAAGAATTCTTGTTTCTAAGAAAAAACTACCTTAAATCATCAAAACGCCTACCTTCATGTCCAAAAGATGGTTCTCACATTCACTGCAACACAAGAACCTGCCTTCCTATAGTCAATCAGTCAAGACTGCATGCTTTCTATCAGGGGAACGAAGCCAGACAATCATGAACTTGGGCCCAGAGTAAGACCCAAGCTGGTCGGGACTAGGAATGACAGTATGTGTTTGTTTGTGTGCTTGTTTTTGTACACTTTGGGGTTGTATTCATTACCTAGCAAACAACTCTGCTTTCTAAGGCAGAGACCACATGTCATCATGGTCTGTGGATGTCTTGATGTGTCGATGTTTCTTACACTGTAATGCATAGGGGTGACGGGGGTGGTGCTTCCTTTACAAGTGTCTCTAAACCCGGACACAGTCAAGGAAAACACCTCCGTTTGGCATTAGTTCATATTCCCAATTCTAATCTTTCACCGGCCACTTTTTATACAATAAAGAGTAGGTTCCAGACTCAGAAGACCAAAAGACCAAAAGTGACTGTCAAGTATGTGATCCCATTATTTTATTTGTAGTGATTGCGTTGACTTTGATTCCTTTCACCTTCTGGCATCCACTACTGACTTGCCATTTGGGGTAATGATTTAAAGTGCCCATTTTAAGTAAATCTTCCTGAGGACAAAAACAGAGTCTATTGTGTGTGTGGGGGGGTATGTACCAACTAGGATACAGGTGTTGAGTGAATCATGGCAAAGGGCACAGACTGGAATAACTGATGTTTGGCAAGTATTGATAAAAGACCTGCACTATCCCTTTGTCTGCTCCCCACAAGCAGCCCTATTCCTAACAGTGCTTCTTTCATTCACAGAGGAAGTAAATTGCACGTTAGATCAAATACAAATCTTTTCCTTAGAGTTTAATGAACCGAACTGACTTGGGAGAGGCAGCTGATCCTCTACTATGTGATACACTTGGGGACCATTTCTAGGTCTCCTTACACCATGTACTCTCAGTGTAAATGCTGCTTGTCCCCGAGTCCTCATCTTCTTCAACCTCCCTATACACCAGCCAGATTGCCTTTCTCCAGTTCTTCGAATAGGCCTCTTTGTCTCTGCTTCTGAGCCTTTTCACACGCTGCCCCCATTTTCTACAATCCCACCCTCTCTTTCCATCTCTTTTTAGGTATTTGAGAATTCATATACACATCTAAAGCACTGTGACCTAAACTACCCCTTCCCCTCCATCAATTCCTCTCCTTTCCTCACTTCATGAATTCCCCCCCCCCTCTCTCTCTCTCTCTCTCACACACACACACACACACACACACACACACACACACACACACACCCTGAGTCTGCTTAATGCTACCTGTGTGGGCATGGGTATATGACCATATACTGGAACATGGGTAGCCTTTTGGACCATGAGCCATATCTTTGAAGAAAATGGACTCTTCCTCCCCTAACAGTTCTTGAAGACAAGTGTACTTAAATAACCACTTCAGTATTGATATGACTATTGTCTGCCTCCCCTCCTGAGCTATAAGGTTGTGAACTCAGGGAATTTTTGTCATGGTTAGTTCTTAAGAAGTCTGTTTGTAAATGACTGAATCCAGACCCACAACAGGGACCTAAAGACATTTAGGTGGCTGGGGAATAAACAGAGCCATTGTCATACCTAGAGGTTAATTAGGGAGCTCTGATCACCAGCCATAAATAGTGACCAAGATATTTTGGGTGTCAAATGAAGCAAAGAACCTAAGTAAGTAACCTGGCCACCCAAATTTATTGCCTGGAAAAAGAAGATTCCAAGAATGTTGGATGAAGTCAGCTATTCCGTGGGCTTGAGCTCCTAACATTGTGAATTTTCGTAGCTGCAACTCTGTGCGGAAGATGCCGAGGCATTAGTGCACACTAGAAAACATTTTGAAATAATGTTGTTCAATAACTTAATCCTTGTTAGGTTGTTGGGAAGAATATTTTCTCATATATACTATTATAAAACATTATGCCTCAGTTTCAAGTTCTGGGATATCCGATTACAATAGCTTTTTTCCACATTTATATTCTCTCCATTGTATTTAATTGCTTTTAACATTTCAAACAGATTTATTGTATATGACAGTGAGCAACTTGAGCCTATGTATGAGCCAGCTATGCTATTTCCTGCTCTCCACCCACCATCTCATTAATATTATCCTGACTGCTTTCTAACTTTCTCATTAGTCTAGCTCCTGTCCTCTGCTTGGAGTGAAAACTGTCACAAACTCACTATATTATAAATACTCATAACAGTCAATCCCTCATACCAGCTCTGAGGTGCATGGTCTTCAACAGTCATCAATGTGTTTGTTATTCTGTACACATCTGGATCATATTAAATGGACAACTTGATCTCTAGTCCATAGAGACACCACCAACAGATTAACCATGTGAATATTCAGTCTAAAGTTAAAAATCTATGTCTCTCTGTGTGGGTAGGATAGACAGTTCTAGTTCAGCTTGGACATGTGAGTGGGAGTGTGTATATGTGTTTCCTGTTCAATTTGGTCACACAACAGACGGCGTTTCAACGTTTGGCTGAAGCCATGCCAGATAAAGAAACTTGATAAATAAGTGAGGCTTTCTGAGTCATCTTCCACTCTCCAATCCCACATGGAACACCCTGCCCACAGCTGCAGAGAGATGGGAAGCACAAGGCATGCTCATATCCAAGAGTCAGCAAAAACAGAGTGGCAAAGATCTGAGATGGAAGCACACAGGTGGTCAAGAGTCCAGCTAGGGTAAGGGTTGACATGGCCTACGTGTCTCCAGAGTACTGGACTTTCCTTCCTTCCTACAGGTGTTGACTGGTCACTTGCTTGAGAACCCTGTCCAGAATTTGAATCATCACTCATGTCCCACACCAGTCACTGGCCACTTTGTGTGTGTCTGATGATTTCTGGACATCACTTTGTTAATCCTTCAATCACCACACAAATTTGTTGTTGTTGTTTTCATAAATTTAGAAACAGACTCAAAGAGTAAAATTAACTAATGACTTTAGAAACTAAAATTACAGGCTAAGGATATAACTTAGTTGCTAGAGTATTTGTCCAGCATGAATGGAGCCCTGGCTTGGATCCCCAGTGCTATGTAAACCCACTGGGAGTGGTGTTACATGCCTGTAATCCCCACATTCATAATGTACAAGAGAGGCATGAAAATTTCAAGGTCATTTCTATGCTACATACCAGCTTCAGACCAGCCTAGGCTACAAAACCCTGAACCTGAAATACGACTTACCAAAAACATCAAAGCCTTTAACCACTATGTACTGTAAGGGACTTTTAACTATATCCCACCCTCATTGCACAAAACTGAATTGGTACAGTGACTCTGAGGGTGGCCAGCCATTCTGCTATGGGGTACCAAGTGATTTTCTTAGACACTCTTCTATGTGCACAGACATCATAAGAAAGCACTTCAATGCAGATCCTTCCTCGTGTATACAACAATGAGTCACCAGTGGAGTCATCAAATGTTGAATGGAAAGTTTGTGTGAGAAGGTGAAGCATCTGGAGTCTCCTCCTTCCAAGGGAGGGGAGATAACAAGAAGAGTCCCCTCAGGCAGCTTTCTGCTGAAGGCCAACTGGCAATCCTTGAAGGAAGCCAGAAGTTTCATCTTGCTTACAGCCACAGGCATTGGTTCTAGCACTAATGCAGCTAAGAACTGGACCTTGACCCGTTTATGAAAGTTCCTCTGTGTGCTTGGGAAGCTGTGGCCTTGGCCTTCCAGGTAGTGCTTGGATGTTCTCTGTGGCTGCATCTCCAATCCCTGCTCTCCTATCTGGTTGCCACGATGCCCCTGGGCATTCTTCCTCTTCTTCTGCACAGAGAATCCTCCTCTTGTTACAGAGAAGTACATGTTCAGATGAAATTACTGGAGCATCCCATTATATTTATTAAGGCAAAGAAAGAAAACTAGAAAGGATTACAGTTTGTCCCAGCTGTCTGAAGAACTCACCTCCTACAACTAGAAAGATGCTAGATCCATGCTGCTATGCACTCTCTCTTTCTCTTCACTTAAAACTTAAATACACACAGGAATACATCTCAGGGTATGACTTCAGGGAGAAAGAAAAAAATGACACATAGCCAGACAAAGGGTCAGAACATTCCAGAACATCAAGATTTCCTCATAGATACATTCAGGGGGTTGTATTTCAAGGCACCAACCACATGTGCTTCATTCTCACAGTAAAAAAGAAAAAGAAAAAAAAACATGAAGGAGATCAAGGATCCCTGGGGAAGGCTTTCTCAGAGATGAATTCACACCGAACAGAAGTGGGACTGGGGGAGGAGGAAGAAGGGCCTGAGCTGCAGTGACAAGGGCTAATTGTTGTGACTAATTCAGCTTTTGGAAGGTACAACTTCATGGAGTGTGCGAGCTGCAGAGCACACTTCCCATTTTAATTAGCGGCACCATAGGGAGAAGATGGGCTTATAATTGAGTAGTTTGCCGATCGGTCAGCTTCAGCCTGTAATCAGACTGCTGAGAAGTGGACACTTACTGAGAGCTTTGACTAGCAGGACATCCTCTTCATTATCATGACTGGGGTCAAATCAGGTTGTTGTCTCTTCTCTACAGTTTTTGGGTTTTTTTGTTTTTTTTTTTTTTTTTGAGGACAAGGATGCCAAACAAAAAGCTGTCTAGACTCTGTCCTTCCCTGACCTTCTGTTTACCTACCTTCTGTCCTTATATGCAAAGGATTGAACAATTGGTATTTCCACCACTCCCCTTTCCTTCCATAATTGGAGCACAAAGTTATAGTCTCTCTTCTTCCTGCCCCAACCATAGCCATCTCCTATCCAATCCCCTTCCTCCTCCATATGCACCTTCCTGTTTGAGAGACACTCTTTCCCTTAGTCCATGGAATCTCTGATGGACACTAAGTGCTATCTATAATTTCCCTTCTCTTACACACCCTGGGCCTTGCCAAGAAAGAACTAGGTTCATGACCCAGTGTAAGCCATTTGGATTCATTTTTTCCTGAGTCTCTGAGCCTTGAGAAAAATGTCCAAACAAAAATAGTTGAAGCCAAATATTCTAGAATCAAACTGTTGGATTTATTTGTCTCTGCTATTTAAGTCCTTTGGTCTTTGAGACCATATAAATCCCATTCCGGTTCTCAAGACTTTCCAGATCTATGGTGGAGGCTTCCATTTTCCAGTGCCATGTTCCTCTCTGCTCATTGAAGCAGCATGGATATTGCCTATGATGATGTGATAATTAAGATGTTATCTCAGGGAGAGCACCTCAGTGTATAGCATTCCCCATTTTTCCATTTCTAGAAGTTTCTAGTAGCAGATTTCCGGCTCCCAGGAGAAAAAAAAATGTGTAGAAGAAAAGAAAATCATATTTGTGGTATACTGCGAAGATAAATAAAGAAACGGGAAGAAATGAGGCGTTTTTTTACTAATGAATCTGCATTTGGGGCCTGGCGTGAGCGTCTCTGTCCCAGATGTTCTCATGGGATCTGCTGAGAAACTGCATTCCCATGGGATGGCCACTGCACTTTGGGCCATGAGAGTGACTTGTCTGGCTTTCCTTCCTGCTTCTTCCTGCTGTCAGCCCACCCCCACATCCATGCACCCCCACATCCCTCACTAGGAGTCAACCACTGATACATGCTTACATGTCACAGAGAGCATCTAAAGCCACCTCCCCTTCATTTCCCAGCTACATTTTGGGCATGGTTTGTATTAGCTGGCCTTAAGGAAGGCGAGTCTTGGCATGCTTTCAGATGGGTGTGTTGTACATGTGGATACCCCCACCCACCCACTCCCGTTGCCAAGCAACTCCAAGAACAACACATTCTCACTGCTCCATGCCCCCTACCCCCCCGCCCTGTGTGCACTTGGTGTTTTGCCAGGGAAAACACTTACCTAGCCTTAGGAAGACGCTAATGTTTTTCATCTCTATATACAACGCCAGTGTCCATTCTCAATGCTAGCCTAGGGTTAAGAAATTCATGCTGAAAAAAACTACAATTCCATAAACCCACACCCACAACCATATACACTCACGTACGCACCCACATACCCACGCACGTATACATGCACACACCTTGCACGCACGCATGTGCACCAGATTTCCAATGAAGTACTAGGAAATCTAAGAAATAAATGGTTGCCTTCCCTCTGCTTCTTGGGATTTATATCTGTCCCCAGTTATAAAGACAAAAGTGAGAAATAACTACTTAAGTGAGAGCATTTGCCATCGTTAGGTGAGGGCCAAGGGAAGGAAGGCTGCAAAACGAGGACCAGCATGGGCAGTGGCCTTTCATAGCTCCATCAATTCCAGGCTTCCACAGGCTTGATTTGCTCTCAGCACAATCCACTGAGGAGTTTGCTTGAGAGTTCTGTGGATTTTCTGCACAATTACAGATTATTGCCATGGCAACAACAGAACCATGTGACAACCCTTGCTACCTCAGAGACCAGGAACAGCCACTTATGGGCAACACACATCATCCTGTAAATAGGACTCAGTGCTGCTAGCCTCGGTGTTTTGAGACTAGTTACTGCTTTTGCATGGATATACTTTCCCCCACCTAACCGATTTTCAGGATCTTTTAAAACAATTTGGATTTGCTCTAAAGCAATTCCATATTTGCCAGTGTTTATTTGGCCATTAAAGGGGCATTTATTATTTTAGGAGGGGGGGTTGGCGGAAAGGAAAGAGGGGTAAAGCTTGGTGAGTGGAGGCCTATGGGAGCCATCGAGGAGAAGCAACAGTGCTGCCAGATGGTTACCTCGCCATCATGGTCCTTACTGGACACTATTCTCATGACAGCGCTTAAATTCTAGGTCTGCTACACATGGGCCACCCTGGGAATGGCTAAATCTCTCTTTCCTTCTGAATGAACTTAACTCTTTTGTCCATACAGTAGGAACCCCCAGAATATAGGCCATTGGTAATTTCATTATGGATATGAATGAGATTGGAGTCCAGGTAATACTTTCTCTCTGGCAAAACAATCAATTAATATATTTTTACAAACTTGTGTGCAGAGCCAAACCCCGGGCGCTTTCTGCCAAGCATTCCCCAGCCCCTTCCATTTTTTAACCTCAGGGCAGTTCAAGAAAAATTGAACCCACATGTGTTCAGACTCATTTGCAAATGCCGTTTTCTCAGAGCTGTTTGATGACCAGTATGCCCTCTGAGTGTTTTTATGAGCTTAAAGTACCCAGCTCCCAAGCCGCTTGCTTCTGAACCAGGAAGTGGCACTGGGGGTTGTAGCTGATTTCAGAAATGAACATTTTCTTAAAGCCTTTACAGATTTTTTTTTCTGTCTTTTTCCCAGTCCTGATGAAGTTACAAAAATGCTTTCAAGGAACACACAATCACAAAGGCTAACAACTGTTTTTATCACAAGTGAAAAATCACACCGGATATGGACTTGATCCAATCCCTGGATCGCACAGCCTCCCCATTTTTCTTTATTACTGATGACATTTGTGGAAGCAGATGCTTTCGTTCCCATAGACACTGCTCCACCTGTAACCTAATTCCCTGGCTGGATGACGGTTTCCAAGGCAGGGGGTGGAAGTTCCGGTTCCGCCTTCCCAGCGGCCATCCTTTGTTTATTATAAGCTAGGCATGAGCTACAGAGACAGCATGGTGGATCCATACTATAACTGAGTGACTGTCTGTCCAGCTCTTACCTCTACGGAATGGTAACTTCCTGAAAGTTCAAATGAGACAGTGGGAGCGGGGATGAACATGGGAGAGGAGGGACACTTTTTGTATGAGTGTAGATGCCTGTGTTGCCTAGTTACTGTATTGTTTTTGTTTTTTAAAATGGTAACAAGGAAAGAAAAAAACATTGGGAAAAGTGTTCAGGGTGTGAAAAAAAAAGTCTCTAAGCCAGGGATTTATTTGAGCATAACTCTACAGCAGCATGTCCTTAAAGATGCTCTCATGAATTCCACCTCCATCCTCGGACACTTGTTAATAAGGGATTAGTCTGAAGAGCTCTCTGGATAAATAGTTGAGAGTAAATAGCCTTCCTCCAGAAAGTCTCATTTAATACAGGATCTATTTTGCCTTCTTTATTTCTCTCCGCTGTATTTGTGATCCCAGAGAAAGTAACATTCAATTCACATGCCCTATTTTTAACTCTCATCTGTACTTCCTTCTTATTTATTTATTTATTTGTTTCAAGCCTGAGAATCCAGCAAATAATGACCCTTTGTATTGTGTCCATTGGAAGGTCCCCAGCTCGGGGAATTTATTTAAGTTCCCAGGAGAAGTCAGGCCATGAAGGCTCGTGTGTGCAGCCTTCATGCTGCGGCAGTGCCATTTGGTGTTCTGTCCTGCTGAGTATTTTCGCTCTTGCTCTACCCAGAAAAGTGACGGAAGCATGAATGTGGCAAGCTTTTCGGCTTTCACAGAGAGACAGTGGTCCATGTTTGCAGCTGTCCTTCATCCTTTCGTCAAGTAAAGCAAAAGTGTCACATGAACAGATCACATGACTTTCCTTCAATCAACCCCAGCCAGTAGGAAAAACATGGTAGTCAAAACCAGGGGTCTGAATGACCAACTTGCCCTTGATTTAAAAAAAAAAAAAAAACTATAATGTTTTTCCCACCTTAGGACATCTTTTGAGAGTTTATAGGGAGAAGACAAAGTGGAGGTAAAGTAAACCTGTTAGTAACTTACTATCAATTACAGTGTAAACCCTAACACTGTTCTGAGCAGGAAGGTAGATTATGATGTACAGGAGCAACGATTCAATAGACATAGGTTTCCTTAGGAGGATAGCTGCTATTCATCTCAGGCTGGTTTTATTTATAGAATAGCAGAATATTTTTAATGAAAATCATAAGTTGATCATTGTAGATTTAAAAACCTCTCCAAGGCTCTCAGGGCTTTCAATGAGGTTAACCCTTAGCTGAAATGCCCAACAGTAGGGAGACAGAACCTGAAGAGACCACCTCCAGAAGTTAGGCAGGGCCCCTGGTAGAGGGATGGGGACACCATACTAAAAAAAAAATTGATCCAAAATTGTTCCTGTCTAAAAGATATTCAGGGATAAAATAAATGGAGCAGAGACTGAAGGAGAGGCTGACCAGTGATGGGCCCAATTTGGGATCTATCCCAGGGGCAGGCACAAACCCTTACATTATTACTGATGCTATGTTATGCTTGCAGACAGGAGCCTAGCATGGCTTTCCTCTGAGAAGCTCTGCCAGCAGCTGACTGGGACAGATGCACATACTTTAAGCCAACCATTGGACTGAGATCAGGGACCTTTATGGAAAAGATAGGGAAAGGACTGAAGAAGCAACCCCATAAGAAGACCAACAATATCAACAATATCAACTACCCTGGACCCCTCAGAGCTCCCACTAATCAAAGAGCATACATGGGCTGTTCCAAGGCCCCATGGTACATAGGTAACAGAGGATTGCCTTGTCTGGCCTTAGTGGGAGAGGATGCGCCTAATTCTACAAATACTTGATGTCCCAGGGAAGGGAGATGCTAAAGGAAGGAGAACTCTCTCAGAGGTGATGGGGAGAGGGGATAGGGTTAAGAACTCTGAGAAGGAGACCAGGAAAGGGGCACCATCTAGGATGTAAATAAATAAAATAATTAATTTATTTTAAAAAAAGAGAAAAAGTTCATTTCAAAGAAAATAAATAAATAACCTCTCAATTTAAAAATTATTGAGTTGTCGTCAATACTGTACAGCTCTAGGCAATAGCTCCATAGGCTGGGTTATTCTTCAGCTAGGTCCCATATAAGCTCAGTGGAGCCAACCAGAGGAGTACCACTGTGGTAAGAAAACTGGGCTCACTGATCTTTTTTTGTAACCTAGAATCAGTGTCTGGGGTTTAACCTAAGTTTTAAGTTGGAGCACACTTGATTTGTATCAAAATCAAAGTGAGAAGAATTTTAGAAGGGTAGATGGACCCTGGGAAGAGAACAGAGGCAGGAATAAAAAACAAAACAAAACAAAACAACATAATCTCTACCCTAACACTCAAGACTGTTTTACATCTACAAAATATTCCATGTATCAGACCATACTCAGTACTGGCTACATGGCACTGAACACGTTTTCTACAGTCCCCTTGCAGAGTGATGTCCACAGGGGACCGTAACTAAACAAACTACACAACCCAGAAATGGAGGCAGTCGGTTACATGCCTCCGGTGTGGACACTATGATAAGACAACCAAGGCTAGAAGAAACCACGCATAAGAGACAGTGAGCCTTCCAGAAGGAACAACCCTCATAAGACTTTATGGCAGAAAAGAGCAGTGACAAGATTTTGGGGTGACGTGGAGGGAAAACAAAGGCATGGGAAGCAGCCTGAAGGCATACAGTGGGACTCGTCAGATACAGGTTTTCATAGGCAATGTTAAGGAGTTCAGATTGAACTTGGGCCTAGCCAGGTGAAGCTGAAAGATGACATTAGCAGACAGTCCAGGTCTATGCTGTGAGATGGTCACTGTAGCTGCAGGCAGAGAACAAGCTGATCAGAAGTGTTGGGAAGGCAAATGCAGAAGCAATTGAAGCAGTTTCACCAACTGATGGCCGCTTGGATGAGCATGGTGGTCAGTTAGGGAAAGAAGTGAACAGACTTGGAATGGAAGGAAAAAGAATGTATGTAAGAGCACTTGATGGATTGTGCCATGTGTTAATGTTTCAAGTCTTCCCTAGATGAAGTGATTGGCTTCCTCCCATTAGAGGAGAGGATGCCGAATGTCAGAGTACAGCATCAACCCTTGCCTGGATCTTCAGCTTGTCCCTCAACTCTTACTCTTGCCAACCTCCATAAGTACATAAACCCACTTCTGATTCCATCTCTCTAGGCACCCTGCCAGATACAATATGTCTCAAACATTTGCTACGCTGTCTTAAAACCTTAGACAGTCTTTTAAGACTTAGAAGATATCCTTGTTCCAGAAAAACACAAGATCTGAATGAAATAAAACTCACCTCTATAAAGACACATCACATATTGTTTACAAGAGTCAAATTTGAGGAGGATGTCTAGGGGAAAGTGGGGGAAAGGCAGCTGTTGGAAAGACCATGACTCTCATTGTCTTAGTTTCCTTTGTTTTACTGCAGGACAATTCTCTGACCAAAGCAACTTACAGGAGAAGGGGCTTATTCTAGCTCGCAGTTCAAGATAGAGTTCAGCATGGTGGGGAAGCCAAGGCAGCAGGAGCTTGCAGACATATCCAGAGTAAAAAAAAGCAGAGAACAGGAAATTCTTGCTAGTGTTCACCTAGATTTCTTCATTGTCCAGGATCCCTGTCCAGAACAGAACCACTTTCACAGTCAAGATGGCTCTCTCTCCATCAACGTACACAATCACATACATTCGCGGAAACAAACCTAACCCGGCTGATGCTCCGAGGTGGACGTGGAAACCTGTCTTCCAGGTGATTCTAGGCCCTTTTGAGTGGACAGTTAACACAAATCGTTAGACTTACAAAGTACAAAGCAAATTTTCTTTAACAAACAGTGACTTGTGCTCTGGGTATTTGAATTTGGAGACCCTAATGAGGGTAAAAGTTGATTAAGCATTTTCATGCATAGCACCACTTAACCCTAAGATTGACTGGTTTTCCCAGGTCCTCAAGAGGAAAAGTCCACAGTGAAAGATCAAGGTTAAGGTCTGGGGTGAGAAAGGCCGAGGAAGCTCAACCCACTAACAAACAAATCATCCCCGAAAGTCCAGAAGAAAAGCAATAAATCGCTGGCCTCCAGTTTCCATTACTGTGAGCCCTTTAACCCAGGGAGCCAAATGGAAAAAATAAAATAAAAAAAAGAAAGTCCCAGAATAGAACTGGCTTTAAAAATGACAAAGGACAAGCTTTCCTTTCTTCTGCTTCCTTCCCTTCCCCCCACCCCCTCCTGCTGGCCTTACATGGTTCTAATCCAGGCCTCCTCTAGAGAGAGGCAAGCTTGCTGTCTGCATGACTGGCATATCTGAGATGGTGTGGAATCTCAATTCTTCCCAGTTCCTTCGAGGCAGCCTTTCAAGAGGGTACCTGGTGTCTCTCCCTCTCTTGATCATTGTGTCCCTGTTAACGCAGCAGTTCCTTAAGGGAAACTAAAGCCAGAGTCCAGTTCCATGTTAAAGACACTTGCCTTAAGAAACAGGGGAGCACAGTCTGGCTGATGCTTGCTGGATTTTTTTTTTAACCTTTTGGATCAATAACCATACCAAAGATCACAGGGTGAAAACCTCACCCCAATCTGAACTCCCACCTAAGATTTACTAAATTAGGAGGAGAGTGTGCTCAGTCTCTTGAAGGATATCAAGCAAGTCAATTAAACCCAACAGATGGGAAGAAGAAATGATAGAAATCCTCAGACACAGAAACTATGGGAGGCAACAGGAAGATAATGTTGTAAGGGACTTCAGCTCAGTTACCCAAAGTCCCAGCTGACTTTACAATCCTCTCTCCCTTGCCCCTGAACGTGGTCCAGCTTTTAATTCACTCATTGTTGCAGGATACAGGGGAAGCACACAGAGCTTCCTTTCGACCACTGTATGGGGTTTACAGACTCCTTTTCTCTATAGAGACAAAAGCTGTCTCCACTAAGTTCCGTAGAGCAAGATGGAAGAGCTCTCGGACCCAGAATGCTTTATTTCAAGAGATGATGATTGACTGGACATCCTCTGTTATTAAAAGCCCTGCTTTCCAGCACAATTCACGGAGGGAAATAAAATTCATCACATATAGCTAGATGGGAAGATATATGCATATATCCACGCCCTATAAACACATACACATAAAATATCTTGGGAGCAAAACGAAGGCATGAAATCAGCTGGTAAAACTGGCCCAACTTAAATTGGGCATTAAGTGGTATTAAGGGAGTACCACTTCTAGACAGGATCAGAAATCCCCAGTTGAATAAAAGATTGATATCAAAGACTCAGAGATGCTTCAAGACCAGCATCTCCAGGGGGTACCAGAGCTGATTGGAATGGAAGCCCCTTCTCTTTCCTATGCATCTGAGTGAACACTTTAAATCTCTAAAGACTGAACTATAAAGAGAAATTAGTTTATTAATAATTCACAGACTTCAATGAAAAAAAAATATGTCAAAAGCGTATGTTCAGGAACAAAGCTGATTTTATTTTCCCTGTTTAGAATAGGGTCCTACGTGGAGAAGTTGAAGGGCCAGGCCCAAAAATTGAATTTGGTCTTCTCCACACCCTCCCTGCTTGTCTTCATGTTTTTAGAGAAACGTTTTTAATAAAATATATGTGAGTATTTAGTCTGATTTCCTCCCGCATATTTCAAGTTTTTCAAATCCTAGGAGACCTGTGGAGTGTCAGGCACAGAATACTTTATTCAATACTTTAATAGTTTGAGATATTTTTTTTTTCATGGTGGAGTTATTAGCCGAGCACGCTTAATTGGAGTTTGGGAATTCAAGGCAATAGACTTGAGAATGGGTGTGAAAGTAAGAAAGGTTAATCCAAATCTGTATCTTAAATGATTTCTCCAAAGCAAGGCAATCATCAAGTCATGCTCCGCGCAAACCTCATGTGGATATGTGGGTAGGAATGCAGATATCAAGGGACTTCCACTGAGTCCTTTGGGGCAGGATTTCTCCCTCATTTCTTTTGACTTCCCAGGGCTCAGTCATGAGTTAACACACTAAACCATCTCAGTTTCCCCCCGTGAGGCTTAAAACAGACAAACATAAAGGGAAGCGAGAACCCGCAGCCCTTGCTTCTTTCTGAACAGGATGACACCTGCGCAGTGAACGTTTTTTCCTATCCTTAAAACAGCCACGGGCTTACAGAGACCAGCCACCTATGTTTCTTTCAGAATTCTGCTTACCCTGAAACTGTCCCCTCTTTCTCCTGTCATGACCCTGTCCAGATTTTAAATTACATCTCATTTTCCTAAAATGTGAACCCCCGAAATGTTTACACCTGTACTCATTTTTCTTGGCTCCCCTTAAAACAAAATCTGATTTTTAAAAATGTCATCAGCTGTAATTCCTAATAGCTCATTGTGTCTTCCCTTTTTGTGTGAAGTTTGTGGTGTGTGTGTGTGTGTGTGTGTGTGTGTGTGTGGTGTGATTCTATGCAGGTTCACATGTATGGGGACAAACACAAGCTGACAAGCAGAGTTGGGGGAGGGGCATGCATATACCCGTGCACACGCCAGAGGTAGACTTTGGGTATCCATCCTCCTTGGTCACCCTCTTCTGTGTTTTCTCACTTGAATTTATACCTTAATGACTAAGCTAGTCTATCTTGCCAGCTTGTCCCTTGCCTTTGCTTTGTCAGTGCTGGGATGACAGACCTTTACATGGGAGATTCGAACTCGGTTCCTCACATGAACACAGCAAATGCTTTACCCATGGAACCGTTTAAGCAGAGATGAGTTCATCTCTTCCTGAGCCCATTCTAATCCAATTCCCATCTCCCCAACTCTACTGCAATGATCTCCATAATCTGTGCTGATGTATTTGTATTTTGATTTGTTAATTGTCAGTTTCCTTTATTACTGTGTTATCTCCATGGAAAAGACTCCCCTTTCTTTATTACTGAATGTTACTGTTCATTACTGTAGTCTGAGCACAGAACCAGCTGACATGCATAGATTCTCAAAAAAACATTGGTGGCCTAAATGAATGAATAAAGAGAGATTGTGTTCATTTATATGAACTCCATGTGTAATTCCAACTGTGTCCCCTTTGTTGGATGAGCAGTGGGCAAATAAAGAAAACAGCTGCTAGAGAAACTACCCTTTGAAGAGCTAGTCTTTGAGAAATCCCTGATTGCGGGGGTGCAGGAGGGGGTGTCACTTCTTTGGCAATAGAAACTCAGCTTAAAATCTCAGGGCAGGAAATGAAGTAGGTATGTAGCACAACAGTAAATGAATTTGTGTTGACAAGCTTGAAGCTTCAGGACAATGACTCTGATCCGACAGGTTATGTGTTAAGCAGCATCATTTAGTGCATGCAGAATGCATCCTGGATACTAGCTGAGTTGTTCTGAATGTACAGCAAACCCAAGTGGCAGCCATTAGCTTTGTACATTAGGGCCAAGCAAGGCAAATGCCTGCTCTGGGCAAGAAAAGGCATTGCAGAGAATCTTCATTCAGGCTGTTATTATTCTGTGATAACAATCTTCTATGGCCCAGTTTCATCTTTACCGTTTTCCTTTGTTGTGGTTTACCTTGAAGAGGTTGGTTACCTATGGAACTGTGGCTAAAAGGGGGCGGGGGAATCTGTGATCTATTAACGATGTCTGCCATGGGAGCAGCAGGGCTAGGAAAAGACTTAACATTCTAATTTTGGAGTTTGTTTATAACATCAACATCATCTTCCAAGTGATTCATTGGTTACATCCCTTCACTAACGTGATTCTACTATTTGTATTTAAGGATCTAGGTCCAGAGTGGGCTTTTATTAAATGAAACTTAAATTATTAAATGAACAGCACCATTTATTCAAGTCAACAATTATTGCTAATCTCAACTTTACACTTTACTTCATTGGCTGTTTTCTTGCTTAACTCTTTTTGATAAGGTCACGCCCTACCTTCCAAATCAGTCTGTCTTCTCACCTCATTTTGATTCCTCTCTCTGTGTACATGTTTGTTTACTCATTCTAGGACAATTAACTAAGCAGTTACTATATGCCAGCACTCTCCTGGCTTTCTGAAAGCAAACCTGATGAATAAAGGGAGAACTCATGAGGACTCATGGCAAGACAGAAATCAGCAAAATTATAAAGTAACTCTGGATGACTTATGAAATTGAGTGATTTAGGTAGTATTACTAGTTCATCATAAGGGTTGATACTGAAGATGAAAACTGAAGATAAATAGCAAAATCCAAGAAAATAAGACATCTGACAGAGTAGTTCCAATTAATCTGAGGTAGAAACCACCCTACAGCTTTTATGAAGAGTTTAACCAATGACATGAGAAGTGAGATAGATAGAACGTCAGGAAAGATTCTAAAATATGCCAAGGATCGTGTTTCACTATGTGCCTGGCCACCTTGTTCAAGTATTTTTGGCTATCCAATTACTCAGGTTCCATAATTATTTGCTTCTCAAAATTTCTACTCAATGGCTCTTGATCCCAGAAAGGTTCTGTGAGTGCTGTTGAGTAGGGAGAGTTCCCCCTGTGTCTGCTCCAGAGCTTACACTATGTACATGCTGATTTACTCAACGTCTACCTCATCAGAATGCCTTCTCCACTGCTCAAAGCTCCCTTGTCCACATTACAGTCAGGATGCTAGATTCAAACCTATTAAAACCATGAGCTAGAAAGGAAAAGCATGCCTAAGGGAGACCTACTTCAGCCAGTCACCTGAAGCCCTGCATGACACAGCTGCCTGGCTACAATATGGTCCCTAAACTTAAGCCCTGGGGGCAATGCAACAGCAAAGTGGTAATTACTCTTCTTTTTGAATTATTTCAAAGATTTTGCGCCCAGGAACACTGAGGATCAAAACTTCTCAACTTAAAAAGGCACCGCAGGGGAATGGCTATCCAGTGACTTCTTGGCTTTGTGGGAGGTGCCTGGCTCCACATTATCCTCACCAGAACCCCCAATCCAGTCTGGTTTTTGTTCTGGGAAAGCCCCTGCTTTGTGTTTAGAAGGCTTTTCTGCTTATTGAGTAGGAGCAGTTTCAGAGGGGAGAACATTTTTAAACCACTCTAAATTTGACTTCACTTTCCTTCCTCCTTGACCTAATCCAGATCCTCAATTTCATGTCTCATCTGAACTCCTGACAGTCCACTTGTCTAGTCATGTGTATAGGCTTACCAATGCTTAGTGGTACATAATCAAATATTATTACCAGTTTACAAATAGGAAAACATAAGCTAGGAGTCACAGTCTTCCAGCACATTTGGTAATTCTTTTCCTGTGTCTCAATCTGGTGAGTTTCATCCCAGGAACAGCATTTCATTGCAAGACTGAAGAGAGAGAAACCAAGAGAAAGAAACTTACAGTTAAATGCAAAGATTATTGAATTAATATGTTATTCTGATACATAGATATCTAAAATTATAGCAAACTATGAATAATTCTTTCTCTCTGCTCTATAAAAACTCTAACAATTCCTCCCTATATAAACTTCAATGTATAAGGTTTAAAGGACTTTCACAACCCCAAATTCGAGAATGTTCTTAAGAGAGTGCTGAAAGTGGCCCTTCCAATGCTTTTGGTATTGGTCTAGCTTGGGGCAAGAGGTCTGGGCAGAGAAGATCTATTGGTAACTAGAAGCCCCTAGTTGCCTTCACTCTAAAACAAACAAACAAACAAACAAACAAACAAACAAACAAAAACATGAAAATAACAACACAGAAATGTCTAGGCTGTAATTCCCATCCCTTGAACAGCTTTTGAACTAATGGAACATATTTTAATTCTAATATAAAAACTAATTCTCGTGTTCCTTACTGAGTACAGGAAATGGAAAGAAGAGAGAAAACAGGATAAAGGAAAGCAACAGGAAAATATTTAAAATGAGATATGCAGAAGACAGATTAAGAAGTCCTCTTCAGCCATTAAAATGTAACGTATTCATGAAATTTTTATGTATTAAAAATATATATCAGTATGACCTCATTAAATAGCTAATATTAGCAGAAAAGGATAAGTCAATGTCAAAATACTGCCCACTTCAGCACCAACTGGACTCACTGGGATATTAAAAATAAAAAGTACATGAAGTTGGGAGGGGGTTGTGCGGGGAGGAGCAATCTGGTCATGTTGGAGAGAGGAAACAGAAGATGAAAATTATAAAAATTCATTGAATACATGTAAGAAATTTTCAAAAGGTGAATAAGAATTATAGGAATACAGTGCCCACTTGTGGTTCAACTCGACTGACTCTATCAACTTTTGCCAACTTCAACTTGTACAAACACCTATGTAAGCAGGATACAGGCTTTAATTAAGTACCAACTCATACCTCTTCTGGTTTGTTTAGTGTTATAAAAGTATGACAGATGCCCCAAAACACAGCCACCAGATACCACTCTCACTGTAAATCCAGCCCTATGGCTTAAAGCCACCATCTCAACTCAGTTCACATATTCCATATCTAATTTTTAAGCTGTTGTGATTTGGATGTGGAATGTCCCTCATAAGCTCATATGCTATAACACTTATTAGCCACCAGGTGGCACTATTTGGGGAGCCTCTAGAAGATTTCTGAAGTAACACCCTACTAGAAGAATTGAGTAATAGGGCAGGGAGGCTTATGGGTTATAGCCCAATTCTACTTCTGGTGTGTGTGTGTGTGTGTGTGTGTGTGTGTGTGTGTGTGTGTGTGTGTCATGGTTCACATAGAGAGCTCAGAAGACAACCTGACGTTGGGCATTGGTCGTTGAGTTATATCTTATTTGACATGGGTATCTTGTCATTTCTTTTTCATGTTTTACTCAAGGATAGGCATCCAGAATTTAGGTGGATTCTGGACACAACCTTTAACCCACTAGGCCCCTTCCCTAGACTTCACTTCTGCCTTCTTGTCTGTGTTCTTTGCTTGTTGACTATCAACATGATGTTGACTATCTCACATTCCTGTTTTCAAAGCTAGAAGCCATTCCTACTCCTTGCCTCCCTAGCATAAGACAATGCTCCCTGACTCATGAACCAAATAAATGCTTCCCCTTTAAGATGTTTTTGACAGAAACTCTGTCACAGAAACAAGCAAAACAACGTGTGCCTTACATGTGATGGCAGGATGGCTACCTTTGGAAGGAAACATGTGTCCTCTCCCTTTTTTCCTGTCCCCTCTCCCATCTTCCTTCTCTCCATCCTCAATATCACAGTCTTAATCAGAACAAAAGAAAACATATCAAAATGTATTGATATAAATACAGGATCCTAGTCATGAACCAATAAAGAAAGCTCTTCAGAGTTGAGCCTGCTTTCCCATAGGGTTCTGTGTAGAGTCACTTAATTTCCATCTATTGAAGGCCTGTGCCAGACAGCTAGTGATTTCTCAGTAGTGGTACACAGCAGTGGATGGCAGATGGCACCCAAGACGAGTGTTTGTTTACTCCTCTACAACGAAGCATAGTCAGAAGTGGTCCTGGGCTTCCCATAGAAATAATATTGAGTGCTGAAATGAAGCTTGCCTTCCCACCAGCTCCTCTTTTATTTTATTTTTTAATCTCTTTAGCATCCAAAGCTTGGATCTATTCCAAAGTTCAGCACAATTTCCAGAGTTTATAGGCACAACACAGTTCCAGTGAAACAGTATAAAATGCTGGTAGAGTGAACCAAACTAATAAAATTGAGAATGCAAAACACTACCTCCCTCAGCACCCCCTGCACCGATTCTAGCAATTGGGGGGTTTCCAGGTCCATTAACACAAGTGTGTTATCATATTTTTACTAGAGGTCAGTGTTAAAAGTCCCCTTACTGTTCCAGACCTGTGCTCAGAAATATGAAAGATGGGATGATTTGGCTTGGCTTGTTCTACTGAGTTTGCCCAGTGCCTGACTTTGTCAAGTCCACAAGAAAGATGCTGCCCCAGAGATTTTGGAACTTCCTAATGGGAGTCAGGTTGCAGCCCCAACACTGGATTTCCACTGATTAGAACTTCAGTCTCTGACCCTTGAGAGGCCAAACCAGCCATGGGGGCATATATAGTATAGTCAATGCTGAGATCTATGCTAACAATAAAAATGCTATGTTTTCTATAAATCATTTTCTACCTGATAACAAAATCCACTCTTTAAGAGCCAACACCTCCCGCCCCTCATGACATGAAATTGAAAAGAAATGTAAGACAAAAATAAATAAATAAATAAATAAATAAATAAACTAGCCCAAATACTCAATAGCTTTAAACAATGTACCCTCCATAAGGTTGCGTACTGGTAACATCCCTTGTAATCTATGAGTTTGGATACCATCCAACTACACAGGAAAAGACTTAAATGCTGTTAGAAGGTTGGATCAAAAATCTGCAGTATAGTTACAAAAATTATAAAATGTCTATGGCTATGTGCTGATTTTAATTTTCACAATGCACTGTTTTTTATATGGGATGTGATAGTAATAACTAATATGTAGATGTCTGACAGGGGATCTAGAAAATGCATGGAGCTACAACAAAATAATTCTCTTATGCTGGGAGAAAGAGAAGATGAGAAACCAAATTCTGGTGCTGAACAATAGGATAAGAGCATTCTCTTGAGTTGAGAGAGAGGAGGAAGAAAAATGAAGAGAGGAGAGAGAGGGAGGGAGAGAGAGAGAGAGAGAGAGAGAGAGAGAGAGGAGAGAACATAGATAAAGAAAAGAGCAAAGAGGCTAAAGACCCTTATATTAACAATTTCTCTATAACTGTGATAAAACACCACAACCAAGGCAATGGATCGGAGGAAGAGCTTCTTTGGGCCTGGAAGCAGGACCAGAAGGCTGAGGACTCACATTTTGGACCACGGGCATGTAACAGAGAGAACACACTAAGGCTTGTGTGAATCTTTAAACCCTCAGAGCCCCACTCCAGTGACTCTTCCTCCAGCAAAGCCACACCCCCTAAGCCTCCCAAAACATCAGCACCCCGTATTCAAATGCAAGACACAAGAGGGGGATTCTCATCTGATCAGCACCCCATATTCAAATGCAAGACACAAGAGGGGGATTCTCATCTGAATCATTCAACCCTACAGCTCCAGGTTCCTAGAGGATCTGTGAGAAGAAAACATGAGTTTGCATGCCACAGTGCAATCTGAACTGACTTTCTACTCTGTGTCAGGCAGAAATGAGGGTGAGGGTCTCACCTTCTGGACAGACCACCTGCCCTTGTTAAAATATGACTCTAATCTGAAGGAAGGTACAAATATCACAACTTCATCAGAATTATGTTTGTGTTCTCAGAATGTCCCCAAAGAATATGTTCTGGCCTAATACTCAGCCCAACAAAGGAATGGATCAAGGCATAAATAAAAGATGGCTCCCCACAACTCATTGGAGGTGGGGAGATTATTACAATATGGTACCCTCTTGGCCATGCAAGGTACAGTGTGTCTTCATCTTTAACAAACAAAGCAAAAACTATAAGTATTTTTAACCCATTAATTCATCCAACAGATATAAAGTGTCATCTGTGCCAGGCACAGTGGAGAGTATCTGGGATACTCAGGAGCAAATCAATCAATCTGCCTTTAAGAGGAAATGAAATGGAAGCAAGAGACCAGAGGAGGGTTGGTGGAGCTCTTCAGCAACCTGAAACAACACAAATGCCTGCACTGGGAAGGAAGACAAGGTCAAGGGGACAAGGCCCATTTGTCATTAACCATCATTATGAATGAATTTTACTCTGAAGCCATTGACAGTTTAAAAAAATATCAAAAGTTCAAGAGAGTTCCCCTAAGAGGAAAAAAGTTCTTGTTCATAATTTTAAGGCTGAAAGTGAAGGGTTGGCTAGGGGAGTGGGAGGTGGGGAGGAATCCCACCCTTCTAGTATGTAATCTGGAGACCCTTAAAATCCTTTCTTTTATGGCATTTGTTACAGAGGGGCTGTTGCTTAGGAGTGTTCAGAAACAGCTCCACATATGCAGAAAATCAATCCCTAAGTTAAAAGGGACGAGTATCAGATCCCCACACAGGTGACAAATGCTCACTAATGAGCGGCAGAGGCCCTCTCCTCCCTTAACTGACAGGTGAAGGGATAGCTGATGGGAAGGACCACCTGCTCACTGCTGGCCCAATTAAGACCTCCAACTGTTCGAGGTAACTGGAGATGCACATTAATTGATTGCCACTCTCCTTCACGGCCTGAGAAAAAACTCTATGCACAGACTCCAAGGAAATGACCAGTTCATGCTTCCACAAACACTTTCCTAACTTTAGACTCTAAGTTCTCCTCTTTACCCACCCCACACCACCAAACCTAGCCTTCCTTAGCTGTCCATGAGCTCTGCCCTTTCCTACCTACGCATACCCAGTTAACAGAGAGAAGCACGCCAGAGTGTGTCTTGTAATTTTTTTTAACCATTTTTGCATCACAGTTAAGGAGAGCTTTGGAACTGCCCGTTTTTGCATCATAGTTAAAGTTGAGTCTGTATCCCTCCATCTTTTACATTAACTTTTTAATTTGTTGGGGATCACTGTTTGCATCTACTGAAAGACACAAAAACCTTTGCCTCCCATTATAAACAACCCAGATGTTCATGAACAGAATGGGCCAATCAATTACACACACACACACACACACACACACACACACACACACACACAGCCATACACACATTTGTATTATACTCAGCAATAGAAAAAAAAATAAAGGACTTCTGATACTTGCAAAGCAGAGAAGTCTCGAGGCTTGGTGTTTAATAAAAGTATCCAAAGGGCTTTCATCTGGCCTTGCAAAGGACCCAGGTTTCCTAACCAGCCTCCACACAGCCTTTCACAACTGTCTGTTTTCCAGTGCCAGGACATGTGATGCCCTTTTATGGCCACTGTGGGCACTTGGCCCATGAGGTACATGCACATGTATGCAGTCAAACACTCATACACATAACATAAAATATAAGTAAACAAAGCTTTAAAAGCAGTCATAAAGAATGACCACATGGAAGAATGGACTGGAGTTACAAAGACCTTATTATAGCACAGAGGAAAAACAGTTTTCTGTGTTTTTATTGGAATATATCAATGAGAAAACAAACACACGTGAAATTTCATTGATCTGGGGGCTGGAGATATGGTTCAGTGGTTAAGAGCAGTTGCTGCTTTTGTAGAGACCTGGATTAAGTAGCCAGAATCTGCATGGTGGGTCACAGCCATCTGTAACTCCAGTTTAAGGGAATCTAATGCACATTTAAAAAAAATTTTTTTTAATTTTTTTATTTTTGGTGTTCAAGATTACCAGCATGCACACCATGCATATACTTACATTCAGGCATACACATAAAATACAATTCAACAGACTTATCTTGAACTTCAATCTCAAACTATAAGAAAATGTCTTAAGACTTTTTTCGTGGTCATTCATCACAGCATTCCATTTAGGGACTTTATTATACAGAGTTCAAGTTCACTCAGTGGGAACAACAAGCGCGCCTTTGTTCTAAGTTCCTATTCACCTCTGCTCCCCCATGGCTAGCACACCAGGCATTTTCACAGAGCAAGTCACAATGGAAAACCCCAGTGTTGTAACAACAGGGCAAGAGATCCAGTAGATTCCACAGGAGGCTTCCTCAGCCTCCCTCTGGCCCTAAAAATGAAGTTTCTGGTAAGAGCAAGAGAGATTTTCTTACTTCTGAGACCCAGATTCTAAGCAAAGAAAGTTGCCAAAAGAGCTGCCAGAATGCTTGACTGTCTTGCTAGATGGCTCTATAAACCTCCTGGACAGGAAAGCCACACTACTGGTGAATCACACATGCGGCACGCAACTAAAACTCCTGATAAATGATAAATGAGTTCTAACCGTGGCTTACGCACTTAAGTTCTTCTTACTAGGAAGATCCGGTCTTCTGGTGTGTTGTTAAATCTCTCTGCTGCTTTGCGGTGATTTAAATATTTTAATTACTCATTCAACACTTAACTGAGTTGCTATTTTGTACCAGGTGCAAATGGGGAGTGGAGGTGACTTGGAAAAACTAAGTCCTGCCTTCCTTCAGCAACTTTTTGTAGTCTGCTGAGAACTTTCAGGGCACTGAGGCTGAAGGATGAAAGTGGTGCAGTCTTTGGGGGCCATTGGTCCTCTGATAGTGATTGGTTCTCACAAAACACTGGATAATAACAAAAAGTCAATATAGTTAGAGTGACAACCTGTGTGGTAACAGGTAACTGCTGGAGAGTAAGTGTTCGATTGCATGTGGTGAAGGGGAGAGGAAGGAAAGAAGAGAGGGACTGGGGAATGAGAGGAGGAAGGAGGGATGAATGGAGAAAGGAAGGAAGAAAGGGAAGGTTGGATGGTGGAGGGTAAGGAAGAGGGAAAGCAGCGGGAGAAAGGGTTGGTTTACAGGATCACCGTAGCAACCATACCACTGTCTTACATGTCACTCCACTGGGTTCTTCTCTTCAGTCTTTGATCTTTATAAGATTGGGGAGCATGTTTGACTCATCTGTATAACCCTGATGCACAGCACATATCAGCACTTAGAAATAAGTAATTTTGGATCAGTGAAAATTCTCAAGACACTGTGAAATAGATAACTCTGAAAGTAACCAGCCTTCCCGTGTGCGTGACCATCTCATGGCCACCTCATGCAGCCTGGTCCTCACTTCCACTGCCCCACCACTGGGAGCAGAGGGCACAGGAAGACAGGCTGCTTTGCCCTTTAAATCAGGAAAGTGGCAGATCTAAAGCTGGTGGTAGGCAGAACAAAAGCAATAAATGAGAGCAAGCTTATCCCATGTAACAAGCATAGCATCCTTTGATTGCCAGAGTGAATATTTATAAGGGAAAAGGTCAGCAAGCAGGCACATAGATAGATAGACAGACAAGCAGACGGACAGATAGATATTAGACAAATGTTAGATAATAGAGATATATGATAAAAAGATTATAGATAGATTAAATAGAGATATACAAATGATATGGATGATCAATGATAGACAAATGTTAGACAGATGATGGAAATATATAGGTCATATAGATAAATGACAATGGAGACATATACATGATAAATGACTAGTAAATAGGTAGATAAATCATGATAGATACACAATGGATAGATAAATGATAGATAAATAATAGGTGATAGACATTAGATAAATCAATAAAAATAAATTGTATTTATCTATGATATGTTTATTATATATGTCTATCATCCACCTAATTTTTAAATATCATGTGTCTGTTCTCTGATATTTTGATAGATATACAGATGATAGATAATAAATGGATTGACAGACATGTATATAAACCAGAAGATGTGATAAAAATGTTTCTTGCACATTTCATCACCGAGCAAACATAGAAAAGCGGCCTCAGATCTCCATAGAGCCCTGTGTCATTTCAAAGAATTAATCATCTCACACCAGACGGAGAACAACAGTGAAGTTCGTTCAGGGAAGTTTAGAAACCCCGCAGAAAACAAGACTTTCCAGCTGCCACTGTGCCTCAGAGGTCCTCAGAGGCGCTGAGGAGCGCTCAGCTCTGCAGCTCCGATCCACATTTCCTTGCGTGTGAATATTTATTTTCAGGCTCTTCCCTGTGAACTGGGGACTGAGTGCAAGGTGTGACTTTCCCTCAGTTTCTCCTCTCAGGAGGAATGAAAACATGTCTTCCTGTGGAGTTGCCTGAACTTTCTTCTAGATTAACTGCCTCACTGCTGTACTGAGGAAGAATGGTACAGGTCTCTTCCTGCTCAGCAGGGAAGCGGGGAGAGAGGGCAATGTCTGCCTTCACAGGCTCCTAAGAACTGATTTTCTTTTCTTCTCTTTTCCTTTTTCTTTTCTTCTGTTCTCTTCTCTTTTTTCTTTTCTTTCCTTTCCTTCTCTTCTCTTTTCTTTCTTTCCCTTTTTTTTTGATGTGTTGTTCATGTCAATTTTTCTTTTATTTTTTGGAATATTTTTAATTATTATTTTTTCTCATTAGATATTTTCTTTGTTTACATTTCAAATGTTATCCCCCTTCCTGGTTTCCTCTCCCAAATCCCCTTATCCTCTCCCCCTGCTCACCAACCCACCCACTCCTGCTCCCTGGCCCTGGCATTCCCCTACACACAGGTGTAGAGCTTCACAGTACCAACGGCCTCTTCTCTTATTGATGACCGAAAAGGCCATCCTCTAAGAGATGATTTTCAAAGGCTACTGTGCATCCAGCAGCCATGGCCAGGCCCTTGGTAGACCAAAGTAACAAAGACAATTGCTTGCCCTTTGGACAGTGAGCCATGGCTTCTACAGCCTTGTGCTTTTCCATCATCAAAACGTATGTGCAAATGTTAGTTAAGATATAAAACAAAGTCACCAACGTTTCTCTTGTCCAAATCCACAGGCTCCATATTTCTGAAAGGGAAAGATGGACTGCTCTGAACAAGTGTTGAAGAATGTAGGATCTCCTCCCTCATTAGTATTCACTAACACAGTATCTCCTCTGCCATGACTATCCTGACTCCAGCTGCCTCTCCTCGTCCCTGTGGCTTGCAGTGACCATTAGAGTAAAAGCCAAACCTGAAAATAGGCTTTGGCTGATCCTGGTCCCCTATGCCTTTCCTCTCCTAGGTTCAGCTCTTCCCTTCAATCTCTGCTCGATTTCCCTTTACAGATGGTACCTGATGATCCAGTCTGAAACTGTACTCTGTCTCTGACCTTTTTAATCTGGCTTCCTTTTCCTTCCCAGGACTTGGAACTTTCTGGCACATGGTATACCTGCTAGTTATCTGTTTTATTTTCCCCATCAGAATGTGATGTGCAAGTGTGCAGAGACTTATACCTCCATGGGTCACTTAGGTCTAAAATCCATCATCTTCTTGGAGGGAAGTTGATGCTAACATATGTTAGCCTAATGGGTGAGCACATGGTTCTGTAAGACCAAGGTTGTTCCTCGTACATGTAAGATATCTATAAAAACAGATGGAGAGAGCTGAGATAGTCTGATCTATAAAATACTTGCTACACAAGCATAAGTACCAGTATTCACATCCCCAGTACTCATGTAGAAATCTGGGCTTGGCAGCATCAGTCAATAATCTCAGCACTGAGAAGGCAGAGACAGAAAGGTCTCTGGAGCTTACTGTGTCCAGAGAACCTAGCCAAATCAGTGAGCTCTGGGTTCAATAAGAGACCATGTCCCACAACATAAGTAGGCATGTGATTAAGGAAGACACTTGGTATTAATCTCTAACCTCCACACACCCCACAGATGTATGTGCATACACAGAGACACACATGAACCTGTACACTCGCATATGCCATGTGGAGACAGACAAGAACCTAAAATGTACTCAGTCTCTAGAACCCCAGCTTAGACTTAACATCCTGAACCCCAGCTCCTCTTAGCCTTTCATTCAATCATTAATCAACAATGTTCATCAGTTTGCTAAGGATGTGTGTGGAGTCTAAATAAGCTAGGGAAAAGACTAGGGAATGGGGATTGAGGATGACTTCCATCAGGTGACTGAAAGCCAAACAGAGAAAACGGAAATAGTCATGACAGAAGCAAGCATTCAGCCTTCCAGAGTTGTATACTGAGGAGCATACTGTCTGAGGCATAATTGGCTATATGTCTGTCCTCTTTTCAGAAGTCAACAAAATAATATCCTCCCTCTAAGAAGAAATTAACAACTCCCTGTGAATATTATACAGAACTTAATACACACACACACACACACACACACACACACACAGAGAGAGAGAGAGAGAGAGAGAGAGAGAGAGAGAGAGAGAGAGAGTCCTGGATAGCCTGTGTCCTCAGTCTCACAGCCAAGAGCCTCATTATTACTGACTGGCTCAAATACAGGCAATGTGGAAATGCTGTCTATTGCACTGCTACCCTATGGTCAAAATGATAGCTCCCCTTCCCTGCCTCCTGTGCATGCTCACGTTAGTACGTGCTTGTGTGGACTCATGGGACTCTCGCAAGTATCTTGCAGTAGACACGTGACCTCCCATCTTTAGAGTGAGAGAGACTCAGGGAACTTGCTCTAAGTAGCTCAGTTGCTAAGAGGCCATCCTGAGATTCAACGCCAAGGGTTAAATGCTCCCAGAACAAATCTTTATTCTAGAGTCTTCTAATCCTGCTCCACAGAGGTATGGTCATTGTCAACATATTCAATGCCCCCTGCTGTTTCCCAGCTCCTGGATTTAGTAAATTTTGCTCATAGAAGAATGCTTATAATCTCTACATTCTGATGATGTATTATTATGTAGCCTTACAGAAAAGCCAGCTATACAGTTAAAAACAAACCAAGCCAGAGGAGGTGACTCAGTGAGTAAGATACTTGCTGCTGTGCAAGCAGAATATTAAGTTTGAAGTCCCAGAGCCCATGTGAAACTCTGGTGTCATAGCACATACTGGCATTCCCAGTGCTATGGCAAGGTGGGAGGCAGAGACTAGGGGATGCCTGTAGGTGCACATAGCCCAGAACAACAAAGAGACCCTGTCTCAAACAAGGCAGGGGGTGAAGGCAAACATCCAAGACCTGCATATGTGTGCTGTGGCATGTAACTGACCACACTTACACAGAAAAACGCACACACACACACACACACACACACACACACACACACACACACACACCCCTCACACAGAGTAGAAAGAGAGAGAGACTGAGAGAAAGAGAGAATACATACATACAAACAGGATTGGAAGGAGGTTGTGGCACGTGAGTAGTGGCTAATACTGGACTCTCCCTCACTTTGCTGGCTCCTCTGGTGGCTGGATAGGGAATGAAGAAGTCTTTCTCTTGAAGACTCCATCACTGACTTTCTAGGTGACCTGGGCAAATCATTTAATGTCACACACTTCCCTTGCTTTATCGGTAAGATGAGGCCAAAATAATACTCAGCTGCCCCACACAGGGACAAAGATTCATATAAAAGTCAGCCTCCTAAGATGAAGCGACACAGACAGGAACATGGGGGTTTTTTATTACTACAGGCAGAAGTTCATGGAGGGAAATGAAAAAGGGGAGGGCCTCTAAATTTTCTGTGACAGGATTCAGCTGCCCTCGACCATCACTGCCAGGCAAAATTTTGTACTTTATCTACTCCCCCCCTAAGAGAGAATAATCGGAGGGCTCCACCTGCCGTGTCTCCTTCATCCAGGCTCAGTGTTTGTTTCCCAGCATGCTCATGGAGGGATAGAAGTGAACAACATAGCATCAGCAAGGATGCTGAAGACTACTGTCTTTGAGAAGAGATATGCAGTTTAGAAGTGCTTTTATGAGCGTTGTTCATTTGAGCTCATTGAAAACCATCCATGGTTGATTGATCACTGCCTCCACTGTATCCCAAGTGGGAAACTGAGGCTCGGGAGGCTGGGAAGTAGACCTAACGGCAGTGAGGAGACTCACATCCAGCTCTGACTTTTCCCCAGCAACCGTTCTACACATGAGGCCAGCTCACTCTGATGAGGTGTATCACTTGTTAAACACATTAACCCCGAAACAGTCCCTGTTGTAAAATAGTCACCTTGAGAACAGATCCTTTCCCATGTACTACTATTACTCAGTCGAGTTTTATTTCCAAAGACTACAAGTTTTTTTTTTTTTTTTTCATAAAGTCCCAGGACATTGTATGCCAAAACGTTCACTCAACTTTCCCTCCCCGTCACTGGGTTTGGAACTGGGAATCATGTTCTTGGTAATTTTTTCCAGCAATGAAGTTAACAGAATTCGCTGTCAGAGCCTCCTCTCCATTTTCATTACTTTTGGATGCAAAGGAAGCATTTGAACAGGGGTGAAAGAAGAGGCCGGCCAAGCAGGCAGATGGGATGAAATTCAGGAACCTTGGAACAGTTCAGCTATCTGCAGTCCGTGCATTCTAAGCCATATGTACAGTCCATGTGAATCACGAGAAGAAATCAACAACTCCATCCATTTTTGCATGGGTCTGTCTCCCCATCCAGATGAACTGATCCTTGCAGGATAATTGGTGTCTGTAACTCGTCCCAATTTCTGCTTTCCTGTAGCATGCTTAGTTTTATTTGGTTAGGTAGTCAGAGGCTTTTCAGGAAGTTGTGGGAGGCAATCACAGGATGTAATTCTGTTCATGTTAATTTGGAAAGGTATCTTTATTTTTTCCCCAGGACTAGGATTCCTTTAGGATCTGCACATACGCTGACTCCACTCTATAAACCACTATCTTAACTACTCCAAACTCAAAAAGCCAATACCTGATCACTCAACAACGTTATAATACACGGTGGTTACTTACATCCTAGAACATTTCTCTCTTGACCCTTGAATCACAAAAGAAAAATCTCTTGCCAGATTTGCAGGAAGCTTACTTATTTCATGCCACTACCTGCTTTCTCCTTCCTTCCAATGAACACACAATTAACTCTCCATTTCCCAAACCTGGTCCAGACTTGTGGGTGTAGTAATCTAAGCATTTCACACTGGACCCCCACATAGAGAAAGTGCCCTGAGTCACAGAGTACTCACCACATAGAGAAAGTGCCCCGAGTCACAGAGTACTCACCACATAGAGAAAGTGCCCCGAGTCACAGAGTACTCACCACATAGAGAAAGTGCCCCGAGTCACAGAGTACTCACCACATAGAGAAAGTGCCCCGAGTCACAGAGTACTCACCACATAGAGAAAGTGCCCCGAGTCACAGAGTACTCTGCTGCCGCTGTGTTAAAACTGCTATGACTAGAACTGTTTTATTGTCACTAATGTGTGCATGTTTTGCTTTCATGCTCACCTGTGCATGCGTATGAAAATAAAGATACATTCGTGAGTTTAGTTCTTGCCTTCCACCTTCAAGTAGATCCTAAGAATTGAACACATGCTGTCTTACCCACTAAGCTATCTCATCTGCACAAAATGTTTGTGTAAAGTTTTGTGGGATGACTGAGGGGAGGTTCAGGTAGTGATGGGGATTGAACCCAGCACCTCACAGATGTAAGGCTAGGGTTCTACCAGGGAACTATATGCCCAACACACTATTGTTGTTGTTGTTGTTGTTGTTGTTGTTGTTGTTATTTTGTAAAGGACTGTGAGTTTATATCTTTACTGGGCCTTGAAAGACATGAAACTGTTCCATACCCCAAGAATGGAAGCCACATGAGGGCTGGGTTACTTGTATATCTTGCACACAGATAGTTCCTACAAAGGTGCTTATTAACATTCCATAAATGAATGAATGAAGCCCAAGATGCTTGATTGAGGAGGATCACCTGTTTCTAAGCCAATCCATGGAACACAGAATGATGCCTCTTGATTTCTGTTGCCATACCCTGAGCTCTGAGTTCAATATCCCAAAGGTGAGTTAGAGGTCTAGGTCATTGTTTAAGGAAGGGGAGCTTGCCAAAATAAAAAGATAAAATAAAATAAACCTCCCCTCAAAACTCCAAAAGCCTCCTAACAAACAAACAAAACAAACAACAAAAACAACCAGAAGAAAGAAGGGACCTAAGAGCCTAGCTTCTAGAAAGGCATGTCCAAGGCCACTGAGAAATGAGGCATGCATGATCTGGCTGGAGAGCAACTCAACTCCTGACTCCTGCCTCTCGATCCACCAGAGAATTGTTCATAATGTGAGCCAGGCTGCTGCGGGAGTTTTTGATTTGCAATCTACTGTTCCATGTCCCTTGGGTCTTGTACAAGAGCAGCCCAGCTGTGGGCCCAGACACATCCCAGGCCTGTCAATGGATTTCCCCAGCTGCTAATCCTAGCTTTTGAGCTCCAACAGTGGAGCTGAGGGTGTGGCAGCCACACTCTGGAATTGTTCATGCTTTGTCTGGGGAGGAGAAGGGAAGAGAGAAGCCGGGGCCTGAGCAGCAGCAATTCCACCAAGAGATTCTTTGTGACATTGGAGGCTAATTAGAAATGGAGAAGTGCTTGATGAAAATTGTTCACAAAGAGGAGCCTGATGAGATGGCTCAGTCAGTAAAAGCATTTGCTTGCACAAATGCGAGGGCCTGACTTCTAGTCCCTGTGACCCATGCAAAAGCCAACCATGGCTGGGCATATCTGTAATGCTATTCTTTGGGGAGTAGGAAACAAGAGGATCCTGGGAGATCGTTGGCCACATGACTTTTTGAAACAGCAAGCTTCAGGTTCAGTGGGAGACATGTCTCAAAGAAATAAGGTAAAAAGTGATAGGATACCAAGCTTCCTTCTCTGGCCTCCATATCCACACATACCCAATACACTCATGCATCAAGACATGTATGCCACACTTACATGTATGCATACATACATACATATATACATACCTGCACACATACACATACATACATATGTACATACATATGTACACATACACATACATACAGAAGAAGAGCTTTCACACTAAGGGCATAAGACTGAATGCAAGAGTTCAGCAGAGGATTTTATGGTTTTGGAGATTATTTTTCATTGATAATATTGATCACCTTCAGCCCGCACAGATTTAATTGTCTTGTCAATACACCCTCATTAATATTCTCCTTAGGGGCTTCATGGTAACAAGCACATTCCTTTCCATAAATGTGTTTATGATTAATTTTAAAGAAAGAGAGGTTCTGAGAAACAATGCATTTGGGTACAAGGCTATTCTCTCTGGCCTCTACTTATCAGTCTCACTATTTATTAAAATGATAACTTGTGGGCAGAAAACCAAGCTGAGGTCTTTGGGGAGAATGGACAACTTGGGTCGTGAGGAAAGAGAAACAAGGAAAGTTAAGCCAGCAAATAGTATTTCTTGAAACCACATGGAGAAAAAGCACAAAATGGAAAGGGGGGTGAGTGTCTGTATAATGTCCAAATTTCAGTCATTGCCAAAGTTTGCAAAATATCTTTTCATTTAGAAGTGCTATGATTTAATGGCAAAGGAGGACATTTTGTTGGAACGCCCAGCGTAACAAACACTTTTCTCTCTACTTAACAGTGTTCCCCTGGCTTCGTCTCATGGAGAAAATAATAATTTGGATGTTTTGAATTATAGCAGTAATACTAAAGGCACTCTGGGCCCACCCAAATTCCCAACACTGAACATGGCATCGGAGCACTGGAGAATGAAGCGATGTTGTATGATACAGCAAACGATGGTTTGTTTGGGGACAGGGATCAGAGTTGACTGTGGGCAAAGTTCTCTGCAGCCTTGCATTCTGAGCCCAGGGCTGGGGCGAGAGAAGGCTCTCCTAGCTGACAAGAGTCCTGGGACTCTGGACTATGAACAAGTTCTGGAGAGAACGTGAGCCTGCGCATCTGGAGGTGCTGGATCCCCTCCGAGCTCTGCTACTAATGAGCCTCGTGACCTTGGGTAAATCTGCTATCTTCTGTGGCCTCTCTCCCTCCCTCATCCCTGCAATCACTGACACTTAGAACTGCAGAGACCCCCAAGAGATCAACCGGGTCTGCGTTTCCCCCGAATGTGTTCTATCACATTCACCTTCCCCCTACGTTCTGCTTTCATTACCCTTCCCTTTCATAAGTCTAGCTGCCAAAAGGAAGAGTATGTAGAAACAATTCGTAGAAGCTGAACGGTAATCATAGAATGAATGCAACAGAAACTAAACCTTCTTATTGAACAGGAGCCAGAGAAATGTTGGCTGCCTGGGAAGACGATAGATGCGAAAACCAAACTAGTGGGACTCACTGAGATCTGAGCAAGTGCCAGGTCTTCCATGCAGTGTTTGATTGCCACTGCTCTAGGAAGAAGCCCCCACCATCTTCCTCATTTTGTAGAGCAACTGACTGAGAGGCAGGAACATTAACCTGAGATGGTTCCTGACTTTAAAAAAGATATTTTTAAAGTTAGTATTGTACAGGCCAGCATGAATCTAAGACACTGTTTTTCACATAATCAGAAAGATTAGAGAAGACTTTTAAAAAAAATAATAAGAATAACACTGTTGTTACGAAGATTGTCTCATCTGATGCCATGAGTTTCTTCCACCCACCAGCTTCACCCAGTGTTCCTTACAGTTATGGCCGAGAAGGACCACAGATCTTTGAAGAGGTGGAAAGTACACCGTTGGCCTCTGTGGTATTCAGCCCACCATGTACTTCCTCTGAGAGTTTTACTGTTTTCTCTTGTCTTCTGGAGCAATGCCTGCTGGAATTGTGAGCATTACCTCCACATAAGCCATCCCAGATCTCCGTCCTCGTGCCAGGGGCCAGAGATTACCCTCTCCTAAGTACCCCATTACTGTGGACACTTCAGATTCGGGACCATTATACGTGATGGCTCTACCTTTAGTCATAACCAACTTTTTGGCACAACATGTAAAACCTTTTCTAAGCGTCCCATAAATTAACACAAGATTTAAGCAAACTATGAAGGAAGAGATTGATTTTGAAGCAATGAGTTGGGGTTAGAGAAATGGCACAGAAGAAGCAGAGCAGGTCACGCAATCATGAAGACCTGGGCTCCTTTCTCCATAACTCATACAGAGTTAGATGCCATAGGGCAGCATGTGCCTGTAATCATACCACTCCTATGAGGAAATGGGGTCAAGGATCCTAGAAGTCCATGGGCCAGTTAGCTTGGTGTACACAGTGGTGAACAGGAGACCCTGTCTCAAACAAGTGAAGAAAGAGGACAGACACCCAAGGTTGTCCTCTTTGTGGCACTTGCACACCCACATTCACATATACAAAGACACATACTCATGTATATGTACATCATACAAACAGAGAAGGATAAAAATAAATAATAAAGATCCACTTATTTATCACTTTAAAGCAAGATGCGGAGTGCAAATACTGCCTCCTCTAGCCCCTTCCGGAAGTTCTCTCGTCAATGGTTATTCTGAATATGGCTTCTGAAGGCAAGAATCTGATGAGCTTAGGCTACTCACCATTTCTTTTCCAGGGGAATTTATCTGGAGTAAATTTAGATGCCTTTTGTTCCTCCAGTGACTCACAAGGCATTCTCAGGAGGGAATGCACTAAAACCCTTGTGTACTTCAGTAGCCATTAACACCACGAAGGTATTTTAAGGTGCCAGTGAGAACCAGCTCATCTGTAGGGCTCCACCTTTCATTTTCATTTGGGTAATGCCTTCATTTACATTTCTTTGCCCACTTCTCCTCCCCTGATTTTAAGTTGTCTTCTTCTTCCTCAAGAGTCAGCTAAACTGCCTTGTATGCTGACCACCATTAAGTATTACAGGATGTTGTCTTTAAAGCAATGGCCAGTGGTACACATAACTTCCTCAACTCTAAAGTGGGTGGTATTTTAAAGTAACAACAGCCACAAAAGCAGAATTCACACATTACGATGTTCTTTTGTAGAGGATCACCTCTGATTCTGTCTGACTTTATAAGAAGTTCCTTGGAGCTAGGTAGGTGGTGTACACCTCCAATCCCAGCACTTGTAAGGCTGGGACAGACGAAAGCCTGGTGTCTGTCAAGCTTGATTACCTAGCTCGACACTGCTGGCCAGATCTGCTTTGTCTATTATCATTTAACTTCTGCTTACATATCTAGAGAAACAAGAGAAGGCGCTGCTTACTGAGCTTTTTCGATTCTGTCTTGGATTAGCCCCGCCCCAAGAAGGCCTTTCCTGTGGTTAAATGGAAATCTTTCGCTCTCTCACTTCCAAGGGCCGTTTCTACTTCCACTCAACAGTGTGTCCTTAGCATGAACTGGTTTCTCTTCAAAAGGAAAGCTTCTCTACCACGGAATGTAACATGCTTTCTCAGGGCTCCCTTCCCTAACAGTCAATCCTCCACATCTCCAAACATTATGAGTGCCCGATCTCTGGCGATGCTGGAAGAATTATGCATAACACAGGCTTCTGCTGCTGGGGAAGTAGGTTAGTGGTTAAAGTGCTTGGTAAGCGAATTAGAGAACCAGTGTTCATGTCCCCAGAACCCAAGTCAATTGTCACGTAGGTGTGGTGGCTCACTTGCAATTCAAGTCTCAAACAATTCGTGGAATATGCTAGTGAGACTAGGTATGTCAGTGACTCGGGGTTTGATTGAGAGATCCTTTGTCAACTAATATGGCAGAAGAATGATCTAAAAATGATTCTCAACATCTGACCTCCACATGCATATGCATGCATACTAACAGTCACATGAACCCACACACATGCAAAACCATGAATATCCATACATACAGACAGCACACACAAAAACATACACCTTCACATCCATGTATACATACACCGGTGTGCACACATATTCACATGCTCACACATGATAAGTGATAAAAGAAAAGAATATTCAGGTTACTGAGGCATTCTCTCTAATCTCAAATGTGGACTCCTTAATGTGGTAAGATTGCTAAGCCTCGGTGTCCTCATCTGTAAATTGGGTATGTTTATAACAAAAGTCCCTCAAGCATCTCCTGGGGACACTACATCAAATGAGAGATAGAACATTTATGAAGCCAGCAATGCGTTAGTATTCAAACATGTGCACAATTAAGGTCACAAGGGGAAGAGACAGCTCATGTGGAGCCAACAGATTCCCAGATGGAATTGCCTCTGTTGAGGAAGCCTCACTGGAATTAGTTTCAGAGAGGACTAGTCTCTTGTCCCCTGATGGCTCCTCTTGGGCTGTGGTCTTTAGCTCTTCAGAGAACATACATGTACACAAATCTCCACCAAGCCTATAAGTTTACATATTAAATGTTAAAAATAAATTTTCTGAAAGTACAGAGCCATGTAGTCAACCTTATCATAGTCTCTGTAGACCATTTGACTCAACAGTTTCACACATAAAGGTAAGTTTAAGCCTTGATCCATTAGTCACCCTTCTTAGCCCTGTGTCATCTTCTCATGGGATAATTGGCACTTTTTCCTTCATAAGGATCCCTGATAACAATTAAAACATGTTCAAGGCCAAGGACAGAGCCCTGCAGTACTATTAACAGTCTTCAGGCAGCAGGCCAACTCTGTCATTTCACGGATGAGATGTGGACCATTCAGAAGCGTTAGATGACAGCCTGCCACCATAGAATGTAACTAGCTGACTGCTCTTCAAAGCTGCTCCAGGATATTGGCTCCTTTCATGACTTCCTGTAGCAGTAGCTTCGTATGGCTAAGGAAGTTTGTAAAAATGTGAATGCTCTGTTTACATCTTTGAGACTTGCACTGTGCAATAGCGCATCAGTAATTCTAGCCAGTCCTGTAGCTGAGAATTCACTAAACTTATTTAACTCACTATTTCTCCAAAGTATCTAATCACAAGATTCTGAGTCCTCTTGATTCTCATGAAACCATGTTTAACATCGCCGAGAACATCTTCATGGTCAATCAAACACATGGAACATGAAACTGGTGCCTCCCACCTACTGTGAGAACGAAATTTATGAGCCTCAGGTTCAGAAAATGTTCGGACTTCCACAGGAAGAATATGTTATTCAGGATTGTTGTGAAGGAAGAGATTCAGAAATGGGAGAGTGTAGCAAAATCAAAAGAGAGAAATCAACAAGCAGATCTCCATACCTCCCAAAGTAACAGCAAAGGGAGCCACCTAGAGCCTCTTGTTCCCTATACTTTCTAGACACAGTTCACCGGTGTTTTAAAAATAATTTCTTTGGTGTGTGTGTGTGTGTGTGTGTGTGTGTGTGTGTGTGTGTGTGTAGAGCTATGCTCACATGGAAGCCAGATGATAACCTCTGTGGTCCTCAAGCCCCATTACCTTCATGTCGAGAAGCCAGGATCTCTCACCACCCTGGAACTCATAAAGCAGACTAGACTGGTTGATGAGCAAGCCCCAGGATCCCCCTGTCTTTGTCTCCCAGGCATTAGGGTTGTAAGCACATACTGGCATACCCAGCCTGTGCTTTGTGGGTTCTTCAGATTGTGCTTGAAAATCAAGCACTTTACCTACTGAAATCTATCTTCAGCCACACCCTGCTTCGATATAAGGTGTCTCCCTAAAAGCCTGTGTGCCGGGTCATCAGCTATTGGATCTGATCATTGAGAGATGGCTAGATGATGAGGGCCATGACTAATCAATGGACTAATCCATTGATAAAGTCATCACAAGATGATGCTGTGGGGAAGTGGAGTCTAGTTAAGGAAACTGGATCACTGGGAAAGATACAGCTTAGAAATGATATATCTTATTCTGGGGTTCTTTCGGTTGTTCATCTCTGTGTCCTGGTGGCCAGGAAGTGAGTAGCTTGTCTTTGTCTTGCCCTCCTGATGCCACAATGTTCGGCCTACTCACAGGACGGTGGTAATGGAACAAGCTCATCATAAATGCAAACCTCTGAAACTAGGAGCCAAAACCCAGTCTTCATTTCGTAAGTTCCTTCTTCGGGTACTGTTCTTGGAGTGACAGAATTCTGGTGAACATGGGAGTTTCTGTCATGCTCTGCATTGGTATGACAAGGATTAACCCCTGATGACTTTATCTCAGATCATGCCAGTCATCTCAACCAAGCAGGAACCCGGGAAGATTCAATCGCAATTTAAAGCTGCAGTTTTGGCTGAGGGAGTAGTTGTGGGGTTGAGTGCTTGCATAACATACACAGGAAACGGGCTTTGGTCTTTAGTGCCACCAACTAATTTTTACACATTGCAATTCCTTCACCTGGTGTCCCATTCCTTCAAAGCTTTATGCTTACCAAATCATTTACTACCATCCAACACAATTTGGACTGCGTTTATTTTTTTATTTTAATTAGTGCTTAGCCTCTTATAATTAGAGAGTAAGCCCCATGCTGGCAAGGATATTTATCTTGCTCACTGCTCTTCATCTCTGAGCACTTACAATAGTAGATGGCCAGTAGTCGATGCTCAATGCATGGGGCAATGAGATTCATATCAAACCACAGGACGTAAATGAATTACAGCTTCTCCAAGGGCAAAGATCACGTCTTGGGCTTGCTTTCACTTATTTATGACGTGATACCATCTGCTGAGTGGGTCTTTATTACACTAGAAATGAGTGTTGCTGCTCAGATAGATATCAATATACAGGGGGAGGCTATTAGTCTCAGAAACCACATTCCCCTCTCTTCTGGTGACCTCATCCTCCAGGCCTTGCCTGGCCATGACTCACAAATGAACACCACCAACCCCAGACCTCACCCACACCACAGCCTACCTTCCCTGTTTTACAGAATGTCTCCACCATGCAGAGCAGCTCAAATTCCAGGGGTCATTTAGAGTAGAACTATTGCCATCTATCTCTCTGCCCAAGTTTCCAAAGAGAAATGGCCTTTGCAGACTCTGTTATTTCAGCATCTATTTATTAGTGGGCTGCAGATGGCATTTCTTCAGACTCCCTCTTCTTCCTTATGGTTCCTTTCTGACCATTTTATTGTTATTATTTTGAAGTTCTCACTATTTTCTGCGTGGGCCATTGAACCATTCCTTTTCTGGTTTCTCTGTCCTACTCAGTGCCAATGACACAGATTGCTAATTCAGTATTTTCCAAGCTCTGGACCATGCCGATGTATTGGAAATCCCCTGGTAGACTATTGCCCACATGATAAACTACAAAACAATACAAACCATTGTTCAAAGCCATTTTTTTAGGGGCTATAGGGATGGCTCAGTGAATAACCATGCTTATTGTATAAGCATGAAGACATGACTTCACATTATCTACATAAAGGTCCAACATGTCATTTACGATGTTAACTCTAGCACTGAGAGCTCAGAGACAGGAGGATACCTGGAGCTTACACAGCAAGAGACCCTGTTTCAAGGTAGAAAGTTTAAAAGCACTAGAAGAGGATACCTAGGATCCTCCTCTAGTCTACATGTGTACACAGGCACACGCATATAAAAATATACATGCACATATACACAATATACACACTCACACAAAATAAGTACAAATAAAAAAGTTTTGTGAAATGTGCACACGAATGTATATTATAAACTATTATAGACATGTATAATAATAGTTCTCATAATGGTTCAAATGTTACTACTCTATTCTAACATAATTCGAAGTTTATATGTAGTTAGGTCATCCTCTATCTAAAACCTCCAGCAATTCCCTGTTGCCCTCTGAATTCAGTCTAAACACGCCATGACTCCATTCAATGGCTTCTGAAGCATGACAATGAGCTTCCTTTCCAGTTTGCTTTCTAACATGCCTCTACTTGACTTAGAGTGTTCATCAGGTTCCTGGACTCATTTCTTCAATACACTCTGATTCTTACCCTTGTAACTTTTCATAGCTGTTCTTTCTTACAAAGCAGTGACTGCCCATCAAGGGGTGTGATTTTGCCCCTCCCCCCACCTCAGATATTTATAATTAGATGTAGTTTTACTTCTACAACTGGGTTGGAGTGGGTCATGGTCCTAGCATCCTGCGATAAGAGAGGAGGGATGTTGCTGAATAACCTACAGTGCGGACAATCAATGTTAGTATGGTTGAAGGTAACAACCCTGCTTTAGAGCAATGGCTCTCAAGAACCTGGTGCACCCAAACTTCAAGGGTGTGTAAAGGTCAGAACCCTGCTGGGCGTTGCCTCCAGAATTTCTGGTTCTAGAGATCTGAAGTGAAAGCTAAGAGCTAGCGTTTCTTGCAAGTTCCCAAATGAAGATGGAGCTGATGGTTCTGCCAGTATAAAACCACAGTCATCTAGACTAAAGCTACATCCTCAGATTAATATTTATCAAGGATTAATGGTATCCATATTGGGGTAAGTGCTTCTTCCTTCACAGAACTTATTGTCACATAAGCTCAGCCTTTTTTTTTTTTTTTACTCTTCCAGCACTTGCCTTCCATAACATGCATCCTTTGACATAGCTGTCACTATGTCCTTCTGTCCACAACGCTTCCCAACTCCATAGACTAAATAGTGCCCAGATGAGACTTGCACACAGTCTTTTCTGCCTCTTGATGCTCAAAAGGACTTTGGATGATAACCCCATTTGAACAATGTATATCTTCAAAGTCTATGAATAGCCCCTGATCTCCACCAGTTCTCAGCAAGCTTCTTTCTGCCCATTCCCCTTCTACATAAAAGATTATGAAACTATTACCTATTAGAGCATGAAAGTACATATGATCTTTTTCATGTATGTATAACTTAGTAACTAAGGGGCAAAATTGAACTGGAAGGGCAGATGTTATCCATAAAGGAAGTGGGTGCATTATAGCCCAACTTTTAGTCTTCATTATCTTGTGCAGAATAAGCCCTCATCTGCAACTTTCATGCTGATCAGTCAAAAGGGGTATAAAAATGTCAAACAGCAGTCCCCACCCTTACCTTACCATATGAGGACCTTATATGCACCACGTACAACAACTGGGCACTGAATGTGGTCTTTCGACTTCAAGTTCCATGTTTTATTTCCACTCTGCTGCAAGCTTCCTCTACTTGGATAACCCATGCACGAATCTAAAAGAATGTAGTTTAATTACATCATCAAATACATGAACCTTAAACATCCTCTTCTCTCCCAAAGATGTCTTCTCAGGGCTCACCAAGCACTGGTCACACTTTAAATTAAGTGCCATGTGTAAGAATGTAATGTAGACTTAATCAGACAGTTATTATATGTTAAAGACTTCACAGTTATTTAAAACATATTTATTGAGGTTTAACAAGTATGCCAAGACAATTTTCCACAAACAGCAGGGACTGCTAAGAGAATGCAGTCAAGGACTCTTACACCATGTGATGTGTCTTGGGCAAGGATGTACTTTATACCAGACTGCTAAAAACATAATGAAGACTCTCAAAGGGCTTCCATCTGGGAGGGCAAAAGGGACAGTGAATTTGTGTACTGCACACTCACCCCTGGAGACCCAGGAGCAGTTCCTGTTGGAGATGGGCATGAAAAATGAGCTTGGGGGTCTTCCACTCGTCCTCATTTGTGCTCTGTGCAAAGCCAACTGTACTGCAATGGTGTGATTGATGAGGGCCATTTAGGGGAGCTGGCTGGGTGGGGGAGAGAAGAGTTCAGGAGGAGGCATTGGGAATAAGTCAGAGGGAGGGGACTCGTGGCCATAATATTGATGCTTGAAAAATTTAAAATGTGTCTATCTGTGTCACACAGGCATAATAATCCCCTCTAGACAGCGGCTACCACAGGACACAATCACCCCCGTGTGGTGTTTGAAAACATTCATTTTCTTAGGCATGGACCCAATGCTCTCTCCCTTAGGCTCTATGTGTTATATATGAGGAAAGTGGGCTGGAAGGAGCTTCCTTTCCATCCTGCCCAGCCCTCCTCCAGCTGCAGTGGCAAAGCCTATGTTGTGGCCTGGAGTACTGACACCATGGCAGTGGCCTGACACGGTGGCGCCTGGCCGGCAGCATGACTTCACAAGAGGGTCAGGCCAGAAGACCTCAGATGGACCATGAGTAAGGAGAGCAGCAAAAACTAATATCCTGAGCAGTCGGAAACACGCTGGAGGAAATTATTCATAAATATTTGAGGAGCGATGCAGCCCAGAGTCTTGAGAGAACAGCTGTCGGTCTTCAGGTTCATCCAAAGCTCCACCCCCCCACCCTTCCTTATAGTCCAGCTTCTGCTCTGTGCCAAGCCCCACAGTGCCCTCACCTGCCTCTCACACAGCAGTGCCTGGATGCCGTGCAGGTTGGCAGCCACCCACTAGGTCTCTAACTGGTAATCTAGAGAAACTGCTCGTGTTGAATATGCAGCAACCTCAATGATATTCCTTCTACGCCTCTCTGAGCACCCCCGAGCGCGCGCGCGTGTGTGTGTGTGTGTGTGTGTGTGTGTGTGTGTGTGTGTGTGTGCTCGCATGTGCATGTGTGCGTGCGTGCACACACGCACGTGCATGCTCGTGCGTGCACACATGCACGAGCATGTCTGAAAGAAGTGGCATAGACTCTGGCCAATGATGAAAATCAACTGCAGAAGGATAATTATGTTTTACAGTTTTGCTAAACACAAGAAAGTATTTTCTCAGGCCATTTAATTGAAACAACATCATGGGTTATACCTTCATTGTAATAAAACTCCACTGTGTGTCCAAGCGCCAGGGGATTTATTAACTCGCTTGAGCTCTGAGAATCAGCAGGCAGGGTCAGACATGGCCAGTGATGATGACATCATCGGTTTTGGCAGCTCTTTTCAACTGGTGTTGAGTGAGGTAATGTCCCCAAAATTAAAACTGACAGTAAGATTAATGATGATAGATTCACTGAGGGCTTTTTTTTTTCATGATTTAAATTGGTGTTCTGTTTCTTCCAGGCTAGATGGCCAAGAGAGCCTTGTACCATTAGTTCAACATATCAGGAAAGCAGATAACAGAAGTCCCTTCCTTAGGCCCTTAGGGACAGGCAAGAACTTTAGGGTTAGGGGTGATTGAGGGATAGAAAGACACACCCTCGAGTCTGTTCTGCTAGTTTGGACTGCGAGATAAACTGTCCTTATCAGACCTGCAAACACAAGTGGATTCAAAACTTAGGTACTAAAATGGCCATGTGTCTCATGTGGGGTGGTGGCCTTGTGCAGGGAGTACCACCTCACAGAATCTTGCTTAAGTGAGTCAGAACCCATGGTCCCATAACTGGAGCAGGGCTGGTATTTTATAGTTTCCATAATGAAAACATTTGCAGAGAAGATTAGGAGCGTAAAGCACATTCTGAGGCTGGTGTTTAGACTAGGCATAAGCTGTGTGGGAAAGATTCATTGTAGCAGACATCTTAGATGCTCTGCTGTCTTACAAACACTATTTTCTTAATTGACTAATTATTCTATTCCCAGTCTACTGTAAAGTTCTCAAGAGGGGAGAACCAACTGTTTTCATCATTGGGATGTCCATCATTATCACAGTAGCATAAGCAGGCACTCAAAAAATATTTGTTGAACATGTGTTCCCTCAAGTAGATCCCTTGAGCAATTCTCATTAGAAATTTAGTCTTGTGACAGAGTTTATGGAATATATATTGAAATAATAAAAGGACTTTTCTTCAATACATAGCTATATGTTCACTAGCCTATATGGAACTATCTCACCAATCTGAAATAATATAGTTTACCGTTGAAAAAGTGTGCAAGAAAACACAAAGGAAAAGCATCCTAGGATATATGCTAAACAGCCACTTGGCAGAGTAGTCAGGTGTGAGTAGTTGAATTGAAGTACGGTTTTCTTCCAAAACAAGATGCAATTACAGGTTCAACATTTGGCTTGCAACCTTACTTAGAATAGCCCATGGACACCCATGATCCAGGAAACACAGGAGAGACCAGGTTCTTTGGGAAGACCTGCTCCTAAGCAAACAACATAACAGACCACAAAGTTTGGGCTAGCACTGGCCCCACCCCTAACTACCTGAGATATGTGTGCTCCACCTCTCCTCTTCCCAGAGTCTCTGTCTCTTTTCTGGTAAGGTAAGCTACTGGAGCACAGAGCACTAGGCTCCTGGCAAGCCAGCCATTATCCGGTGTTAAACATTTAATTGTTCTTGGGGGCACACCACGTTGCTCAACTAGAACATACTAACTCTGTATTCCAGCTGTTCAAAGAAAAGAAGATTCTCTTCCCCAAGCCCTGGAATTTATGGTTCTCCTTGGAGTAAGGAATGGAGCATCTCCCCTCTTTTTTTTTTTTTTTTTTAATGTCAAGGGCCTTTTCTCCTCCCCCTCCCTCCCCACGTTCATACTTCTGATGTGGCATTCTTCCATATCTGACATGCCTTTCTCTCCCTACACAATGTTCTCTTTACACAGACCATCGTCATGTGGAGAAATGGTTTAGACAGTGTTTGATTGACAGGAATAACAGAGAATACGGCATTACCAAAGGGGTTCTTTTGGAGAGAAGAAAGAATTATATTTAATATCTTTTGGTAGTGTATATAGCCTATGATGCCCCTTTCCCAGGCAGGCACTTCCCACTCTGCCCTTCTGCGATGTCATACCTATTTCTCCCTGCTTAAGTTTATGCAAATTAGATCAAAGGAGTCTAACCTAGGAACCTTAACAGTGGTGGCACAAAAGGGAGTGACTTGCCAATTTAAGAGTCTTATCAGGGAGACTGGCTTTCAAATATCTTAGGGTAGGAAAATGAAATGAACCAGGATACCTGGACACAGACAGAACATTCTCCAAGCAGCCTCCAAGATAAGAAAGTAGCCAACTGGGGAAGTCTACTCCTTGAAGACAGATCTCTACATCAGAGGAGCTGAGCCTAGCTGAGCATTAGAGTCAACTGGGGAACTTTCTAGCATATCAGAGCCTGAGATGCTGCTCTGGAGATTTGGACTCAATTAGTCTGGGGATCCGGAGACACTGGTCTACTTTTCAAAGCTCCTCGAGTGATTTTAATGTGCAACCAGGGCTGAGATCCATTCCCATAAACTGTTATTCTGAAATCTTCTGGTAGTCATAAAGCCTGAACATTCAAGGGCTCAGAGAAGAGGCAGGAAGAGAGAAAAGACTGAATACCTTCCGTTCTAGCAGGCCCTCTGTAGTCCAGAGTGTCAGCCACACCCAGATCAGGACCTTTGCACAATGATAGGTTAGAGTATCTCTCTCTGTCACTGCTACTTGCAGCCATCTTGCGCTTTCAACCCCCCACCCCTACACACACACACACACACACACACACACACACACACACAATATTCCACATCCCTGGCCAAGACCTTGAAGAGAGCTCCTCCAGCCAATCTTTAGACCCTCCAATGTTACACCAATTATAAAGCAATGTTTTTTTTACATGTCCAGAAATGCAAATGGTTAGAGGCTGTTCAGCTCAAGTGCAAATGAGAAGGTGATTGCATAGGTCTTTATGACTCCTGGAGCCCCAATTTTAGTTAGAACACCATGATGCTTAGACGTTTGCCTGGTGTGAGGTAAGGATCATCTAAAACTAGCAAATCTGTAGCCATAAAAATCTACCCACCCACATCCTCCCAGAACTGCCCCATGTTTGGCACTAATTTATCTTGCCTCCAAGAAACCCCTCAAGCTCCTAGGAAACTGAAATCAGACCTCTCTGCTTTATAGCCTAGATCTCGAAGACTGGAAGCTCTTCTCAAAGCCAGATACACTTCACTGATAGAAGGACCTCCATGTGTGCCAGAGCCTGTCCCTAATCCTCTGAAAGTGGAGGGCTGGCATTTAGGTGAAGACTAAAAATCCATTTGGAAGTGAAACAATGCATAGCTCAAGTCCCCTGCAAAGCTTGAAGAAGAGAACTTATTCTTAAACCACTCAGCCCAATTTAGGCCACTCAGGGTTTCTCTTTAGGTGCCTGGAAACTGGGAGCCAAGGATATTTTAGGTAAATTTCTCTAGTATTGGAGGCTGTACTGGCAGGCTGGAGCCAAATGCTGAGGAAGAAAAGTCAGTCTGCAGAGAGAGAAGGAGGAGGAGGTACACAGGTTGAGTAGGCTGAGTCAGGAAAAGGTTTTATGTGGGTCTGTTTTCTGTCTCCAGGTGTTTTCAGAGGCCAAGCAGACTCATTATTAAATTCTAGGATCCCTTTTGCCCTTCTGTATCATGTAGTTACTTGGATAGGAAAAAAACAACACACCCAGGCAAACATAAGCAAGAAATAAAGTTTATCATTTCATACTAGTGAATAATGTGGGACTTCTTCAGGGACTTCTGGCAGACTCCCTTCTAACAGTCATGTGGAAACTAGAAAATCTGACACTATTTTCTTCTATGCTTATTTTCAATAGCAAAAGCATGACCTCTTTTGAGACTGCCAGTGAACGCCTTAATGTTTCTCAGTGGCTAATATTAACTATCCTGAGCCAGCAACCCAGGCTAAGAAGAAACTGATGATTGATGATGGACCCGAGTCACATGACTCAGCTGGTGCTGGTGGAAAAGCCAGCTCTCAGGAATCCCAAAGACTTATGAAAGAAGAAATGATTTCCTGAAGGATGTAGGTATGTGGTCACTGTATGCAAATCACTGAGATGTTACAGACCAAAATATGTATGAAGCTTATGTAATGATCTTCCTATTGTCTCTACACTACACGGAGTGTGCTTCTCACCATTAAAATTAACCCCAGAAATCAGCTGTGGTCAACACACACCTCTCTAGACATCTCTTCCCTCTTCTGTTTCAAGTGACCCCAGTATCAGCACAGACACCAGGCTCACAGCCATGTTGATATTTTGCCCAAATAGAAAACAAAGCCCCATTCAAGGGTAATACATTTATATGTTTATTTGAACTTCTAAATGTGGCAAGAAGTGGAGATGTTATGAAAAGACCATTTTTCAAAAGACCTTATTGTATAAATAGAAAAGCCACGTGTTTGTCTAGAATATTGATCTGCTTTTTTTTAGTGCCAGTCAAAACCTAGACATCTGTGGCTTCTTGAACAGAGCTACCCAGTTTATCACATTAACCACAGCATAAAATGGTAAGCATTTGGCCAAATGAACCTCTCCAATGTCACCAAGCTAAAGGTTGCATTTGTTTGGTGTGACTTTATACACACCCTAATCAGTCCTCTGATTATCACCAGATTTAGTCTCAGAAAAGCCAATGAATTCTTGCAAACCAACCCAAGAAAATAAAAACATCAACAGGAAACAGACACTGAGTCTCTTGTTCCACCTTTCAGTCCTATGCCCTACGACATTGTGACTCCCCATTGTCTGTAACAACCTGGACAATAAACTCAACAAGCTGGTTTGGCTCCAGGTTTGCCTGCCCACTGCAGGACATGCTCCATAGTCAGTATGTGCTCTCCTCTCCAGGAGTACTCGCCAGTCTGCAGATGTAATACCCATCACCTTTGTTCATATGCACTGATATCCATACCCTCTCTCAAATATACATATCACTTCTGCCTTTGTTGGAATTCACTACATACAGCCCAATTCAAATGTCTTTCTTGAGAAAATCCTCTTGGAGGTCTGTCTACCTTGGCATTAATTCATCCAAATCAATTAAAAGTCTTTACTGGCTTCCCACTGGATTGAGAGGTAGGAAGAGCAATTATTTGGTTATCTAAATTCCTAAATGATCTGCCTGGTAAGCTACCCTGGATCTTCTTAACTTTGCAAGACTTTCTCTGTTGTTTTCATTCCTGGATACCTAGCACATGTTATTCCTGCTGTATGAATAAGAATTCCTTCATATGCTCGTGGTTCTTCCTGGCTGTTAATTCTCGGCTGAAATGTGACTCCGCCAAAGGACATTCCCTGTCACTAAGTTAGGTCCAACTACCTGCAAAGCCCCGCCTTTTTACTATCTATTTCATAAATGTGGTTTCTTCAAATATTTACTTTTAGAAAAGTAATGGTGAAATTTATTTCATGTCTATCTCTAGACCTGGCATTTGGCAAATGCCAAATCCTGGCATATGGAGTAGACTTCCAACAAATGCAAATTGAATGAATGAACACTTACCTCCTTCCTCTATACACTGATGACATGGATGGACTATACTTTGCTTTATATGATGTTTGTCTATATTAGTCTGAGAAATCACACTAGAAATCCTTTTAGATCAAAGGAATGTGAAGAAATCCTATAGGATTTCAACTGCAAACCAATCATGAGGTTTCTCAAGACTTTCTGGAGGCATCTAATGCAGAGGAAAATTTTGTTTCCTTAAACACTTTCTTAAACCACCCAACATAATTCTAGTTACTAAAGCACTTTCTGTGATCGAGGTGCCCTATAGCTAGCTACTGGTTTCTATATGCTCTCCTTCACTGTCAGTAATATACCCAGCTTGTTCAACCATAGACATCCTCCTGATGGCCGTTGGCTGAAAGGTGGTCATGATAATAATAATTACCATATGTCCAAATTGCTTCTAAGCACTTAATACATGCTAATGTACTCATTCTTCCAATTTTATAATATAGGCATAATTACTAACATTGAACTATTTGAGGGAATTAATCTATACAAAGATTTGTTGAATTACTAGAACTGGTTAATAAGCAGTAGAGGTAGTGTACAAGCAAAGTGGTTTCTTTCTTATCCATCATCACGTCTAATTATGTCCTCTTGAGTACCTACTCCCAAGTCTTAAAAAGTATGTGAAGACTGTGAAGTTATCATATTATGTAAAGAGAAGAACTCAGAAAAGACCTGAGAGTTCACCTCTGCCCTGCCCCCCTGCTCACCAACCCACCCACTCCTGCTTCCCAGCCCTGGCATTCTCCTATACTGGGGCATAGAACCTTCACAGGACCAAGGGCCTCTCCTACCATTGATGACCAACTAGGCCATCCTCTGCTACATAAGCAGCTAGAGCCATGAGTCCCACCATGTGTTTTCTTTGGTTGGTGGTTTAGTCCATGGGAGCTCTGGGAGGACTGGTTAGCTTATATTGATGTTCCTCCTATGGGGCTGCAAACCCCTTCAGCTCCTTGAGTACCTTCTCTAGCTCCTTCATTGGGAACCCTGTGCTCTGTCCAATGGATGGCTGTGAGCATCCACTTTTGTATATTTAGTTATTTTTCTATTATTTATGGGCTCATGAAGTTTGGATACCTAAATTTGACCCCCAATTTCACGTGAGAATTTCTTTAACATCATCATGATCATGATCATGATCATGATCATCATCATCATCATCATCATCATCCCTGTCATCGTCATCACATCATTGTCATCATCATCACCATCCTCCTCTTCCTCCTCTTCCTTCTTCTCATCACAGTCCCTATCATCACCAGGAGCATTTCAGGTATTGCTTTCACCCCAATACATTCAGGTTTAATCATACCTGACATGTTCCAGGGTGCTAAACTTCTTAAGTCTGAATTTCAAAATATGTACTGTCTTGGCAATAAGAACATTTTTTACACCAAGCTGTATTCTGCCAGCCACTCCCGTTTCATGACAAATGTTCCACATTTACAGGTTTGCTGACTGGGGTGAGTGACTTGTCCCTTTGGAGGAGGAGCATGGAGAAGAGGAAAGGCAAGCTACTAGGGTCCTCTAAATTTGAAATCCCAGCTGCATCTTAAGGATGAGTGGTTGGAAAAAGTTATTTAACTCACCTTTTTCATCCCGAGGCAGCATTAGAGTTTCTTCCCTAAAGATGATGGCCATTCTGAAATGATCCATGTAGGGAGTTAGCAGCTGGTAGGTATTATGTGTTCAGCAAGTTACAAGCTATAATTAGTACAGATGCCTGCTGCCCTATTTGCAAAAGAACTAACCAAAGACACCTGCAAGGTACCACAATCTCATCCAGCTTAGTCTTTTATCCTTCCTCATTAAAAAATTCATGTTAAGTTCAAACAGTAGAAGAAAGCCCAGCTACACATAAAGACTGCAAACATGCACAGGAAGGGCTTGGTACAGAGTAAAGAGACCCGCCCTTTTGGTTTTACTTCTGTGGCTCAGATTTCAAATCTTGGAGATGACTATAAGGCAAGCTTGTACATAAAGAGTGCTCTAGTTATAGTTGTCTAAGACTCAGACACAAAGGATGGAAAATGATAGGTGGAATTACTAGGTTCTCACCAGGGTTTACAGGAAGCAGAACAGAACTCTGGTGTAAAATGGCAATATATATATATATGTGTGTGTGTGTGTGTGTGTGTGTGTGTGTGTGTGTGTGTGTGTAGAGACAGACAGAGAGAGAGAGACAAAGAGACAGAGAGAGATACAGAGAGAAGTGTATATGTAATACACACATACATTATATACACATATGTATACATGTATACTGACACCTATTCCTATATCACCATGAACAGCAGAGAGACTGACTTAGTAAAGTGATTAGAACACTAGAAGAGAAGGAGGAGAATGCCAGAGAGGCCCACGCCTGCTCAGGTAGATGAACTTATATGAACATGGAGAACTCACTGGGCACTTAACCCATTAGGATAACTGAAGATGCCAAGAAGAAATATTTATAGGACCCTTTGAATATAGTCTATAAACCAGAAGGTTGATTTAAACATAAATTATCTCCCACATCCTGCTTTAGCCTCTCAATCTTTCTCTACATGTCTGAAAGGCATCTTATTAAAGCAAAGTGGGTATTTAAGCAATATGCATACACAGGTCAGTATATAACCATCTAGAAAAGTAGAAGCCAATAAAGGGGTCATGTTTTCTAAGGAGAAAAGAAATTTTTTAATCTGAAAGAATGACTTAAATATTGTAAAGTATGTGATAGTATGGTGGGCCCAGAGAGTGGCACTATTTAGAGGTGTGGCCTTGTTGGAGTAGGTGTGGTCTTATAGGAGGAAGTGTTTCTATGGGGGAATGTGAACTCTCAAACCCTCATCCTAGCTGCCTGGAAGCCAGCGTTCTCCTAGTGGACTTCAGATGAAGATGTAGAACTCTCAGTTCCTTCTGTATCGTGCCTGCCTGGATGCTACTATGCTCCCACCTTGTTAATACTGAACTGAACCTCTGAACTAGTAAGCCAGCCTTGATTAAATATTGTTTTTCTAAGAGTTGCTTTGGTTATGGTATCTGTTCACAGCAATAAAACCTGACTAAGACAGAGTACATAGTATGTCTTTATCTCAAATATGCTTTCTGGACTGTCTCCATCTCTGTAGATAAATCTTCTCCGGTGGTACCAAGATGGCAGGATATACTAAAGTTGTGTCATGTTATCAGAGGTCTCTGGAAAGACCAACTACATCTCTTCACGTTATTCCAGGACATGGAGTTAGGCTCTCTTTAGAGCAGCTTGAATTGTGTGGGCTCCAAAAAGCCCATCTTTGTGGCTTGAAGACTGTCATATGCTGAATGACTGACAGCTTGTGACACTGGCCTACCCCTAGATGTATTCTCACAGGCTCACCTAATAGACTGAGTGTAAGAGCACTGATCTCTCAAATAAAATCAAGGTGACTTTACTGGGAAAGTGGACATATGCTGGTCCAGCTTCAACAACATATGTCCCCTGCAACATCTTAAAATCTTAAATTACACAAATGTCCTTTTTTTTTTTTTTTTTAACCAGCTGAATGCATGTTGTTCTGATTATATGGTCAATTATGCCTTGGTCAGTATATGGTCTCATTTGTTTTCTCCTCTGTGTGTACTTCCCTGTATTCTTCTTGTGTGTATAATCTGGTACATGCTTGTCACACACACACAGCATCTTAAAGGTCATGGAGAATTAGATGACAAATATCAGTGGAAAACATGAACAGCTTTCATCATTGTTTAATTTACTGAGAGAAAAGCTCCACCTAAGAGTCCTCCTGTCTCCTGCCAACAGCGACAACAGAGCCGTTAGACATCCCAGGAAAACATTCCCGAGACCTTCTGCAGCTGTCACGGGAGTGGGACTGAGACACCTCAAGGAATTTAATCACCGGGAAAATATTCTCTGGATCGTTTTAGATTCCCTCCAAGAGGAGTCTTAGTGTTTGCTCATTTCTGAATTCCCATTACCCAACATGATGGTTACATAATGGGTATGTGATAAATATTTATTGAATGAATGCATGAATGCATGAACGAATCGCTTCATTTTGAGAATGAGGCTTTAGTCAGGAACAGATTTTCTCAATTACTTAATTTGTCAAACTATTTTATGGAACAGTATGATTATTTAATATATGTATATATGTATATCCACATATATACACATACATTAGAAACTTATATTGGAATTTACCCCTTATAGTTGCTTACAATAGAATAAGCATTTTTACATTTACCAAGGCAAAGTTGCCAGAAAATAGTTGAATATTTTTATCCACAAACTGAATTTCTAGGATCTCCAGACACTAAAATGACCAGTATTATTGAACATTCCTGGGGTGAAGAGAGGCAAAAATGGCTAAGATCAAATTAATGGGTCTGATTTATTTTGACCTTAACCAGCTATTTATTATGTAGGAGATTTATAATTTAAATAAATTAATACCCCTCTGACAAGATATATAGATATGTTAATGAACTGAGAGTATCACAGAAAATTTAACTCATTTTCCAAAATATCAAGAAGGGCTTATTTTCCTTGGAATTTTAGAGGGAGAAAACTGAACTCAATAAATTACCATGTGCCACCCACAACCAGAGAGTTTTCATATATATATATATATATATATATATATATATATATATATATATATGCAAAACAAAAGACAAGAAAACATAACAAATTCTTCCCAAAATTATAAATATTTATTTTTAAGAGGAAGCCTGGGCCCTAAGCAGAGAAAGCAACCCCCACACTAAGAATAGGAGGCTCTCCATCAGTTGCTAAAGTATAACCAACTGTCTTGCAGCTGAGCAGCATAAAGTGACTCCTATCTTACCAAGTTTACACATATTTTTGGTTAAAAGTATGGCTCTCTTGTCTCTGTTTCCCAATTTCCAGGACTTTGATTACCTTGGATAAATGCAAACAGCTGTGGGTAACAGGAAGAATGGGGACTTGAACCATTAAGAAGCTACCTCATTAATGAATCAAAGCACAGGCTGTCATGACTTGAAGGTGACCTCAGCTAAGACTGATGATGAGAAACTACACAGGGTCTTCCTGTAGGTTTGGGGCTTCCTCATAGCACAGTGGCTCCAAGGTACCTGGTCAGAACTCAAAGGAGAGGATGTTCTCCTGCATCCACTGTGTAGTGTGCAATGACCGCTGTCTTAGAAACTGTGGTACAAGATCTTTGTTGAGCTTTACCAACAAAGTCTCAACCCAACCCAGATTCAAGGTTGACAGACCTTCATCTTTTTATGGCAGGAGCAGTAAGGAATTTACAACCATGTCCTGATATTTCTATATTATGGCATTAAGGTTTGGAGAAATTTAAAAAAACAAACAAACCAGTATTTAGTTTTGGTTTTTACATGATTTCTGACTACCATTTGTGTTTTGGGCAGTGAGCCAACTGTGAGAGAAAACACAGAAGAAATAAGACGTGTTCTCTTTTGTATTTACAGGAAATATAGTTTAAGAATAGGAAGTTGTGTAGGGTTATTTAGTATAATTACTTTCTCTGGCATTTTGGACAGATGACTACCTTTTCCCTGATTAAATTGGTAAAACACAGGTTTTGAGTGGCCAGTACTGTATTGCAAAATGTTTCATGCTCAAGAGTATATAACCTTCAGTTTTAAAGTATGTAGGAGAAACAATTTATACAGAATTAACATTTTCTAGTTACATGCAAACCTCTGAGAAGTTAAGTGCTTTGTCTGAAATCATACAACCAGGAAGTGGAGGAGCTAGTGCTAGGAAGCAAGTCCAGTCCTACTGATTGCAGGATTTGAGCTTTCTTCCAGCTACTCCACTCTCCTAGTCATTGTGCCAGATCCTAATGGCTACAGAACCCAGTCTCCATCTGACATCCCTTTCAGATCACCACATATTTCTAGGTAATTAATATCAGGATATGTGTGGGTGAATACGTCTTGGCTTGTCGCAGATAGGAGATGAATGTGGAAGGTACTGGAAGCATCCCTCAGTATCCCCCATTGTAATATCCTTACCTCATTCTAAATATGACTAGAAATGTTTCCAGTGTCAAGTAATAGAAAAGAAAAATAAGACAGACTTAAAAAATAATCAGAAATGGAGAGAAAGGAAAGACTTTGGGAACACTGGGTTCAGAGTTTCCATAAATAATCCTGGCCCCTTGCACCTCTCTGCTTTAACATTTATTTTTGTTTGTTTTAATTTAATATTGAGGCTGAAAGGAAGAGACATGAACAGGATTCAGGTCAGACAATGACAATATCCAGAGGGAAAGGGGAGCCATTTTCATTACTTTTCTTGTCTTATGAGTACATAAACATTCACTAGAAACCTCCTCATGTTAGATTGTCCAAGGATGGGGACTTATCCCGTTCCGGAACTAATCACAGGCAAGGAGGATGGTACTGTCATTGGGTGAGTCAGGCACACACTGAGAGCTGAGATGGTTCAGAACCCCTGAACTAAGTCAGGGTTCCTCCAGAAAGAAGGGAGGCACCTAAGTGTCAAGGAGCCCACAGCAGGATCTGCTACTCCTTTGGGGGCTTGTGGTTCACACCCACCTGAAGAAGCATTGCTGCTTTTCTTCCATATTTACTTCATAGAATGCTACATTTCTCCCATTGACCTTTTGGTAAACTGAGAGAGGCAGGTTTCTAAGATGGTAAAACTAATCTCAAATGAAGAAATAAATTGTTAAATATGGAGAAGAAAAACTGATTTTTACAAGTGAAAAAAAAATACTTGTAGACAAGAAAAGGCAAGGTAATGCCAACATTTTCAGACTGTGTTTCACAGAATATTAATGGTATTTGTCTGTGTATGGAGGGAATTGATTAGATGGAAGTGGGAAAGACGGTTTCTGTGGTTTACAATGCTCCAAAATGGCCATGTACTTGTTCTTCATCTTGTGGAGGTTCTATGCAAGTTGGCATGTTAAAAGCTCAGAAGTCTGTAATGTTTGAACGTGCTCTTGGTTTCCCTCTGGAATGTGTTAGGTGAAGACACCATATACTGAGTCACAGAACAAGAAGTAATCGATCTTTTCCATCTGTGAAACCTATAATAAAACTTTAACAATGACCTGCCTGGCAAGAAAAGCCTACAGATGCTATAGTGGCATGACCATCATGGGAACAGCCAATGACTTTCTGCAAGATGAGTGCATGCCCGTAACCATTATCAGCCCATGATCCTATGGCTAGACAGATCAAAGGCTCGAGGAAAGAGCCTATTACTCTTGTTCTGCCGAATCAACAAATTATTGAAGGACTTCTAATGACTTATAATCATTTCCACAGATTAATGTGTCTCATCAAATAAGCTTGTTTTTACAGTAGATAGTGATTAACAAAGACCCACAATCAAGCTACAAAGAGAAAAATGAATGTGATCAAAATACATCATATGAAGTTCTCAAAGAAATAATTAAAATAGAATTATAATATCTTCAGTAAAGTCCAAAAGTCCTGCAGTAGAACAATCTGCTGTTTAATTTAATGTCCCCCAATTTTTTTTCTTAAAATATACCTAAGCAGAATTATAGACCCCTGTAGAATATGCACACTATTACATCTGGAATATTTTATCATATATCTTGGCTTGTGATACAGGAATTTAAAATTCTTATAGGAGCATTCATTTAAAGATGTTAAGTATTATAGCTTTAAAAATAAATACTATCAAAAAGTTGTTCATTCTTGCAGTCCAATTCAATTCGAATAATCTGTATTAAATTTAACTAGAATGTGCAAAATAAACAACTATCCACCCACCCATCCATCCATCCATCCATCCATGAACTTAGAGACTGAAGTCAGTTCAGGAAGTAGAGTAGATCTGGGGATGTGGATGATACCCACTTCATGCTTTAGGCAAATCAACACTGAAGCAGAATGTTTGAAGATGGAAATCCCCACATCCAGAATTTAGGAGATCCCAGTTTAAGTTCAAAGTCAAGAGTGAGAATTACCAAGAGGCTGACCTGAGAGAGGGCAGTATCTATAGGAAGAGCGTGTAACAAAGTTTCATTTGTGAAACATAAATGAGGGGAGCCAACATGTCTAGAGGTAAGCTGTGACATGTGTAGTCTAGATTCCTATAAAGCTGCCAAGGAACTGAAGCATCATCACATTCTTTGGTTCCAGTTGGGGACAGGGGTAGGCTGTGACACTATTTCTATGTGCCAATGTAACATGGATATGTTGTGCAGCAGAGAATGGAGAAGACCTTTATATATCTCCATTGGCTGTTTCCATGCACATCTAGTTCTAGTTTGCCATTCCAAAATTTCTGCTACCCTCAGGGAAACAAGATCATCAGGACCTCCAACATCATGAAGAAGATATGATCAAAGCTAATTCAACCAGAAACAACCTCTGTGTGGCCATCCGGATTAATGTCATATAAGCAAATAGTCTTAACTAGTCTAACAACAACTTTCTGCATTTGTCTGAGAACATTGGGCCCAAGATACTTATTCTTATCTTTGTATCACTTGAAAAGGGAAATAGCTGGGGAACCTGGAAGCTCCTGGTAGTGATCATTTGAATATTAAAAGGTATAGTGTTGCTATTAAATAGCACAACCCAAGGTCAATTATGAAAGCAGAGAAAAATAAGGACCCCAGGAATTTGGTCTGAGTTGCCCAATTTATTTTCACTTGAAAAAAAATTCTTACTCTGAGCTTTTCCAGTGCATAAACTAACATAGCCAGTTGTTATCTAGGGCAGATTGAGGCAATTTTAAATAATTTCAACCAAAATTTATTTGAAATATGAAGAGTCTAATTTCTGATGAAACCCGTTTTGTAATGACTTGATTCTATCAGCTATGAATGAAGAACTGGCAGTGCTTGCTTTGACCTAGCCTATCTTTCAAAATTCTGATAGGCTGATTACAAAGCTTCAAGTCTTTTTTATTTCAATATTTGTTATTAGATATTTTCTTAATTTACATTTCAAATGCTATCCCAAAAGTTCCCTCCCCCCTCCCCCTGCCTTGTTCCCCTGCCCACCCACTCCCACTTCTTGCTTGGCCCTGGTGTTCCTCTGTATTGGGGTATATAAAGATTGCAATACCTAGGGGCCGCTCCTCCCAATGATGGCCGACTAGGCCATCTTCTGCTACATATGGAGCTAGAGACACGAGTTCTGGGGGTACTGGTTAGTTCATATTGTTGTTCCTCTTCTAGGGTTGCAGACTCCTTCAGCTCCTGGGGTTCTATCTCTAGCTTCTCCATTGTGGGCCCTGTGTTCCCTCATATAGATGACTGTGAGCATCCAGTTCTGTACTAGACTTGCTGTCCTATGCAATAGTATCCAAGTTTAGTGACTGATTATGGGATAAATTCCCTGGTGGGGTAGTCTCTGTATGGTCCATCCTTTCATCTTAGCTCTAAACTTTGTCTCTGTAACTCCTTTCATGGGTATTTTGTTTTCTGTTCAAAGGAGAAATGAAGTATCCACACACTGCAAGTCTTACTTGCATGACCATGACTATCCAACAATTTAGCCAGTCTAGATGAGGCTTCTCAAAACACAACAGTAAGAAAGAACCAGAGGTAATTAAAAGTGATTTGTGGGACTCAACAGCCAAGGATGACTACTGACAGGGAGCACATCCTAGATGAGGCTGATATCAAGTCACTCCCATCTATGGAAGCCATCTCTGGTGACAAGAACTTATTTATTTTTTAACAGAAACCACTGCTAAGAAAGTAGCAAAATTTAACAGCAAAGGCAGTAACACTGTTCACAACCTGTGCCTTCTACAAAGTAAAAGATGGTATTCAGAGAGAATTCTAATTAGGCTTTAAACATACTTAGTGTGCCATGATATTTCCATTTCCGGGAAGTTGGCAGCATAAGCATAGGTACTGTTAGTTAGAAGGCAGCTCACACCAGGCCAGCACAGCCCCATGAGGTTTTTATTGGATTGGGGGGGCAGGAGCCAGGAAGAAAAGAAAGAGAAGGAAAAGTGGGTGATGGGTCAGGGTCTCAGTCTTTTATTTGGGCTGTGACGTAGATGTCAAGTAATGAATGAAGGGTCACATGTGAGGCATACTCTGGGAGTATGTTGTCGCCTCGGGATGACATCATTGCTGGATTTGGAGGATGACTGTAAAGCTGCTTCTAATGCCAACATGAACTCCCAGGATTTCTTGGGAAACTAAAGATGAAGTGGTAAGAACAAACCTGGCTCATGTCCATGCTGTGTAAATAAAGTTTTATTTGAACAAGGCCACACCTGTAGCAGACTACTTTAATCCCTCCTCTCAGGAGGCTGAGACAAGAGGATTGGAGTTAACTTTTATTTCCCTGAAAGAATCAATCAAGATCTTACGAACCCAGTCAAGTCCATTACCACACATATGTGATCATGGTGGCTTCCAGCACACAACAGGAGCATCAAGTAGTAAGGAAAAAGGTTGGAAGACCCAGGAAACTTTAACTCTTATCAGGACTTCACAGAAAGCTTTAGGGTCCCCACTCTCAGAGTGCTGATGCCCTGGAGGTAGACCTACATTATTTTCATTTCTATATAATAACCTTGACTATGTGTTGAATAGTTGTGTCAATCACTATATGACTGTACTTGTTGCCTTATGTCCTAAGCAATTGTAGATTTTAAATTCTTGTCTTAGTTTTCAGGGGTCTCGGAGAGGTAAGGCAATTTTCTTTTTTTCTTTTTTTTCAATTTTTTTATTAGATATTTTCTTAATTTACATTTCAAATGCTATCCCAAAAGATCCCTCTCCCCCCCCCTGCCCTGCTCCCCTGCCCACCCACTCCCACTTCTTGGCCCTGGCGTTCCCCTGTATTGGGGCATATAAAGATTGCAATACCAAGGTGCCTCACTTCCCAATGATGGCT
>LR749889.1:1205167-1210167 GCA_902729485.2 Mus minutoides | reverse complement strand
CTCCCTCCCTCCCTCCCTCCCTCGCTCCCTCCCTTCCTTCCTTCCTTCCTTCCTTCCTTCCTTCCTTCCTCCCGATCTTTTTCTTTCTTTGCATTTGGAGGGATAGATATGGGATGGAATGTGCCCACACATCCACTTGTAGAGGCTAGGGCTCAACCTCAAAGGCCTCCCTCTATTATTCTCCATCCTTTTCCTTTCAGAACAAGTCCCTCATTGAACCTGATTTGTCTAGACTAACTAGCCAGGGAGCTCCAGGACATATTCCCATCTTGGCATCTTAGTATTGTTACTAAGGGCATGCACTATCATATGTTCTGTTCTGCACCATTTTTGACTAATCGTCCTTCAGCCTTATTTAAATCCCTTCTAAGGATTGAGAACCTGATCTTGTGAGGTATTTGACACTGTTAAAATGTCTTCCCCAGGGTACAGCAAAATTTCTAACTGCTATCTCCATCGACTGATGCCAGTTCTGACTTGGAAAGTGCACACATCCTTGCATCTGGGGTGGTGGTTGGATATAAATTGATGATTTGCATAAAATGTATGTTAGAGAGCCTGAATGAAGATTATTGAGAGAAAGATGATGTGAGAGCCTATATGAATTCTGGTCATACCCTCAATTTCCAAATAACTCACTAAGTGTACCCCTTCACAAAGCCAACTCTCTGACCTCTCACCTAGAAAATAATCATAACATCATGGAGATAAAATAAGACAAAACGCACATAATTTTCGGTTGAGTCCTTGGCATAGAGTTTAAATTCAATATATGTTATTATTTTATTTTAGCACTGTGTTTAGAAGTATAATAAAACAATATATTCTCTAAGCATAGGATCATTCTGAAATGATCCTTCTCCATTTGACCAGGGCCTTGTCTATGTCTATAACAAAAGAATGATTGTACTGAGTTTTCTTTACCCACAGCCTTGAAGTTGATTTGAGCAAGCAGAAACACTATGCTTCACAGACCACCAGTCCCTGGGATGGGTGCCCTTCTGTTTGCTATTCAAGCATTAAGTTGAAGGCTTTTCACCTCAGCAAGAGAGACAGTGATGAGTGAGGAAAATTCTGTCTGTGTGGTTTATAGGAATGAAATATGGAAGCTGACATTTTTTTTTTTTTTTTTTTACTTTTAGAATCTCTGCAAATGAGTTGATCCATAGTCAGAGATGTGGTTCTCTGCAGCAGCTCTCACCTTCTAGTACTGGTATCAAGGTCAGAAAGAAATGCAATAGGAGCTGGATTGTCTGGAATTCCATGGGATGCACTTACTGCTTCCCTTATCAAGGGACCAAGAAAAACCGTAGGATGTAAGACTGTCTCGTACAATGGTATGTATGGCATTGTTTCCCAGACAGCTGATGTCCTCACAATGAAGATGACCAACAGAGGGGAAAATCAATATTCTCCAGGATGATTTCTTGTATATACACATATACATATATGTATACATACACATATATACATAATGTTGAATATATATATATATATATATATATATATATATATATATATATATATATATATTCAACACTAAATGGACTCAACATGCAATTTGGGTGTGGATACTTACTTGAATGTATACATCTAACAACAGTCAAAGAAAACGAGAAAAATAAATAGCACATGAAATTGGTAGGGAGAAGTAGCAGGTGAAAAGGGGGAAGAATTGGAGGGGAGAGAATGTGGAACTGGACTAGCTCAAAACACATTATATGTATGTATGAAATTTTTAAGCAGCATAAGAGTGCTAAGATATGGTCAGGTAAAATCTGTCTCAGCCAACTACCATCACTCTCTGTCCTGCACTGCGCAGTATGCTGAGGATCTTTTAGGGATTCTTTAAGCATGTTCAATATAAGAGTTCATTCAAGAGGTGATTTCAAGTTTTCCATTTTCATTTCAAACCAGAGTCCCTCCCAAGAACAGATACTTTGGAGTCAAGTCTGAACCTTGTATAGTTCATTTGTCTCTATGATATTGATGAATGCCCAACACTTATCAGATACATTCTCAGAATCCTCTGGCATTCATTTTCTACATGAAATTGCAATGATTCAAGATGGGGTAGAAAAATGGCAAATGCCCTTATTGGCCATTTTCTGAGCATGGACAATGATGAGACACCATCTTTAACTAATCAAACATTTACTAAGCTCCTATTCCATGTGTGGTAAGCATTACAAGAGAGGCTAGAAAGAGCCCAGGAGCACCAAGACTGAAGCATGTAGTTAGGACCATGGACACCTGGGAAGGAACTATAAAAAGGGTGACATTTGAGTTATGTCATTCACAAGGGATATGTTTATAAGAATGTGTCTTAATTTACTTCCTAATGCTATGATAAAACACCATGACCAAAACCTTATAGATAGAAGGATTTATTTGGCTTTGTGGCCCCAAAGGGATAAGAATCCATCATCATCAGGGCTGAGAAGCCAAATAGTAGGCAGGCATGCCAACTGGGGCAGCAACTGAGAGCTCACATTTTGAACTGCAAGCAGGAAACACATACACACACAAACATACACACACACACACACACACACACACACACACACAGAGAGAGAGAGAGAGAGAGAGAGAGAACTCAAAGTGAGGCAAGCTTTAGACACAGTGATATTTTTCCTCTAACAACACCACACCTCCTAAACCTCCCAAAGGCATCACCAACTGGGGATCAAGTATTCAAATGCCTGAGACCATGGGAGATGTCTTATTCAAACCAGTGTAGTGTGTTACCACAGAAAGAGATCCAGATACTAATGCTGAGCGAAAATGAATACATAGCATGCTCTGAGTTTCATTACACAAGCACAACAATGGAGCTGTACTGTAGACAATGTTCACTCTGTTCTATTTGTGTCCCCGTTATTCCTGCTTGATGAATGGTCTTGATTACTATGTGGATTTTGTTGAGAATTAAAAGCATAGAGAAGAAGGGCAGGAAGCCACCTAAACATTCAGCTAGATTCTCCATTATGAGCAGTTGTGTTTGTTGGCCTCTTTGTATTTTGTTATAGCTTTTAATGTACCAGACTCTACAAAATATTTTTATGCTATTTGAAATAATAATTCTCTATATAGGTGGTTATTTCATTTTTTGAACAAGTAAAATCATCTTTTAAAAGGGGGAAAACATGGCCATTTTTATCAAATGATACTGGTAAAAATGAAGGCCCATGTGCATAAAAACTTATTTTATACCTTATATGAAAATTAACTCAAAATGAAAGTAATATCTAAACACAAGAGTTTAAACTCTAAAAAAAAACACTTGGGAAAAATGAAGAAATAATAATCTTTCTGAAATTGGAGCTGGCAAAGGTTTCTTGAATATGAAGCCAATGCCATCACAACCCCCAAAAGAAATAAAACATGATAAATTAGATTTAATCAACGATTTAAAACATTGTGGGTCAATGTAAAGTGAAAAAGGAATTCACAAGATGAAATAAAATATTTTCAGACCACACATTTCAAAGCCAATTATTATTGAGAATATAGAAAGATTTCCTGGAATTCAGCAAGGACAGAGAAAGCACAACTCAAATAACACATGGTAAAAGTTAGAAAATGCATGGTGGGTACGTATGGTAGAATATTATTCAGTCACGAAAAGAAAGTGTTGACATGCTGCTACAGGTGAACTGTAAAACCATTGTGCTAATTAAAATAAACCAGACACACTAGGATAAGTATTATATGAGTCTACCTCCATGGAGCCTCTTGGAAATTCATAGATATGTAAAGCATAATAGAGGTTGCTGGGGCAAGAAAAAGGAGGTAAAAGAAACTGTTCAATAAACAGGGAAGCTTATATTTGGAATGATTTAAAAAATGATTTAAAGAGACAGGTATTGCTTATGGAGAGAAAAAAGGATGGAGGGATGGAGAAAGGGGGACAAGGGGAAGAAGGAAGGAGAACAGGAAGAAGAGGAAAAAGAAGAGGAGGAGGAGGAAGAGGAGAAAGAAGAAGAAGAAGAAGAAGAAGAAGAAGAAGAAGAAGAAGAAGAAGAAGAAGAAGAAGAAGAAGAAGAACAACAACAACAACAACAACAACAACAACAACAACAACAACAAGAACAAGAAGAAGAAGAAGAAATACACTCCAAGAGGAAAAGGGGGATACTTCAGGCAGTGGAATAAGAACATATGAAAGCCTGGGATGAATATCCCTTGTTTAAGGAGTCCAACAAAGTTGGGTTATGAAGAGGGACTGTGGCAAATACCTGACTGAGCAGCACCTCAAAAGGCAGCCAAGAGCAGGGAATTGTGCAAGCATGACTCACTTTATTGGAAATCTCTTGATTTCTTAATGTTAGTATTGGAATAAAATAGAGAGGGTCAAACATAAAAGAATAAATAAATAATATAGAGATAGTCCAGTGATGCTTGGACTCCTGAGATAATCTGCTTCATTGAGTTTACAACAGTTTGGATTGTTTGTTTCTTGCAAGTGAAAGACTTTGGACTATGCCAATGAGATTCATGGTCCAAAAAAGAAGTCTGGCTTGCTCCAAAGCTTGTAATTTTTCTTCAATCAGAGAGGTTGGGGAACATATCCCAGGTGCCCTACACAAGAGCATCAGCAGATGACCTCACTCCACTACTGGCATATCATTCTGTTGCTTCAGCAGTCTTCCCTATGGCACCAGTGTCTGGGGTAAAGTATGATGACTTCATTCAAAGCTTAGAGACAAAAGTCTGTCGGTACAGCTGAGCTTGGGGACAAGGCTCTTAGTTTCCTGTTCCATGTCACAATGGCTATTACTCCTAAGAGTTCACTGCTCATCTTTTTTTTTTTTTTTTTTTTTTTTTTTTTTTTTTTTTTTTTTTTTTTTTTTTTTTTTTTTTTTTTTTTTTTTTTTTTTTTTTTTTTACTACTTTTATTAGATATTTTCTTCATTTACATTTCAAGTGTTATCCAGCTAGTTCCCTATATCCTCCCCCCTCCCGGCCCTGCTCCCCTACCCACCCACTCCCACCCCTTG
>LR749889.1:976341-1078557 GCA_902729485.2 Mus minutoides | reverse complement strand
TAACTGAAAACCCAAAGTAACAAGAAAGGGTGACTGGGGGGAGGGTCCTGGATACAGTTCATTGGTAGGGTGCTTGGCTAGCCACTGTGAAATCCTAGGTTCGATCTCACCCAGAGATAGATCACATTTTACAATTTATCCGTAAAACACAAAGATTAGTTTATGATAGGGGCAGAGGGACTGTCAAAGCACCAGCCATAAAAATCAAAACTCTCAGAGACAGAGAGAGAGAGAGAGAGAGAGAGAGAGAGAGAGAGAGGTCCAGGGATCAGGGATCAGCAGACAGACTTTGGTAACACAGCCTGGCCCTGGAACGTTGCAGAGCTGGGTATCACCAGGCTTTGGAAGGTTCATATTCATCTTTCTCCTATTTAGTGTGATTGTAGCTCCAAGTAGAGAGCTTAGAGGCAGGGAGGGCAAAGTTCAAACCCAACATTTCAACCTTTAAGGTATGATCTTGAACAGGTCATGTGATCCTATTGGGGAGTAGTGTGGAATTAGGGGTTCTACTGCTGTGATAAAATACCATGTCCAAAAACAAGTTGGGGAAGAAAGAGTTTATTTAACTTGTTCTTCAGCATCACTGTTCATCATCAAAGAAAGTTAGGACAGAAACTCAAGAGGGACAAGCACCTGGAAGCAGGAGCTGATGCAGAGGCCATGGAGGAGTACTGCTTACTGACTTACTCTCATGGCTTTCGCAGCCTTCTTTTTTTACAGAACTCAGGATCATCAGCCCAGGAGTTGTACTGCCCACAATGGACTGGGCCCTCTCCCATCAATCAGTAATTAAGAATATGCCCTCACAGTCTTCCTTACAACCTGCTCTTATGAAAGCATTTTCTCAATTGAGGTTCCTTTCTCTCAAAATGACTCCAGTGGCTAAAGCCTAGCCTGTGTCCAGTTAAAATAATACTAGCCAGCACAGGTGGCAGACTACTAAACATTGAACAACCAGCTGTGCGAGGAGACCCAGAATGTGATGGCAACAACTTTCTATTTTCCATATATGCAAATGTTCTTTCTATGGCCATTTTATGATAACAACCTGTCATTAAACACATGGAAAAATTCCTGACAATGTGCAAATATGCTCAGTGAAGCTGGCTAAAGCCCAGTCACAGCGTCATATCTTAGCCTTGTAATACCCAAACAGCCACCAGGCACGGTAGTGAAGGACTACTAATCACAGGACTAAGGATGGCCTTTAAGGTCTCATATATGTGCTTATGTCTGTCCAGTGTGGCACAGTCTCCTCCTGGCTACCTTCAGATCAAGATGTAGAACTCTTGGCTCCTCCAGCACCATGTCTGCCTGGATGCTCCCATGATTCCCACTATGATGATAATGGACTAAACCTCTGAAACTATACTCTAGCTCTAATCAAATGTTTTCCTTCATAGGAGTTGCCTTGGTCATAGTGTCTCTTCCTAGAATAAAATCCAAACTCTAGACAGGTGGCAAGCACCTTTACCTGCTGAGCCAATTTTGCTACTTCTGGGTTATATTTTTAGTATAAGTAAAATGTAACCCCATTTATGAATGGCTCTTTAGTGATGATCTTCAGTGAAAGGAGCTTAGGAAGAAGCAGGAAATGGTGGCAGCACAGAGCACTCAAGTTGGCTCTGGGTCTGTGTTTCAAATTCTCCAGGCTCCATGAGTGCATGAGTCCTTCAGTATTTCTCTGGTTTCTCAGGAGAGATGTTCTCACAGATTTCTAAAGGGCATAACTTGTCTCACTAAAACATGCACAAGCACACATACACACACAGACACACACACACACACACACACACACACACACACAGGAAATATGTGTCTTAGGAACACAAGGCTTAGCTGCCTAGTCTTAGAATTCAAAGCACCTTGAATCAATTTCTGGAGAAGAAACCTCACTCTCTTCATGTGTAACTAGAAATAAATAAAACACTACACGAATTTACTGCCTGTGCATAGCACTTTATGCAGCTTTACTTTTATTGTTATTTTTAAATAATATAGGCCAAGTAGTAAAGGAAAGACAAATTCCAGTTACTAATCCCAAAGAAGCTGTCTGGAGGAGACACAGCCTTTGTTATGCTTCATACAACAGAATTTACATCAGGGATATCAAATACATCCAATTCTTACCCACTATTCTTGCCCTTCAGTGCCTATGACAAGCATCACTAATCAAGACCAGATTGATCTCAATCTTTTCTGAGCCAACCCTAACAATCAGTAAGTATTGTCATGAGATCGGAAATCTATTTATCATTCCTAATTTAACTCACTGCCTGCTTTTCCTGTGTTATCATTAGCATTAGGGAAATTTCAATTATCAGTTGTACAGATATCTGCTGTGGTGGTGATGGAGGTTGTTTAAAGACACACCATGCTGTGTGTGAACGATACGACTCCTTTCACCTCCAGTTATAAAATCACCAAGGGTCAGTTCTGAGAGCAGGGTTGCGTGGGAGGCTCAACTCAAGGCTTTCCTCTCTCGCATCTAGCAAGTCTTCAGTGGACAGTGATTGTATTTGAGTGTCAAGCCTTAAGCTGGAAGTGAATGAACCCGACTCTGTTCTACCCAACCACTGTCCACTTGCCTTTCTGTTCATAGTGGCTCCTGACACTCAGTGGCCATTAACAAACTTCCCAGATGAAGATGGAGTTTGGGGAACAAGATTATTCCTCAGTCTCGGACCAGATCCTTTTACTCAGAGTGCTGACTATTTCCAGAATATTGACACTGCAAGGCCACCTCATTTTCTACCAACAACAGCAAATAGCTCAGAAGAAAAAATATTTTTAGAGTTTTTTTTTCCCTTTATTGTTACAGTTCCCTCAGGGTGAGTGCTCAGGGTCTTTTCTTCAGATTATAAAGGAGCCATTGAATTGAATGCCTATTTTCTTTTTCAATTTTATGCTAAATAAATATGTGGTTCTAAGATGAGGTAGCAAGAGACAAGATGATAAACATGGCTTCCAGACCTCTCCTTAAGAACTTCCTTCTTCCTTGGGATCCTGGGGTACTGAGGCATATGTGCGTACAAACCAGCTGTGTTTGTGTAAGGCCGGAGAACTGGAGAGTTACACATCCAGCAAGTGAAACCAAGCCAATGCAGCTAATTGGGGCTCCAAACTTATCTTTCCTCACTAATATTTACTTTGGGGAGGTCTGAACACTCCCCCAAATTGCTATAATTACATTATCCGTGTCAACACAGTCAAGATGAACCCTTTCAACCATGCCTTGAGACAAATCGATTCTATTCTGTAACCGTGGAGCCAAGGATTACGAGAGAATCCTGATTAATCAAATCTAAAGTGGCAGTTGCAAATTTTATGAATGTAATTCAGATCAATGCTTCAGAGAAGATACTCCACAGTGCATGAGGCCAGAGTCCAAAGCCTCCAAGACAGTGGACCATTGGCTTTGCCACTCGAATCCTCAGTTTTCCTATATAAATTATGAATACTGTAGCTGAATCTTGTGGCTAACACAATGAGTGCGTGAACCCTACAGATCCTCCACACTATATTCTCAAAATGATAGGAAAACACTTTTGTTGTTAAAATTTTCTTCATCCTGTTGTCTGGGGGAGAAGTAGAAACGCAAGAGTCCAATTCATTTCAGATCCTCACATTGATAGGAAAAAAATCCTTCCTTTGCCCTCAAACTCTTTTATATTTCTCAGAAGCAGGTTACAGACAAGTGAGCAGAGTTCAGATCTCATGACAGGAAAGTTAGTTACTTGAAGATATTCTCTCATTGTCATCAAAGAGATCAAATTTAGATTTCTAACAATGTCCGCACAATGTTCCTGGGTTTCTGTGGCTTCCTGCATTACTCCTAAGTGAACCATCGGGTACACATCCTGAATCTACAATTGGGAGAACGAAGCTGGCTTTGATGAATGTGGTCCTGTGCCTTCGTAGCCCCATAGAACAGGCCAACAAATTACGCTCTTTCTCTCTCTCTCTCTGTACCTTGCACAGGCCCCAGGAGGATTGCACAGTCATCAGCTCAAACTCCCGAGTGGCTGGCTGAAAAGCAAGGGGAATGGCAGAGGAAGGCACTGCAAGAATATTGATTGGAGGGCCACCTCTCTAATTAAGGAAACCTTAGGTTTGTGATTCTGAGGAGCTTACAGCACCAATTTCCCAAATCAGCCCGACATACTTGCTCTTCTATGTGAAGTCCCCTGGGGGTCCACAAAAGGCTTTGTATTCACCACTGTAGAAACAGAAACTACAGGCTACACTAGGTCAATTTCCCATTTGGATTTCTGAAGGTGGAAGATACATCCTGACACCCAGTGTCTCAAATTGCTCCTCCTAAGACCCAGGAAGCACATGCTAGAGTGAATGGCACTGTCAGCTTTTTCCTAAAAGGCATCTTTTTATTTTCTTTTTTTCTTCTTCTTCTTTCTTTCATTGAAAACATTTTTATACAATATATTCTAATCAAGTTTTGTTGTTTGACAGTTTCATACATGTATATAACTATGTTGATCACACACACACACACACACACACACACACACACACACACACACACTTCCCTGCATCCCTATTAGCCCCTTCCTCAAGTTCACGGTTTTGGAGAGGTTTGTTTTGTGACTCATATAGTTTAACCAGGGCTGTCTTTGTAGCCTCTAGATTGAAAGAGTCCATTGAAGCAAACCAGGGTCTTTGGTGTGCCCACAACTGAAGACAATGAGTTCCCTGCTCTTTGAATCTATTTGTAACAAACAGTTCAGCACAGGAGGATAGGGCCCCTAAGTCCCTCTTAGAAGGCATCTTTATTTTGCCTGTGTCTCTCATCCATTACCATGAAAGAAAAATGAGATGATTACAATCTAAGACCTAGGACAGCAAGATTGCTTAAGTGTTAACAGAACAGTCTTCAGAGGTGGGTGGCATGGTCTAATTGACAGCTTTCATGTGTACTAACAAATTTCTTAAACCCTCTACTCTCCATGGTCCTTGTGTACTCAATAAGAATAATAGTATTGGCTTTAAAATTGCATTTCTGAGAAATACATGACATAATTCAAATAAAATGCATATACTCATTGTAAGTAGTAAGTGCGCAAAATGGCCGATGCATCTTGAATGAATCGGGGAAAGGAATAAATGCCACTGATACCAAACAAGAGCTCCTATTAGGGAAGATGGAGGATCATGTGGCTAAAACCCATCAGAAATTAAGTTGATTTTACCTTCATTTATACAATTGGCAAGGAATCTTAAACTATCGTGCTCCAAACTAGAGACACCCACCCAGTGAGTGTGGGATGAATGTACCGAAAGAAGAATGCTAGACAGAAACCAAACATCATTATTTGTACAGACATAGGCATTAAACCTCAGTGTGCAGGACATGGCTAGGACCTATTCTACCTGGCAGATGTAGATTAATTTCATACAGTCAGAAACTGGTAGGGAAGGAGACCCTTTTTGCTATATCCTTAAGGCAGCTGTTCTCAACCTGTGAGTTGTGACCCCTGGGGTGAGTGGAGGGTCACACAGCTCATTCACAGGGCTCCCCTAAGACCACAATGAAACACTGAAATTTACATTATGATTCATAGTGGTAGAAAAAAAAATCACAGTTATGAAGTAGCAACAAAAGGGTCATCATAATATGAGGAACTGTATTGAAGAGACTCGTTTAGGGAGGTTGAGAACCACTGCCATAAGGTAACCTAATTGTCCCACAGGAAGAGAAAAAGCAGGAGAAAGCAGCCGGCTCCTGCTTCATGTCCACTGCTGCTTCACAGGAAGGTGGATAAGGAGAGAGCAAAGCAAGGAAGAGGAAAGGAGAATGCAGTCAATTCTTCATCCAAAAAGAAAACACAGTCCTCTATTCCCATTTCATGAGCCATGGGTACCCCATGGGCACACATTTCTCCAAGGGCTGAGAAATACCAACTCAGCCTTTGCAGAGAAGCAGAAAAAAATGGGTAACCAGCCCTGGCAACCACAGCCATATCTGGCACGTAGAGAAGTTTAGAGTTTCCTTCCTGGTGCCTTTATCGTTACTAGTTACTAGCTCCTATTCTTTATGGGGTCATTGTTTCCTTAATTGAAATGCTAGCCTTTGTTTGGGGCTACACTAAGCAAATTGATCTTTAAATTTTCCTCTAACTTCAAATTTCACATATACCACAATTGTTTAATACATTTGACATACTGACCCACTTAGAAAAAAAAAGATCTTTTAATAAAAACTCTGCTTAAAATATTTCAGATCATTCTATTACATGATTTAATATGCTAATTGTATCGCTAGCCATAAAGCATGGCGTTAAAAATAAAAATACCACAGAGTTTGATATATCTCTAGTTCTATTCAGGTTCAAAAATCTTGTGATTTCTATTATAATATACTTTTTAAACCAAAGAATTATTTAGAATTATGCTTCTCAGCTTATTTCTCTATATGAGATACTTGGGAGAAAGACTCGTTTTCTTCGTCTATAATGTGTGGCTGTTGTTCTATATGAATCAATATCTATATTATCCCAAGTTTCTTAATGCAGCATTATTTTAAATTACTTGGAATTTACTTTAGGCCTAGAAAAATATCAATTTTAGGCCTAGAAAAATATCAATTTTCATAAGCATTACCCTGTGCCTTTGTAATGAGTGAAACTCCTTCTCTAGTGGTTAATTTTGATTGTCAGCTTGCCTGGCCTGAGGTGTGTGGGAAAATAGCAGAATAACCCACTGAGCATGTCTGAGAGGACTTTTCCGAACTAGATTAGGTCATAAGGCTCCCTGCTTTCCTCAAAGGCTTAATCCACAGATAAGTAGTTTGAATAGACTGCATGGAGGTGGCAGAACTGAGAAAGGTGGAGTCTAGATGGAAGAACTAGCTCTGGCATTGAATGGAGGGAGCTAAGAGTGTCCCTGGGTACAGGCCCCTCCTTCTCACTCTGCTTCCTGACCACCATGAGATATGCACTTCTGCTCTGCCTATCACTCCTGCCACCAAGAAGTTCTACCTACAAGAATGACTGAGTGCAGACTGGAGCCTCACAACTGTGAGCCAAATTAAATTCCTCTTTTCCTAATGTGTCTCTTAGATATATTGACAAAGCTACAAAGTCTGACTTCAATCATTCCATTATTAAGCTACTTAAGGTTGTTAGATTGTAAAAATGATATGTGCTAATACAATTTTCCTTCCTTCAGAGTCTCCTGCTTTATAAATTACTTCGGATAACTCTAGAGAGTTGAAATTTCTGTTAAGAGAGACTTAAAGTTATTTTGTTAATAATGGGGATTAAAGAGATGGCCCCGTACTTAAAAGCACGTATTGCCCTAGCAGAAGGCCTAAGTTTAACTCCCATCACCCAGATCAGGCAGTTTTCCACCACCAGTTGACTCCAGCTCTGAGGAACTCAGCACTCTTTTCTGGACACTGCATGAAAATACATACACCTACACACATGCACACTCACATATGTGCCACACCCACTCCAGTAGAGTGACAGGCCCAAAAGCTTGGATGCAGTCATGAGACAGAAAGTTCACAAAAACTTAGTCTCCTGGAACTGTGGCATCCTGTAAAACAAACGCTCCAAATCTGTCCTTGCTTTAGTCAGTGAACGGATCTGTGTGCTTTCCTTCAATATTGTTTTATTATAAGTGCCTCTAAGGATTGATTTTGACATATAGCTAAGTTAGATTGGCCTCCACCAGTGTTCCAATGTCCTAGGCAGTCCTTGAGCTGACCCTGGGCTTGGAATTCAGTAAGAATGTTACCTATTCAGTAACATTCAGAATTACCTCTAGTATTGAAAGAGAGACAGTGAAAGAAATCAGGCATTACAATTTAATTGAATAGAGCTAGTAATCTCAAGGCTAGTCTACATAGTATACTTAGAAAAACAGGAGAGTCACTCCCCCACACAGGAATTTACAGTGACCTAGGAAGAAGGAAGGTTTTGGTCTAAGAAGGAACTAGAGTAAGTACTTAGAACAATAGATAGCTGAGTCACTCCCATACACAGGAATTTACAATGGCCTAGGGGGAAGGTGGTCTATACAATAGACTAGAATTGGAACTATAGCAAGGGCAAGAAGCCCCTGCCCCTGGCTTTTAAGATTAAGCTGACCTTACCTGGGGCTGCTTTTAATCCCAGTTGTTAACATTGATTTTAACCCAGTTGGTTCCCGTTAGCTTTTATGTACATATTCCTCTGTTTGGTTGTAAAAGTAATTTTGCATCAGATAACTTCAATGAACCTTGGATGGCCTTAATGTATCACTTAACTTTTTTGTTTTCTTCTGTAATATATAAGTCTGATGCTCACTTTGTGACAAATTACATTCAGATACCACACTCCCTTGTGTTCATATTTGTTTGTCTCGCTGACTCCCTGCCCACCTGTACCTGGACTCTGATTCTCCTGTGAAGGGGCCGACTGAGGGTAGTCTGCAGCACATGCATTTTGTTTATCAACAGGCTTACTTACCTCATCCTTCTAGAAAGAGCTTCATTTGGATATATAGTTCAGGGTTAACACATTTATTTAATCTTTGAGAGTATCATCACATTTACAGTATAAGCTAAATATCAGAGTGCATTTCAGATGATTTGGGGATTTTAACTACTTGCTTTAAAATTTCTTCTTTTTACTCTTACAAAAGTTTGTTACTGAGTGATGAATCATAATTTATTTTTATCATATTCATCATGATTTTATTGAATTTCAAGGTTCATGTCTTCTATTACTTCAAGAGAATTATCAGTCATTGCCTCCTTAAATATGCCTTCCTCCCTCATGTTCTTCATTTAGACTAGTTTTAAAGATTATTATTTACTGTTTCTGAGTTGCATGCCAAGTAATTTCTCCAACATTATCTTCCAGCACATGATTTCTCTTTTTAACTGTATCTAAACTGGAAGTCCACCCACCTAGTTAGTTTGTGCTTCAGTCATTGCTTTGCCGTTATTGTTGGGTCTTTGTGGGGTTTGTTTGTTTGTTTGTTTGTTTAGAAATGCACTTGAAACTGAACATGGTGCCCCTTGACTGTAATTCTGGCACTAATGAAGCTAAGACATAGAAATCAATAGTTCAGCTGAGCCATATAGCAAGATTATGTTTGAAACAATTTTTTTTTACAAAGTGTTATTTTTCCCAACAATTTATAGGCTCTTATTTAGTCTTTGTATGTTAACTTGTGCCTTTACTAGTTTAAACATTTAAAATTGTTAAATTACTTCATGTGTCTGATAATTCCCAAATCTTGAGGGTCTTTTCTACTGTATTTTCCTATGGACTTATATCCATATGTGTCAGTGATTTTTTTTTTTTAGAGAGACATTGTTTTTAAAAGTGTTCACAAGTGGGAAGGGATGGAGTGAGGAAAGGGTCCGGGAGGGAAAATAGACAGGGTGAGGGGGTGGGCGTTCTGAGAGCCAGCAGAAAGAATGGAAGCAGGCAACCTCTGGAAATAGGAGGTTGGAGGGACCCTCCAGAATGTACCAGAGACCTGAGAGGTGAGAGACTCTCAGGACTCAAAGGGAGGGATCTTAGATGAAATGCCTGACAGAAGGGAGAGGGAACTTATACAGCACACTTCCAGCAGGAGGACAGGACATCAAGTGAGGGATGGGGTTGCCATCCCAGTCACAACTCTGATCCATAATTGTTCCTGTCCAAAAGAATTACAGGGATGGAAATGGAGAGGAGCCTGAGGAAAAGGTGGTCCAGTGACAGGCTCAAAGAGGAATCCAGCAAAGAGGAGGTCCCAAGGCCTGATACTATTATTGAGGCTATGGAACACTCACAAAAAGGGATCTATAAGACCCAACAAGCAGCTGAAAGAGTCAGATACAGATATTTGTACCCAATCAATGGACAGAAGAAGCTGACACCTGTTATTGAATTAGGGAAGGCTTAAAGAAACTGAGGAGAAGGGTGATCCTGTAGGACGACCAGCAGTCTCAATTAATCTGGACCCCCGAGATCTCTCAAAAACTGAACCACCAAACATACAGCATACACCAGCTGATATGAGGCCCCCAACATACATACAGTAGAGGACTTCCGGGTCTGTGTTCATTCAGAGATGATGCACCTAACCCTCAAGAGACTGGAGGCTCCAGGAAATTAAGAGGTCAGGTGGGGTGGGGGGTGGGGACATTCACGTGGAGACAGGGGTGTGGGGAGGAGATATGGGATGTGGAAGAGTCAGAGGGTGGATCAGGGGTGGGGAGAATAAAATATGGAGTGTAAAAAAAAACACAAAAAAAATTATATAATTAAACTATAATTTAAATCACAAAAAGTATTCTCTCTCTTTCTCTCTGTCTCTTTGTGTGTGTGTGTGTGTGTGTGTGTGTGTGTGTGTGTGTGTGTTTTCTCTGAAATCTGGGTGGAAGCATATTCACCCAGAAGTTAGCATTTGCTTTAACTAAATGATTATGATTAAAACATGGCAGCATATTATTATTCAGAGTACACTGAAAGATTGAATTTGGTCCCACTACTTGCATAAGTAAAGTGACATTTAGTGTTAAGAACTCTGTCTCACCTGGAGGAGTCTCAACACCGTATGAATATGTGGTGCAGGTACGTGTGTGAGGATATGGAACTGACTGAAAGCCATTAATTATGAAAGAACTTAAACCTTTAATTTTCACAATAAAATGTATTCCAAGGTATCCATATCCCAGTTCTTAAATGTATGATTTTCTTTCAGTCAACAACATAGACTAACCTTTGAATTACAGCCTCAAAATTTAGCTACTTGCCATATAACTTCAGTTAAAAGCCCACCATGGCTGGTCAATGCTACACTCAAGAATTATGAACTGTTCATTCCTTGGGTATCTTTTCTTATGTTTCCATATCATACCTAGTATTTAGAAAATATTGCTCCTAATTTATATGTGACCTACTATTAAATACCTTGTTGTTATACCATTGCTTTATAGAATATGACTTACATAATGGTCTCAGAACTGATAAATTAGGATTTAAAATGATGCATGTAAAATATTTCATAATAATCACAGCCATCAAGACAATTCTGCATCTGATTTAAATAATTACAAAAAACTTTTCCATCAAGTTAAAGTTAGGGTACTAAACAATGGTGTGGGTGTGGGTGTGGGTGCGGTCTGTTTGTCTTTTGTTTGTGTCTGTGTGCCTGTGTCTCTGTGTGTGTTCTCAAATGTGTGCATACTAGAGATTAACCCTAGGGCCTCTTGCATGCTATGAAAAAGCATATGTGACCTTTGTGACTCAATGCTCCAAGGCATGCTAATCATAAAACAGATAGCACATTCCTCCACCCACCTGCTTCCTGGGTTCAGGGAGTGTTCATTCAAAGAAAGTCACCCTGACCCCACCCTGACTGCTGCTGGAACCCACTATGCAAATGTGCTATTGTTACAGGCTCATAGAAACTGTCTTGAGAAATAACCTGCACAATTACCAGGTATTCCTTGTGACTCTTGTGACTCTTGTGACTTTGTACTTCCTTGTGACTCTTAACTGGTATTTTTGGTATTTTCCAACAATGCCTTCCCCACCCCTTTGAGTTGTGGTTTCTCCCTTCAAATATCCCCTTACCCAGCTACTCAGGGCCCAAAGTCCTACAACCCTGCGTGGTGTACACTGTGGGTCCCAGAGCGCTCTTGGAAAAAAAGTCCTCTTGTAGTTTGCATCAAGACTGTTTCTCGTGAGTGATTTGGGGTGTTGCTTCTCCTGTGGGTCTTTCATTTGGTGCGATGGCCAGGAATCACCACCACCCCTCACACCCGAGAACCAAGTTGGAGGTATTGGGGATCCCCTCTGGAATGTGTGTGTGCCGGCCACAGTGCTGCCTGAGTTTTGGATTCCAATCTGCCTGAGTTTAGATACTGATCAGCCTGAGTCTAGCTTTTAAAAATCCTGCAGGTGGAGATTGTTACAGGATTTGAGAAAGGTTAATAAAACTATGGAACTTGTAGAAGCATTACAATCTGGTCTACCTATACCATATAGAATTATTATGGATTTGGAGGATTGTTCTTTATTCATTTGAATCCTAATGATTGTAAAGGATTTGCTTTTCGTCAGTTTGTAATTTCAAAGAGCCCATGAAGCAATACCATTGGAAAGTTTTGCCTCAAGGAATAGCTAATAGTCTTACATTATAAGAAAATGGATTGTTTACACTGTTAAAATTGAGTTTTGCTTACCAAAATTGTGGTTGTGCTCTGGTGTTACAAGAGAAACTGAAAGTGAAGGCTTCTCCCGAATCAGAGCCTCCAGCTGAGTGTCAGCAGCTGCTGCAGATGCTCTTCACAACCAAAGAGCGAGAGAGACCCTTTGACTCGCCCTGGTTGGGACTACATCACAGCTAAAGGCAGGGAGAGCTTGAAAATCTTATAGCCAGGCTCTGATCTCCAAGGTGCCTCAAGACCACCTTAAGCCCATTAATTTGGCTAAGGTAAGAGAGGTAATGCAGGGGCCTACCCAACCTCCCTCGGTGTTCCTCGAAAGGCTTATGGAAGCCTTCAGGTGGTTCACTTCCTTTGATCTTACCTCGAAGCCCAGAAGGCCTCAGTGGCCCTGGTCTTCATAAGGCAGTGGGCCCTAGATATCAGAAAGAAACTTCAGAGATTGGAAGAGTTACAGGAGGCTGAGTTATGTGATCTAAGGAAAGAGGCAGAGAGAGAGAGAGAGAGAGAGAGAGAGAGAGAGGAGGCAGAAGAAAGAAAACAGGAGGGATTGTAGACAAGAAAGAAATTTGACTAGAATCTTGGCCACAGTGGTAAGAGAGAAAGAAAAGACAGGACTTAGACTGATAGGGAATCTTGGCAACAGAAGACCAATGTGCTTAACAGAAGTGAGTTGGGGTACCGAGTCTCAGCTAAAAAGGCTCAGCTGTGTCAGACTGAAGTTACTTACTTGGGATACTCCCTTCAAGACAGGAGCTGTGGCTAATGGAAGCCAGAGAAAAGACTGTAACTCAGATCCCCACCCCAACTATACCAAGGCAAGTAAGAGATATCTTGGGCACCACTGGCTTCTACAGGCTCTGGATACCTGAGTTTGTGACCTTAGCTGCCCCATTGTACCCCCTAACCAAGGAAGGATAGGTGTTTGTGTGGACCCCAGATCACCAGAAAGCCTTTGAAGAAATTAAAAAGGCCCTACTAACTCGGCCCCAGCCTTGGCCTTGCCTGATAAGAGAGCAGGAATAACCAGAGGAGTCCTTACTCAGATTTTGGGACCTTAGAATAGGCCAGTGGCTTACCTATGCAAAAAATTAGACCCTGTTGCCAGCAGGTGGCTTTCTTGCTTGAAAGCTATTGCTGCCGTAGCCCTGCTTGTCAAGGATGCTGATAAACTCACTCTGGGACAGCAAATAATGTAATGGCACCCCATGTTCTTGAAAGCATTATCTGACAGGCCCCTGACCAATGGATGACTAACACTCTTATGATACATTATTGGAGCTTTTTGTTGACTGAGCAAGTAACCTTCGCTCCCCCTGCTGTCCTCAATCCTGCTACCCTACTGCCCAAGACTGATGACTCTTCACCTACTCATCACTGTGCTGACATTCTGGCAGAAGAAACTGGTACTCTAAATGATCTGAAGGATGAGCCTTGGCCTGGGAGTCCGAGCTGGTACACGGATGGCAGAAACCTCATGGTTTAAGGTAAGCAGAAGGTGGGGCAGCAGTGGTGGACAGAAAGCAAGTGATCTAAGCCAGCAGCCTCCCTAAAGGAATGTCGGCCCAGAAAGCTGAACTTGTAGCTTTGATGTAAGCTCTACGAATGGCAAAAGGGAAGTCTACACTGACAGCAGGTATGCTTTTGCCACTGCATGGAGCAACAGACAAAGGTCTGTTGACATCTGCAGAGAAAGACATTAAGATGCTGTGGCTAAAGAGAATCAGATGGCAGATCTAACCACCAAACAGGTGGCCCAAGGAGCAATGATCCTGGCAGTCAAGGAGCCTAAAGATTATTATGATGTCAGAGAGACCAGCTTTAGATACACCCCTGAGGACTATCAAGTTATAGACAAATTAGGACTGGTAAAGGAAATCCTGTATGGGATAGTAGAAACAGAAAAAGGAAAAGTAGTCCTCCTATAGGAAGAAAAACACAAGTACATTACTTGACCCACTTGGGAGCCAAGAATTTAAAAGGTGTGGTTAGGTCCTCCGACTACTATGTTATAGGACTCTCTGACTTGGCAGAAGAAATAGTCAAAAGCTGCAAGTCCTGTGCTATGATTAATGCAAGACACTACATGTATACTCCTAGGAAGAGGCTCAGGGGCGACCAGCCTGGAGCCTATTGGGAGGTAGATTTTACAAAATGTAAGCCAGCTAGATATGGCAACAAGTACATATTAGTTTTTATAGTTACCTTTTCAAGCTGGGTAGAAGCTTTCCTACCAGGACTGAGATGGCCAATGTGATGTCCAAGAAGATCCTAAAAGAAATCTTCCCGAGGATTGGGATTTGCTGCTCAGGTAAGGCAGGGACTGGCCAAGATATTGGGGATTGATTAGAATTTACATTGTGCATACAGGCCCCAAAGTTCAGGAACCATTAAGAGACCCGTTACAGCGGAGACTGGCGGTAATGGTTGGATAGCTCTCCTACCCTTTGTGCTCTTCAGGATTGAGAACATCCCTGGACAGTTTGGACTGACCCCCCACTCCCCATAAATTACTCTATGGGGGACCTCCTCCACTGGTAAAAAATAGCCTCTTTACATAGTGCTGACATGCTGCTTTCCCAGCCTTTGTTCTCTAGACTCAAGGCGCTCAAGTTGGTGAGACAGCGAGCCAGTGAGCGTGGAAGCAGCTCCAGAAGGCCTACTCAAGAGAAGGAGACCTGCAAGCCCCACATCTCTTCCAAGTTAGAGATTCTGTCTACATTTAATGCCATCACGCAGAAAACCTTGAGATTCGGTGGAAAGGCCCTTATCTTGTACTCTTGACCACCCTACTTTCTCTTCTTTTAACTATAGGTCCATGTGTGTTAAATAGGCTAGTCGCCTTTATTAGAACAAGAATTAGTGCAGTGCAGCTTTTAGTTTTGAGACAATAGTACCATGCCCTAAAAGATTAAGTGTGTCAGGGAGAAGATAGTGTCTAGTTCTAAGATTATAACTACTAACAAGTAGAAGTGGGGAATGAAAAAGCATATGTGACCTTTGTGACTCAATGCTCCAAGTCATGCTAATCATAAAACAGATAACACATTCCTCCACCCACCTGCTTCCTGGGTTCAGGGAGTGTTCATTCAAAGAAAGTCACCCTGACCTACCCTGACTGCTGCTGGAACCCACTATGCAAATGTGCTATTGTTACAGGCTCATAGAAAACTGTCTTGAGAAATAACCTGCACAATTACCAGGTATTCCTTGTGACTCTTGTGACTTTGTACTTCCTTGTGACTCTTAACTGGTATTTTTGGTATTTTCCAACAATGCCTTCCCCACTCCTTTGAGTTGTGGTTTCTCGCTTTAAGTATCCCCTTACCCAGCTACTCAGGGCCCACAGTCCTACAACCCTACGTGGTGTACACTGTGGGTCCCAGAGCACTCTTGGAAAAAAAGTCCTCTTGCAGTTTGCATCAAGACTGTTTCTTGTGAGTGATTTGGGGTGTTGCCTTTCCTGTGGGTCTTTCAGCTGAGCAAACTGTCACTGAGACACATCTCCTGCCCTGGTTATGTCTTATCATGTTATATTTTATTAGATAGGATAAGCTATACAACTAGGCATAGTCTATATTTCTAAAAAATTAAATGCTGAGGCAGGAAGATTGACACAAGTTAAAGGCCAGGTTATAGTAATCCTGTCTCATAATAAAATAAGCAAATCAGAACTACGCAGATATGATTTCCCTATGTCCTACTCAGAAGCTGAGTGCCCAAATAAAACCACTTTCCTCGTTTACATTTTCTAACTTGATCACCCTGCGTCTACCTTCCCTTAAAACACAATTCATTCACTCACTCTACTTCTGTACATCTGATAATTAAGCTTTCTTCAACCCTATAACTAGTTCCTCCAAAATAATAATAATAATAATAATAATAATAATAATAATAATAATAATAATAAATGTCCTTGGGCCTCAGTTTCACCATCCATCAAAGAAAGAGTTGGGCTGGATGGTCAACTATGGCTTTAAATTTTCTATGCAAAGAAAAATAAAATGTTGAGCAGAGCACAGTTGAGAGCTCATTCAAGGCCTCTACATGAGCAAAGTCATGAAGTCTCTCAACCCAGGTACACACTAACTTCTTAAGAATATGATGACAAAAAATGAGGTCATGACCCAAGCAAACTGTTTGTGAGACAAAAGCCAGAAGATCTCCTTTAATAATGGTCCTGGTGTTGTCTTCCCTATCCCACATCTATGGGAAACTGTTCATCACTGAGGAACTCCTGACTGATGACCACAAAGTTGGTCTGAGAACCTAGGCTACCATGTCAAAGAACCATAGCTGTATCAGTTACTTTTCTATTGCTATAATAGACTACCATGGCAAAAAGAAACTTAGGAAAGAAAGGGTTTACTTTGACCTAAAGTTCCAGGGAGAATACAGTGCATCGTGACAGGAAGACATGGTAGGAGGAGCACGAGGCCACCATGATGTTGAAGAAATGACTGATCACATTTCATACACACACACACACACACACACACACACACACACACACACACACACACACAGAGAGAGACAGACAAATACAGACCCCAAAGAGAGAGACCAGAAACTGAGGGTGAGCTCTACAACTTCAAACTCATCTCTAGCTACAAACTTCCCCCTGAATGTTTTTACCTCCTAAAGGTTCCATAACCTTTACAGACAGTTCCACCAGCCAGAGACCAAGTGATTATATACATAAACCTATGGGGGAGATTTCAATTCAAGCCACAACAATTAACTATCATTCGGTGTTGATACACAGCAATGACTAACAGTCACTGGTGCATTCAGTGGGCTGTAAATGTATTACCACTCATTTTTGTTAGTCTCTTAACAACTCTGGGGTGTCCTGTGTTTAATTATCCATATTGGTAAGTCACAAAGAACTTAGTCAAACCAACCAGAACACACAGAGTTCTTAGCTTTCATTACAGGGAAGTTTCACAAAAAAACCACTTGGGTTCCTTTCCTTGAGAGACAATAGTTAATACAGTTATGTTTGTGGTTTTTCCTGATCTGAAATAGTTACTACACAGATTCAGGGGGGTGGTTACCTCCATCTTGGGCACAGCTTCTGTGTATGCTCACAAATAGCCACTGTATTTATCTGCTGGTCTCTAAAATATATGTGCACCTTCCACACAATGTATAAGACAAGAAAAAAAAGAAAAAAAGCACCTTTTCTATTACTTATTTTATCTATAAAAATATGACAAAAATAAGGCATACCAATGAATGAAGTAAAGAATGGTAATAATGTTGTAACTTACAAATAAATGCTCTTCAAGTTGAGATGTTGAGAATTTTTATAGAAAGCATGGTCAAAACTCTCTGTGAAACTCAAGTCTATTAGATAAGTAAGCACGTAGCTTCTTAATATAGCCCAATAATTTGGAAAATGCACAACTGAGTGTTCACTTCTCTGTTATCAGTCTAGAGTATTCTATAATGAAGACTAGTATAGGGCTACAGGCACCATTTATTTCCTTTTTGGTATTGAGATCACCTGGGTCTGAGCAAAACCTCAGTTGTTACATATGTGAAGAAGACCAACAGACCTCCTAAAAGGGCCATAATCCAATCTCTATGGACTTAGCTCTCTTGTTTAGAAAGCAAATTCATCAATAACATTCATTTAAGTTTATTTGGAGGCATCATCAAAATAATGCAGCTTCAAGCATTCTATAACAATATCAGACAATGGAATCTTGGTCCATCCAGAGAGCCTGAATTTAATTACAAAGACCCATGTGATCGAAGGAGAAAAATAATTCCTGTGACATACTCTCTGACTGCCACACACACATGATAGATAGATAGATAGATAGATAGATAGATAGATAGATAGATAGATAGATAGATAGATAGATGATAATAGATAGATAGATAGATAGATAGATAGATAGATAGATAGATAGATAGATAGATAGATAGATACTTTGAAGAAACAAATAGAATATTAGAGCTGAGTGTGGCTACTGATGTCTATAATCTCAGCATCCAAGAGTTGGCAAGAGGATTGCAGCAGGTTTGAGACTACCGTAGATTTTCTACTTCATGGAATTTAATCATCCTTGTAAAGATATAAAGTTGTCTTGAGGCACCTTGCCAGTTTTGCCATCCTTCTGTTAGAACAATCCCTTATCATATGGAGACACCCAGACTAGTCAACTTGAAGCTAAAAAGAACACAAGAAGAGGCTGGAACACCAAAATAGACAATACCAAACCCAGGGAGGCCATGCAAGAAAACCTAGCCCTTCTGTGCTCCCTGTTATCAGCACAAGAACCACTTAGTTGAGCCCAATCCAAACTACTGAACCAAAGATTCACGTTCTGATAGGAAAAAAAAGAGTTGTTCAAGCACTCTAAATGTGTGGAGTCGTTTGAAACACAGCCAATAGCTAGTATATTTATTCTTCAAGACTGTTGTCCTATTTTATATTCTTTTAGGTTCCACATGACAAGCAAAGAGGGATGATATTCCCCATATGTTACATTAGAAAATAGACCACATTACTTGACAAAGGGCACACCCAACTTGGACATGTGGAAATCATTCATGTGGCAATAGGAACATTATATATTGTGTTGAATAAACAAGCATCACTTGGTTAATATTACTATCTAACACATGTGGGCAATTGGGAAGCACTGTGTACACTGAGTGTTTGAGAGTGATTTGATATTTTAAGATGTGGTAACAATTCTAAGTAAAATAGTAGTGATGTACATTAGAATATGCATCTATGAACACAACTAGCTTAAGCTGATTGTTGCAAGACCAAACCCCAGATTTAAGGACCTACAGACCCAAAGAACAGGCCCTAAACACAAAGCAAAATGAACAGAGTATTTACTCCAGAAAAATCAAAGAATTTCCAAACAGCAATTGTCTTCCTTTGAGGAATTAAGCATAATAGTTACATTCTAAATTATAAAGTTTTCTGAAGAATAAATATGGAAGGAATGCATTTTTAAAGTAGAATCATCTAAATTATACTCTAGTGAATGCTCCATAATTAGGTTTATGGATGAGTGCATATGGAAAGCATCTATCTTCTAAGTTAGAAAATTAGGCAATGTGTATTATATTGTGGGAGAACCATGGAGGTCCTGATCTACTTTAAGACTAATTCTGCGGCCTGGGGAGGTGGCACAGCACTTTAAAAGCATGCAGTGCTATGGCAAAGGACCGGCCTTAGATTCCCAGCACCTATACTGGGAGACTAGCAATTGCTCATGACTCCAGTTCCAAGAATCTGCTGCCCCTCCTTTGCGTCCTCCACAGGTACACACATATGTGGAACACACACACACACACACACACACACACACACACACACACACACCACAATCTTAAGAAGAGAACAAATCTAAAACTCTTCATCAATAGATTAACTGTACAGATAAGCGTAAACTCAGGCACAGTTGTGGGTTTTGTTAGGATTTTCTTGATGATGTAAGCGTCTACCTGACAATATAAACAATGTCTAAGAGGAAAAGGCATTGGAATTGAGCTCTTTGCTCATGGCCATGTTTATCAAGGATTAGTTAGGGACTGAATGGACTAATGGTTTTACACTGATGGGAGAGTCCCTGCCACACAGATGCTGGATGCCTTTGAGAAATTACGAAGAGCATAATGGAGATGAGCGTTCAATGCCAGGGAGTCTTCAGCTTGGGCCATTCCTTTGTTTCATAATACCCTAAGTAGCCATTGTCTCCTGAATGCCTTGAACTGATCATCATCCTTGAAGGTCTACTGAGAATGACTGACATTAGAGATGTGACACAGGTTCACAGGAATAAAGCACCTTACCCAAAAGTATTCATATCTGAGTCTAATGGTCTTAGTCCTTTGTTCTAGTCATGTATTAAGTTACCTGCAATGATCGTTTTAGGGTCAATGTAATTTTTTTTGTCTGAGCTAATCTAATTCACAGCAGCAGTATCCCAGACTCCTTGGAGTCCTGTCCCTGCCACCAGTTTTCTGCTTGAGGAGCCTACCCAGTTTATAATAATGTGTCATGAGCTCAGAGTCCAAACTTGATACAACTTTCTGTTCTCTGTGAATGGACATATGAACACACAAGCCTTTCAAAATATCCACAGCCACACTTCATCAACACAAGTGGCAAGATATTCCTTCCACTTATACACACATGACTGGCAAGAAGAATACACCATCTTCTATAGTTCATCACAAGCCATGTCTGCTTTTAGCAAAGATATTCTTGAAGGGGATGGTTTTTTACCTAAAAAGACATTTAGCGATGTCAATAGAGAATTCTGGTGGTCATAGATGTAGAAAGAAGTGTGTGCCAGTGACTTCAAACTATTGCTGTTGCTAGGATCTGAAACATCCCCCCAAAGGCTCATGATTTGAATGCTGGGCACCCAGGCTGTGAAGCCTTTAGGAGGTGGAGTATGACTGAAGGCAGTAAGACATGAGAGGCAGCTCCCTGAAGCTGACCTGCATTCTCTGCTTCCTGTATACCATGATGTAGACTGTCAGCAGCATAGACTCCCACCGTCACACACTGAGTCACCTCTGTCTGCCTTCCCTGTCACAAGGGACCTACATATTTTTCAAACTTGGAGCCGAAATATATCTCTAAATGTCAGTGCTTCTGCCAGGTTTTTTGATCCACAGCAATGCAAACACAGCTTAAGCAAATGTGAAGAGGCAAGAGGTACCACTGAATGATCCACAGTGCATGGAACGGCCCTCCATAACAAGACCTTGCTTTAATGCCTATAGGACACTTACAGCTTCTTTTTGTAGAAAAAAAAAAAAAAGAAATCAATGCAGGCAACAATAGTATTACCTTACAGAATGCTTGCCAGCCCTGAACAGGAGGCTCTATGCTAAGTCTTCAATATGGGTCTATCTCACTATAAACAAAGGACTCATTGATTCATCAAATACATGTGGCATAGATACCCAGGGTAGGGGTGGATGAAACATTTATCCTTTCTGCTCTAATGGAGACAAGAGACTAGAGAGTGAGACGTCCATCAATCAAAGAGTCACACAAACATTAATAGTTGCCATCATTGTCATTGTCATTTTTAGGAGAATTGCTCCTTTTGGTGACTTCTCCATGCTTTTATTCCTAAGCTTTTGCTGTAAGATGTGTGTGTGTGTGTGGGGGGGGTATGCGCATTCATTCCAAGGCTAGTACCAACTGTGAGCTACCAGTCTTCTGTGCCTATTCTGGGATGGAAGAGAAGGAAAGCTAGCTGCTCATCTGTCATCTTCCTGACCTCTAGAAGAAACTGTCTGCAGGTTCTAATTGGCTGCTCCTCACTCCACAGTGTGTAGAGAAAGGGGCATGTAATCTGTGGGCAGCCCTGCCACCACACAGCGTTGCTATAGAAAGGATGCCCTTTATTGATCAGACTCGCCCTGAGTCATGCATCTTCGCAGCCTGTGCTGAGCTCCCCAAGGGGAAGTTGGCGGGCAGCAGGGTCTCTCTAGACCAACACTGATCTCCAGTTTCTGCCCTCTCTCCCGCTCTGGGTACCTGAAGTCTGTTGGAAAAACTAAACCACCTAATGCTTCTCTGTGGCGTCTTGTCATTCACACACTAATTTGAAGTCATAGATCATCACTAGGGAGGGACACCAGGAAAAAGAGATTTGAAGCCTTCTCCATTTCCTAAAGCAGTCCTGCATCGGCAGAGAGCAAACCACCACCCCTTCACCAGATTTTCTTATTCTTTAATGTCACCACTTTTGTGATGAAAATGAAATAAAAATGTCCCTACCAACATTTATTTTTTTAATTTCAGGGAGTTTGACACCAAATCTTGGAGAAGAGCAGTGTGTTTGTTAGGGATTAGAAAGCCAATGTCCCTAGCTCCTCCATTGGGGACCCCGTGTTCCATCCAATAGATAACCGTGAGAATCCACTTCTGTGTTTGCCAGGCACTGGCATAGCCTCACAAGAGACAGCTATATCAGGGTCCTTACAGCAAAATCTTGCTGGCATATGCAATAGTGTCTGCATTTGATGGCTGATTATGGGATGGAGAAAGTACCCAAGGAGCTGAAGGGGTCTGCAACCCTACAGGTGGAACAACAATATGAACTAACTAGTACCCCCAGAGCTTATGTCTCTAGCTGCATATGTAGCAGAAGATGGCCTAGTTGGCCATCATTGGGAAGAGAGGCCCCTTGGTCTTGCAAACTTTATATGCCCCAATACAGGGGAACACCAGGGCCAAGAAGTGGGAGTGGGTGGGTAGGGGATCAGGGTGAAGGGAGGGTATAGGGGACTTTCGGGATAGCATTTGAAATGTAAATGAAGAAAATACCTAATAAAAAATTGGGAAAAAAAAGCCAATGTCCTAAGAAGTCCTCAGACTTGCTCAAAGGCCAAAGGCCCTTCAGTGACTGTATAATTCTGAGCAGTGAATTTCTTTCTTCCTCTCTTTTATTCATCAAAGAGAATGAGCACTAGAAGGAATTTCAATGTGGACTCTAGAGCCTTTAGGAGGTAGTGTCTAGTTGGCCGGCATAGGTCATGAGGGTGGAGTGGAGGTTGGGGCTTTGAAGGTGACAAATATTCAGCTTTAGTTTCAACCTGCTCTCTGCACTGATCTCTCATGACGTAAAGTGCCTCTACTCCACATTCTTTCTGCCACAGATAGTCACCCCAACACGTCTTCCTCACTGTGATGGACTGAAAACCCCCCAAATCACCAGCAAAATAGATTTTTTTCCTCCTTTAGATTCTGTCACGGGTACACAAAACTAATGCAGACCGATGAACATCCATGTTTAGCCACTGTCTCGTGGCAAGGAATGTTCCATAAACAGTTGTTCCATAAAATGTACATGAGCTGCAAGATGACAACTGTTTCACTTCCAACCTCAAAACCACACACAAGAACCTCTGTACCCTAATCTAGCTGGATAGCCATCAAATGAAAGATGGACTTAGAAATTATATATATATATATATATATATTACTCACCCACCCTAAAGGATAGATTTTTATAGTTGTTGTTGTATGGGCTTTTGTTGTGGTTGTTATTGTTTCTTGAAGCAGGGTATCTCTGGGTAGACTTAGCTATCCTGGAACCCACAGAGATCCATCTGCCTCTGCCTTTTGAGCACTGGGATTAAAGGTAGGCACCACCACCACCACTGATGGCAATCCCTGGCTATTCAACAGTACCCTTTGTCTTGCACTCTCCTTAGGTCCCTACACAGTTGTGGTCCTCTCTTGAACATATAGTTAGGTTAAGAGTTACTCCTGAGCCTTTAATCAGCACTCCGGAGGCAGAGGCAGAGGCAGAGGCAGGTGGATTTCTGAGTTCAAGGCCAGCCTGGTCTACAAAATGATTTCCAGGATAGCCAGGGCTATACAGAGAAACCCTGACTCGAAAAAGCCAAAAAAAAAAAAAAAAAAAAGTTACTCCTGGCCTACATATAACAATGTACAGATTCATGAGGCTTTTCTGTCTCACCCATCTCTGTATCTCCATACTACTGCCATGGAGAGTCTTCAGTTTGAAAGGAGTTTGGAGAGACTGAGCAGAATTGCAGCTGAGGGAGATGGAAGTAGTCATTCAGACCTTCTACACCTCAAGAGATGGCCTAGAATTAAAACAATCATGAGATTCTGTGACCCTGAAGAAACAGAGAAGACCTGCATTTCCTCCATCTTCTTNCACAGTGAAAGGCATGTGGTCAACTCACAGTATCCTGCAATGAGCAGAGCGAGAGCTGTGTGAATCATGGGCGTGCCTCCCCATAACGGAGCAGAGGCAGTCTCTGCACATAGCTCTTCTGTACATAGCTCTTCAGCACATAGTTCTTTAGCACATAGCTCTTCTGCACATAGCTATGGGTAAAGTATACTCTTGCGAGATGGCACTCTCCCCAGAGCTGTCAATCTTCCAGCATCAATTTAATTTAAAATATTAAAGTAACTTTTCACAACTTGATGACCAAACAAAAGAAGAGAGTGCCAATTGGGCCTTGTAGCTCAAGATGCTTTTCGGTTCAGAATCTCCAAGTACCTCATACCTTTCATTCCACACAACCTTGATTCACCCCTTCCTGAGAACAGACTCGCTTTGTTGAGCTTGTTTTCCCCCAGGTGGAGGCATCAAGGCATGCCTGTCTCTAGAAAGAGGGAGATGTCAACACTTCCCATTTGCCATGGTACAGGGAATTAGGAACTGTGTGTGTGAGCATGGACCTTGTCAATGCCACAACTGAGACTCAGACCCTCTTCTTAAATGTTAGTTACAGTGGCCTCCAGCTGCCTTCTCTGCCAGAAGGGAGATGACGAAGAGGCTGGCACCTCATGGTCCTACAAGTGTACAAAAGGGAAAAAAGCCAAGTATGTCTATTCCATGCTTCATTTTCTCAGAGCAGGGAGGGAAAAGGTGAAGAAGGGAAGGAGGGAGGAAAAGGAAGGAGGGAAGAAAGGGGAAGGAGGGAGAAAGGGGAGGGAAAAAGAGGAGGGAGAAAGGGAAGGGAGGGGAGGGAGAGGGGGGGGCACAGTTATGCCTATAGCAAAACAACTGCTAGCGCCATGTATGTAGCATCTATTCCTCATTCTGCAACATGTTACTTAGGAGATAAGCACCAGCATCATAAGATTCATTGTTTTAAAACTTCTTGCTCTCTTTGCTATACTGATTTAGTGGCAGGGAACTATGTGTTCACACTGAGAATGAAGGCAGAGAGCATCATCATTTTTAGAAATCTGTTCGCTAATGAAAAGATGAACATGCAGTAAAATGATCCATGGGGAGGGTGAAGTAGGAAAGAGAAATGACCAAGTGGTCAAGTGACCAAGATAAATGGCCACTTAAGACACTAGGACCTTAACAGCTGAGACATGGTTTGGCTGACCAGTATGAATGAATTCAGATGTGATGACTGATAATATCTGTGCTACTACCCATGAGCAAAGGCCATGCACAATTTTCCAGAATGCCTCAGCAATGTGAATGAGAAGGGTCCCACCTGTCCAGATGTTGAGTATATGGGAGTCACTGCGTATGCAGAGATTACTTGAAGCCTCTGCTGATGTCATGAACCTCAGGCTGTTTACAGATGGCGTCACATGTTCTCAAATGTCACACAGCCCCTTGAGGCAGGTCACCACACCTGTCAGAGACTTACTTCACCCTATCATCGCCCCTGAAGCATTCTGGGCTAATTGCCATGGCTGAAAATAATCCCAGAAATTACAAAAGGCTTCATACATAATGACGGGGCAAGTATCCATGACGTGCATTATGACAGGGTCTCAATGGCTCTTATCCTTTCCTAGAGTGGAGTTTGCGCGTTTGTGTTACTAATGAATCTTACTCATCTGTGCAAGTGATGCTTCCATTTGACAATGACAAGAACATAAAGTGGAGGTTAATTTACTCCATGGCAGAGAGGTTCATTATTTAAGCTGACGTTGAGGACAAAACAATGTTGCTTAATAGATGACAAATAGAAATTAGTTGTGATGAATTTTGCCATTTTATTCCAGCAGGCTTTCAGAGTGCTTGCTGTACACATGGCAAGAGAAGTTACCTTCTCTGTGGGTGGGATGTGCCCACTTGGCTCTTTTGACAATGTCATCCAATGAGCTGGAAGCTTCCCTTGGGAAATTCTACCCAAAGCAGGCCATTTCCTGTTCTACAGAAGACTAGAGACTGAGAGGCTGATGCTAAGTCCAGTTTTGTGTGAGGACCTTCTAATACCAAGACAACAATTTACAAGGCTACTCGCGGGGCTTGTGATTGAACCTTGCTAGTTATTAGAGTTTGCATCTAATACCCTACTCTTGTGTACTTTTTCTTCTCCACAAAGACAAGAGTTGAGCACTCCGAGAAATATGAACACAAAATCCCATCTCTTACCAAGAAGCTATTAGCAATTGATATCTGCTGGGAAAAGCAAAACCGGTATCTTCAATGGAGTATCGCTGGACATATCAACCAGACTCCAGGGCAGGCTCCATGTTCAGAAATAGATTGTCAACACAAAATGGACTCTATGATCTTTGTGTGCTTTTTGTTTTGTTCAGGGATTTTTTTGTCTTATTGTTTTGAACTTTGTTTTTACTTTATGATTTTTTTTTATCTTAAGAGAGCATGAATTTGGGTAGGTACAAGCAGTAAAAATCTAGGAGGAGTTGAAAGATAAGAAAGAATATCATAAAAATAAATTGTTCATAAAGCATTGATAAGAAAATTTAATATGTATATAATTTTAAAACCAAATGGAGCTTCCATTTGAAATCAGAACAATGAGTAACTGGGGTTTAGATGAGTGTACCTATAACGCTCTCAAATTAAAGCTTTGGGATCCAGAGGAGGACCATTGAGAAACTTGTGGATCTTCAAAGGTAAGGTCAAGTAGAAAGTTCTTAGGTTTCACAAGATCCCCCAAAGGGATTTGGGAACCCTTACCCCATCTAGCTGGTTTTTTTTTGTTTTGTTTTGTTTTGTTTTGGGGGTTTTTTGTTTTGTTTTGTTTTGTTTTTTGCTCCCTTATTTATATTTAAGTATTGAGGCCCACACCTGAGACTTCTCAACCTTGAACTAAAACTCCCATAACCCTGGCCCCAAATGAATGTTTTTCTTTGAAACTTGGGTGTCTTAGGAATATAGTTATAGTGAGGGAAAGAGAATATAATAACTGTACTTACCTGAAGGCACTTCTCAATTTTTCCTTGTCTCCATTAGTTATGTATAGAATGGGAATGATATTATCTATTCACACTATATGAAGCTGATTGGATTTGGAGAAGTGAGACACATAGAAAACTAGGAATTGTTATGGATTCCATCTTCCTGGCTAGAAATTGATGGCTAGTGAATTGATTATTTTCTATCTTCCTCTATACCAAAAGATGTTCTTCACAGAGCATGCCATTCAGACCTTTGTGTGATGGGTGTGCTCCTTTTCCCAGTGACATCTGCACTCATACATGCCTTCTCACCCAAGAACTATACCCAGGCTAAGGAATCCTAGGTCCAATTAATTACATATGAGGAAATAAAAGTGGAGACAGGATATGCCAAGTTTCTGCATCAGTGGAGAATGTAGGAAATTCAGGAGGCAGAAGGAAATCAGGGCATTTAAAGCACAGAAATCCAGAAGGTTGTGGAAGGAGCTAGAGGCACGGCCAAGGTTTCCCAGGCCATGAAGGCCATAATTAAGAGTTTTAACTTAATCCAGTGGGATGACTAAATGCCATAAGATGCTTATCCAGAAAAAAATATGCTTAAATTTCGTTTTAAATAAATAATGCTGTATGTGATATATAGATAACAGATTTAGAGGCCCGCATCAGCAGATGCAGCTGGACCAGACTGTTTCTACTACTGTGGCCTAGGCTGAGAGAGCCATAACATAGATGAAGGGATAACAAAGAGAAATGAGGATTTGATAAACCATTCAGAAGGTCAAAGTCATAGCCCTGGCACGAAACTTACACCAGGATACAGCAGTCTCAACAAAGATGCCATGAATCACAGGGTCTAGTTTAAAAAATGTAAGAATAGTTCCAGGGAGATGGCTCAGTGGGCAAACGGGCAAGCCTGACAACCGGAAGTCCTCAGTGGAATCTCTGTAAAAGAGCTGCGTGTGGTAGTGTGCATTCATCATCGCAAAATGGATACAGGAGATGCAAGGCTGAGAGGGGAGAAGTGATGGGATGCTCACGGGCCCGCCAGCCTGGAGTGTGCAGTGGCAAAAATAACAAGCAAAACAGTACCTCAAAAACAAGGTGGAGAGGTGAGAATCAACTCCCCAAAGTTGTTCTCAGACTGACGCACACACACACACACACATGCCCACACTTGAATTTGAAAAATATAGGACCCCAAGAGAGAAAATTAGTTTTATCTAAGCCTATATTATAATGACTGGGCTTATAAATATGTGTATGTGTAAGAAACAGGGCGAAGGGTTTTGTGTGACCACCGTTCACACGCATGCAAACAAACTGTCATATCTCTAAGAGTAGAAACCTACATGCAGTGCATTCCTGTGCCCTGACACTCATGCTCCACCACTTATTTTTCTAAGCTACACAGAGCATGTGTAACCCTCTATATACTTTCTTTTATCTGTCCAGTGTGTGGCCACCTCGTTTTTATTGTAATTCTGGCTTTCATTTAATTTATTAGTCCATGGCCTATGTACACATATTTTAATAATTTTGAAAGCCTCCTGTCGTCATTGAAGCTTGCCTTAGGAAAGCCTGAGATAATCAGTATTTCAGATTTTACTGCACTGCTGTCCCCTCCCCCCACCACATGCCCACATTCATATAGGTTTTGCTTTTTTTTTAAAAAAGGAGAGATTTAACAGCCATAAGGCACTTTTAAAAATAACATTCACATCTGGGCTGACCACCTGTTTGCCAAAATTTAGCTTGATGTTAATTAAAACAGGCATGTTATAAAGCTCAGGAAATGGCAGCTGACCCCTAACCATGAATGTAGTGCTATAATAATATGTAGTAAAAATAAGACATTTGGGGCTGTTGTCCAAACCACTCATGCATTAAAATTCTCACCACTGTATACTCCCTTGCAGAAGGACGTGCAAATCAACTGCAAAAGTGGTTGAACCAAAATAATAATAATAATAATAATAATAATAATAATAATAATAATAATTATAATAATGATGATGATAATGATAGTTCTAGGAAAAAGAGCTATTCGTTCATTTCACAGGTAGTTTCAAAGGCCCATCCTAAGCAAGCATTGTGGTCCACCCGGTGAGGAAGACTTCGGACAGAGAATGGAAGGCTGATTAGCAGTCTCCTGTCCAGACAGTGGTGCTGTCAACATCATTGATATTTACTGATGAACAGTATGCTGTGTGTGTGGAACAAGGTGAAACATTGGTTTGTGTGACTTCACTCCATCGTTCCTTCAGTTCTGCAAGGATGGGGAGCTCTGCTGAGATCCATGTAACAGACAAGACAAAGAAAAGTATCTAAGAGCCAGTTCACTGCCCTGCGTGGTCCAGCGGCAGCAGCGGAGATTTTGCTAGGTTTGGCACCGCCTCCCAGCAGACCCCTACCGGTGTTACTTTCTCCCCCCCCCCACCCCCCGTGGCCCCAGAGAGTCTCCCTCCTCTAATCACCTTCCTATCAGCCTCACTTGTTTGAAACTACTCTTAATTGCCTTTGACAAGCTGATATTTGACAGCTCTGCCTTTGTTCTGCTTCTCATAGGATCCAGTTCTTTGCCCTTACCTCTGAATCGCAAGTCGCAAGTATTCCTTTTTCTCCTTGTCCTTCAAATGTTTCCTTTTATAAACTGGGGGAAAACTGAAATTTCCCTGAATATTTTTTCCTTTATTCATCTCTGGATCCATCCTTGCATTTTAGGGCATGTATATGTGGGGTGCAGTTTACAGAGTTAATATGTATAATACCCTCACAGAACATTAGGCTACATACGCATGGCCTTTAAAGAAAACCTTCAACTGGGCCCATCAACATTTCCTCATGAGGAGGGGGAGCCTCATAAGGCCCCACCCCTCAATGAGGTAAAATCTGTGATGGCATGTATTTTAGATTATAAATGACTACATAACTTGTAAGTGCTTGGCTTATTGTACAAACTGTGTTGCCAAAAGTGCCCAATTGGTATAGCTAAGTTCAAACTACAACACTTAGCTAACACATAAAATCACCATATTTGCTTTTAATATGTGTAGCTTCTTTAAGAACTAGAAAATAAGACCCTCTGAGATGCAATCGTGTTGTAGCTCCTGAAAGCCATTGTACTTGATGAGCAAGAGTCACAGAATCTGCTGGATACCCAATATATGAGATTCAGCACATTCTAGCCCCCAGCAGACTGGTGTGGAATTAAAATGCCCAAAGATGTGCCACCCCCCTTCTACACTTACTATGTAAAATTGAATGGGCCTTCAAACCTGATTCTGCCTTGGTTAAATATAGCCTTAGTAAAAGAAAAATAAGATCTCATCTTAGGAGCTTCTCTAAACAATGATGAAATTGAGTGAGATTCTACACATACAATACAAACTTACCTAGCAACAACTCAATGGCTACTAACACCAATTCCTTAGTGTTGCCATTGTTTTATAAAGGTGTGTGTGTGTGTGTGTGTGTGTGTGTGTTAAAGAGAGAGAGACAGAGACAGAGTTTTATACACCACATGTGTGCACGTGCCACAGAGGCTAAAAGAGGACATTAGATTCTCAGGAACTTGAGTTATAGGTGACTGTGAGCTAGCTCATGTGAGAGACACTAAGCCTGTGTCCTCTGCAAGAGCTGTAAGACTTCTTAACCTTTGGCTGACCTCTCCAGCCCTGCCACTGGTTTTTAGACAGTTCTTTTTTTTCTCTATAGATACTAATAATAATTGTTACAAAAGTCCATCTGAGGAGGAATCCAGGTAGCCCTCCCTCTTCAGCAGCATCTGTAACAGTAGCCTCGCTTCAGCAACCACACCAGCAAACACAATCCTGTTTCCACTGTGCTTTGCCCTTTTATAGAGTGTTCTCTTTGCCTCGGAATGTTGATTAGTCCTCCTGTGAATTGGGTCTCATCGAATCCAGATTGCTCTCCAGTTTTCCAGATTAAAAATGAGTACCTCTGCAAAGTCCACCCTGACTATCCAAGACCATCACAAACATTCCTTGTCCCAGCTTTAGAGATTACACTCCCAAATAGACTGAGAAGAAAATGGGGATGCTATTTTAGTTTATTTTGCCTTTACTGTCCTCCCAACACCAGGTGTAATGGTTTAATGCATCACAAGGTCCTATTTAGGAGGCTTTAACACCAAAGAATAGAAACTTTACCCCCCCCCACCCCAAATTACTTAAATATTAAGTAAATATATGGCCAAATACAACTTGATGCACAAAGGCAGGGCGGGGCTCGGGGCTCATTTGAGGGTTCAGCATCCATGTGAAGAAGAGACCAGTTCCCATCACCTTCCCATAGTCATCCTTAGCTGCTCTCATCTTCAAGCTAGAGACTCTATAGCTACAGGCAGGCCACCACAGCACCAACTCTCTCACCAGGCAGTAACAACAATAAAGAGTGAAGAAACTGTCTCTCCTATGCTTTCTTCAGAAGCTTAGAAACCTTTCCCAGAAGCCCCATCAGACTTCTGATTCTCCATTTCCCAAGATTATGGTTTTATGCTCATTCTCAAACCAATCATTCACAAGGGAAATGAGATTACCACAATTACGTCAGGCTAAGGATCAGCAAACATTCTCTGTAAGGGGCCAGATAATAAATATCTAAGGCACGGCAGACCAGACTGTCGCCACTGCATAGCGCACTGTGTCCGTGCAGGGTAAAAGCACTCAAAGACTGTATGTAAATGAATGATGTAGTTGTGTCCCAATAAAACTATTCATGGATACCAGAATTTGAATTTCATACAATATTCGCATGTCATCAACTGTTCTTCCTCTGAATGCTTTCCAACACTTAAAATTTTTTAAAGCCATTCTTAACTCAAGAGACTATATAAATATAGGCAATAAAATTGATTTGGCCCAAGAGCTACTGTTTGTTGACCCCTGGTTAATAATATCTGTTGCCAATGTGTATTGAAGTATCACCAAACACAACTTCCTAAGCAGTCAATACATTCTAAAAAAAATTAAAGGGAAGTCATTTTCTTTTTTTTTTTTTTTTTTGGTTTTTCGAGACAGGGTTTCTCTGTATAGCCCTGGCTGTCCTGGAACTCACTTTGTAGACCAGGCTGGCCTCAAACTCAGAAATCCGCCTGCCTCAAAAAAAAATAAATAAATAAAAGGATATATGACTAAAGAGAATCCAGGAGTATTTGTGCCCTCCATTCATCCCTCCCAGATGGAATCTCATGTACCTCAAGCTATCCACAAATTTTCTGTATATCCAAGGATGACCTTGAGTTCCTCATAACCATGTCTCTACTTCCTCAGATCTGGGATTACAAACTCAGTCTATCATGCTTAGTTTATGAAACACCAGTGAATTGAACTTGGGACTTCACACATGCTCAGAATGCATTCTGTCAACTGAGATATATCCAGCCCTAGAGCAGTTGTTATCTGGGAGAAGTTTGTGGAATATCTGTGTGTATGATTCCCTGAAAAGTATGTTTAAAAGAACAGCTTTGCCTAATGATGATGGATTTAGCGGAACTAGACAAACAAAACTTGCTGTTTACAGCAAACTAAATTGTGAAATGAGAGATAAGTGATGTTTTGTGTTAGAGTGTGTGGGGGATACAGAACTGCAGACCTCCGCAGAACTGGAGTAGTAACGGATGTGCTTTTAGAACAAGAAGGAGATGTAAGAGATTATTTCAGGGGCACTTTCTATGCTAACATCTTCTGACTTCACAATCTTCCAAACATTATTTTGCATGTATTCTGCTGTAGACAAAGAGATAATTACAGAGTAACTGCTTGCACTCAGTACAAATTAATCAAATGTAAATTAAATAAACTGTAAATACAAGATACTCCTCAACTGATAACAGCAAGTGAATCACCGCCATTATAGACTCATTTTTGCAAAATTACATCTAATCATAGTATTTTAAGATAGTGTTTGGCAAAACATCTCTAAATCTGTCAACAAAAGCAGCTATTACTTCTCTGCAGTGAATACCTTTGGCAACAAACACCCATTGTTCAGGAGAGATTTACTGAAGATTCTTCCTGAAGGCAAGGGTACAGTCTAAATGACCTCAGGATGGTCCCTTGACCTGTGTACTCAGAGTCAATAAAACTCATTACAGAGTCATTTACTGCAATCATTTTTAAAACTATAAATCTAAGGTGTAAAAAGTCTTAAGAAATCCCCAAGTAGAAATTATTTGAAGTAATTATAGTTTCGTGATTTGATCAACATTTTAATCTTGATCATCAATTTCTGCTCTGATAGAGACCAGGCTTTGTCACGTGGCCCATAAAGCCTCCGTGTCTCCATTAAGACCTCTGTTCTTTTTAAAATTTATAACATGTATAAGTGTTCTGCCTACATACATGTCTATGCACCACAGAGAGAGAACAACAGATCTCCTGAGATTGGAATTAAGGACAGTTGTGAGCTGGCAGATGGTAGCTAGGAACTGGCTTTGAGTTTTCTGCAAAAGCACCTAGTGCTCCTAACCACTGAGCCATCTCTTCAGTCCTGGAACCTACATTATTCTTGGTCTACTAATCTGATCTTTTAATTCCTCAAGCACAAGGTGTCTGAGTCCTACCTGGCTACTGATTCCTTCTTCAGACATCATCACCCCTCAGTGTAGCCTTCTAGTCTTGACTGGGGTTGGGAATGAGGAAACAAACTCTCTTGTTGGGTGGCACTTGTATGATTAGAGCATCCCTTTTTTAGTGTTTCCGTATGTGGGGAGTAGAGGAAGTCCTGAGTGAGGCAAGTCCCAAGTTAATGTGTGCTGGTGACATGAGTACCACCATGTGGAAAACTGCAAAGCCTTTGAGTGTGACACTCAGAAAGCACAAAGCCTTTCTGGGATAGGCTCAGGTTAATGGCAAAGCCTTCCCTGCTGGTCCAAGTGTGAAGGTGATGGTATGTACTAAAGATGTCCACTACTTTCTGTGCTATTTCTACAGCCCTATGATTACAGCCTAAAGACTTATTCCCACAGAGACTGCTCCTACAGAGTTGCCAAATCTGCCTCCAGATTCAGCTGTATGAAATAACCCTGCCTTTCTGTTCAACTATATATAATAAACATGCTGAGCTTCTGGCTTCTATGGCTTTCTATGAAAGAGCCCAGTACACCCAACCCCAGATTTTCTATGCATGAGTCTATGTGTCTGTCTTTTTTATTATTCCTTTACTACCCCTGTTAAGTCAAACCCTTAGATTCATACAAGAACTTAGCATCCACATAGGTGTTACTCCCTTCAGGGTTGAGGACACCATTCTATTTGGGTCATGGCAAAAAGCCCAAGAGGTGAGATCATAAAGAGATTTATATGCCTAGGTAAAAAGTTTGGACTCTGTCCTAAAGGAAATGAAAAGAGGCTATTGGAGATGTTTGCCATGTTCACATATCAGGAAGAACATTCTGGAAACTTCATCAGGAGACAACAGAAGAGATGGCAAGAGACCCACAATCTCTACTCTAGGACTTCTTCTAAAAAGTGGTTGGCAGATGAAAGAGGACAATAGCTTAACCCATAGTCATCAATACTGGAGACAGAGAATTGTGGTTACTTCAGAAAACCATTTAGAAGCAGAAATCCATGCAATGAGTGACCAAGTACATAATAAAGTCGAGGGGTTAAAACACAGTCAAGGTAAAGTCTGATTTTCTGGCTTGTACAGCTAAGCAAACAATAATGCTAGACCCTGAGTAAGGATAAGGAAAAACAGCCTGCTAAGGCTATGAGAAAGCTGTAAGTGATACCATGTGGACACATGGTTTTGAAGGAGCCTTCAAACCATTGAGAAGATGACTGTGGTGCTTGGTCCAGGGAGTGGCACTATTAGGAGGTGTGGCTTAGCTGGAGTAGGTGTGACCTTATTGAAGAAAGTGTGTCACTTTGGAGGTGGGCTTTGAGACCCTCCTCTTAGCTTGCCTACTGTGTAGACAAGTTTTCTCCTTGTTCCCATTGGAACAAGATGTAGAATTCTCAGCTCCTCTCCAGTACCATGCCTGCCTAGACCCTACCATGCTTCGTGCCTTGATAATAGACTGAACTTCTAAACTTGTTAGCCAGCCCGAGTTAAGTGTCATCCTTTATAAGAGTTGACTTGGTCATGGTGTCTCTTCACAGCAATGGAAACCCTAACTAAGACAATGACCAATGAGCAACTGTGTCTATGTGTAAGATATAGATGAGGAAAACACACATTAAAAATTAAAACCTGGGAGCCAATGGGTCAGAATTAGTATTAAGTCAGAGAAAGAGCCACAGAGGATAGTCAAATCATGAGGAAATACAAAACAAGGTTAAAGTTTCAGAATACAGATGTTAGCCAGCTATGGTTATTTGACAACAAAATCTCATTCACATGCTACAATAAGCATTTGCAAATCTACAGTTCTCTTACAGTGGTGACCTAGGGCTACAGGTCTATGTACAAACTGGGGCTATTCTAACTCAGCTGTTATCCCTGTGGGACCAGCAAGTTCCCTGGAGCACACTTCTCCTGGGAAAAGCAAACCTTTGAGAAAAGACTTCTATGCCTGAGATGCCTTTTGGGTTCTAGTCTCTAACATTGCTGACCACATTCCTCCAACACAGTCATAGAGACTAGGCCAACACTGATGGAGAAGTGCTCAAAAGGCATGAGAATTGTGGCTAAGGCTGGACTGTTTCATAAGAAACATGATCTTGTCCATGAGTAAGAACTAGGACTGATTATTGAAGCAAAATGATGATGCCATATGCTTTCAAACCTGCCTGGTAGGCCCCTCTTTTGGGGAGACACAAGACCAGCCATTAGAAGTTATATCCTACTAAGAAACCAAGGAGTTTCCATAGCAGGAGGTGGTGATCATATGGCTAGTGGGCATTAGGTGAGTAACAAGATCAAGTTTTCTTAGTATCAAGGGAGAGTCTTGCTTAAGGGCTCATAAAAATGGGAATTTATTGTATGTGTACCTTCTCAGTATGGGGCAGAAATAGGAGATAGATTTGCAGTTAGAGACTAAATACAGATTTCACAGAGGCAGGGTTTGTGGTCTTTTTCACCTGCTTGGTTTTTCTTGGTATGTCTACAACACTCCCTCTGTCCATCAACAATGCTTCTCCTTAGAGTGTTGGCTGCATCCTAAATTTCGTTTGCATGTAGCTCTGAACAGCCATCACTCCAACTCGGGGGCATGCTTCTGCCACTGCTTGCAGCTGCCTGGGGCTCACCAACTTTTCAGTTCACACTTGGCAAGGGTACACTTGGATTTTCCCAGTTTAGTCCTCACAAGCTAGCACATAGGGTCATCCCTAATCAGACCAATTATGACCAACTGGAGCAGGCCGGCGATACAAGGAATAAGGAAGTATCCCTTAAGGAGTATTATGGGTAGGGTGTTATCAGCTGAGCTTTCTAGTAAGAGGAGGTACTCAGAGCCATGGAATGAGAGTAAGTGGAAGACCACCCTCGGAACAGTGGAGGAGACACATAACTTCATCCTGAATGAAGCCATTAGGGATATGGCAGCTAAACTCCCAACTACTGCTCAACTACAGATTCAAAGACAGCCTGAGCAGGTTACATGATACGGTATTTCTTAAACAGATCTCAGTTCAAACTCACTAAAAGGCTTGCTCCAAGGCCCTTGAAATGAGACTTTAAAAAAAATTACCTGGATACAAAATTGTAACACTGAGGGGCAGAAACAAAGAACTAAAACTTGCCATTGTTTGAAAGCTCCATCGAAGGATGAGATGCTAGTACAGAGTAGGTCCTCCCCTTCCTCTTCTTGTGAGGGGTGCACAGGAGAGGAGGGATGGAGGTCCATGAGTACTGGTGGTACCCAAAGAAAGACTAAGAATGCCAGGATGATCACACTCATCCTTCCACCATTATCAAAGAGTAGAGACATGCGCCTGCCATCGCTGAAGCTGAGTTTCTGGGTACATCACAGTGTGTAGAGACATGCGCCTGCCATCGCTTAAGCTGAGTTTCTGGGTACATCACAGTGTTCAAAACTGCTTATTGCTCCCCAATTTCACTTTCCAAGATCTTACTTCCCTCTAGATACAATGGGCTTCTCTCTTTATGAAGTTACCCAATAAATCCTGCAATTCTAAACCCAGATTGTCCCTACCCTAGCATAGGATATCGGAAATAATTTTGCATTATCTATTCTTGGCCTACCCTGGGTGAACTCTGAAAGCGATGTAACTCACAATATAGAATATTCTAGGGGAAAAAAAAGAGCAATACAGTACAGGATATAGTGAAGTATCACACAAGATTTAAAGCAACAGTTCAAAGATGGCAATGGTGAATTTGCTAGATTTGCTGTAGCTAAAATGGGGCCAGAAATGTATAGAGAGAAATGAAACTTACTAACCCCAAAGAACACAGCCTACACAGATATTAAAAATTCTAAAAAGAAAGTACCACACTCTGTTTTTACCCTCAAAATAATGCTAAGGAAAGGGTATAAATAACGACTGACTTTAACGTGTGGATAAACATACAACACAGCTGTTACTTGAAAAGAGAGGAAGGAGGTGTTAGCAAATCAAACCATGAGGTGTCACAAATCCAAGGGGCTTGGAAATCATCACACTCTTGGCCCCTTCGGTTTTGGAGAGATTTATGCGCCTTATGGGCATCCAAACATTGGCAGCTCAAACCCCTGCACTGTATTCCGACTTCATTTAAAGGACCCATAGGTCAGACCAAAATACAACAGGGCTTTATATGCCAATTTTTCTTGACTCTCTGTAGGTCAGGGGAAGTTAAGCTCATGTAATTAGGGGATAAAGACAAGCGGCTGGGAGTAGGGGAGTTGGGGGGGGGGGAGGATGAATGGTCCAGAGTTTAAAGGCTCAGTAGGAAACCAGAGGCAAAACTGATAAAGTCAAGTCTTTTCTGAAACATGTGTTTTGTGTGTGTCTTGTAGGGCCACTCATACCCAACTGTGAGGCAAAAATAATGCAGGAAGGTCGTGACTGTAAGGTCATTGCCGCCTCCTTATCTATAAACGAATCTAGATTCAAGTATCTTCATTCCAACGTCTACAATAACCAAATCTCAATAGGTTTTGTTTTTGTTTTTGTTTTTTTAAAACAGGGTCTCACTACACAGCCCTACTGGCCTGGAAATCATACTGTAGACAGGCTTCAGCTAGAACTCACAGAGCTCCACCTGCCTCCTGAACACTGGGATTAAAAACTTGGACCACCTTACCCAGCCTGCACTGAATTCATTTTATTTAGCAACTGATAGTCCAAGCAACATTTTAACATTTTTAACTGGAATCCTCTCTTAAGATCCAGTTGAACTATTCATAAGTGAGCGTGCAGTCTTCAGAAAGCAGTTACCATAGGCAGGGTAAAACACCAAACATCAAGAACCACCAGAACTGGGGAAATAAGTGGAGGATGGGTCTGCGGATGACAGAATGCGAAAAGGAGCTCACAGAGTCCCAATGACAACCACCGACACTCAGACTGAGAGCAAGCTCTGATAGGCAGTCTGCTACATTCTATGACAAGCTCTTGTGGCAGACTTCTGACCATTCAGTACCAGCCTGCATCCATGATTCTTCAGGAATTATTCCCAACCCCCCTTCTTATGTTCTTATGGCCAACTGCATGTTATAGTAATAAGGTGATTCATAGTCAGAATTTTTTGGTATGAATCTTTGGAGCACTGGGGCATGTTCTTTCTGTCCATAAACTTTCTGTCATTCATTATCTTAGCCAGACAGTAATCCCCTCTTTCCCTCCTTCCTACCCTCCCCATACCTTCTTTGCTTTGTTTCCTATCTGTGAAAAGACCTGTGTGTGTGCTATGTGCCCAGCATGGGTCTTCGTTTGCAGAAGAATGAGAGATCCAAAAGAAAGCAGACAGAATCACTCACTAGGCGCATCTGATACTCTAGAGAAGGAAGGCAAAGAGCGAATGAGTTTGAAAGGGCAAAAAATAAATAAATAAATAAAATTTTGGGCCAGGCTTAAAGATACATAGGAAGGAAAAGGACTGGGAAGGGAGCGTGGCTGCTCGTGAGGAGGTGGGGAGATGAGTTTCAAGGGAGCGTGGAATTCTGTGCTAACTCAAATGGGGCTTCTTAGCATCAGTAGCATTTACTGAATCATATTCTGTTATAAATTACCCAAGTTGTGGTAAGTTATTCTGCAGTATATCCAGCCTCTAGCAATTCACTGTGTATTACAGAATCACCTCCAATCGTGGCCATTTAAAACATCTCTAAATACTGACAAATGTCCCAAGGAGGAAAACAAAAGCCATCCGTAGTCAAGAACCACCACGGACAAATGGCATAGTAGAATTGAGACTGGGTGCTTATGAGGGAAGCGGGGTAGTGTGAACAGATAAGCAGAGTGCATGGTACAGAAGGAGTTGATGGCTGGACCCAAGCCAGACAGGACCTTCCAGTCCCTGGCAGGGACTACATTATGTCCTAAAGCCCACCCAACATGGAAGTTTATCATCCCAGAGAAAAAAAAAAGAACAAATGCACAAACCCAAATCATGCATTTCTCCTCCTAACCAGGACTGACCCTGAGCTCCTACTTCTTGACAGGGTGGGGATTCTTGCCTTCCACATCAGAGAAGAATCATCAGTGTTGCCTTTTTTAAAAAGAAAGAAAGAAAAGGTAATGAAATTTCTAATCCAGTTATCTCTCTGCTCAGCGGGGTCAAAAATTCTCAACTTTTCCCCCAAGGGTTTGCAGGTACATCAGCAGTTCCAAGTGACATGGCGCATAACAAACTGGTCTTTGTGACTTTGGACAGGACAGTGACTGCCAGTATCAAAATCCAACCCCACATTTGATCTAAGTGCAGCTTACAAATTATCTCTAAGCTCTAAATTGCTAACATAAGACTGACTTCTGGGAAGTTTATTCAGAAGATCATCTTCTCTGTCCTTCATCCCACACAGAGATGCAATTAAGGACCGCATCCCTCTCAAGCATGGGAATATACACCCTCACATGGCAAACCGAGTAGACTTTCTCGCCAAGCTGGTTTCTATCTGGGGAAAATGGTGCTGAAAGCTGGAAGACTGATACTTCAACACCTTCCAAATTCTAGCAGCACAAAGGGAACTTCAAGACTTCTTAAGCTTGATTAATTGACATGCAAGGTAAGAAATGGAAGGTTTGTCCAAAGGAATTAAACCCAACTTTAGGGCAGTGTGTAACTGGAACAGGAGCCACAGACTTCAATTCATACAACAAAAGTTAAAAGATAGAAAATGAAACAAAGGAAAGAAAGGCAAAGGAAGGAGAGGGGAGGAAAGAGGAAAGAGGGAAGACGGGAGGAAAGGGGAAAAGCAAATGGAGGGAAAGGGAGGAGGAACTGGATGGGAGAGGAGGGAGAGGAAGGGGTAGGAAATGGGGAGGGGAGAAGAGAGGAAAGGGAAGTGGGAAGGGGGAGGGGAGGAAAGGGGAAGGAGGAGGAGGAAGGGGGGGGAGAGAGAAAGAAGAAAGGGGAAGGGGAAAGGCAAATAGAGGGGAACAGGAACACAGGATGGGACAGGAGGGAGAGGAAGGGAACGGAAGTGGGGCGGGAGAGGGAAGTGGGGAGGGAGATGGAAAAGGGGAGAAGTCAAAGCCCAGGAGATTTTGTGTGGATATGCAGTACTGGCAAAGTGACTGGGTCTCTTTTCCTCTCAAACAATTAGGGACACTAGACAATCTAGGCAGAAAAGGTTCATGGTTTGAAAATGGTATTCCTAAATTGTAGATGATTCACAAACCCTCTGGATTTGACAAATTGCCTTGTTGGGCCTTAGCTCTCTGGCCTGCTGAATGGATGTGATAGTAACAAGTATGTAAGTCAGAGAGTAGGCAAAATGCCATGATGAGAACAATTATGAAAAAAAAATTACACACAAAGTTTAAAACTTTGAGGCTGGAGAGACAGCTCCATCAGTAAAATGTGTGCCCCAAAATCCATGTTTAAAATAAAATAAAAATGCCAGGCACAGTGGAACATTCTTATATTTCCAGAATTAAGGAGGTGGAAGCAAGAGGATTCCTGTAGCACATTGGCCACTAGAATATAAGAACCATAATATTACAGACCCTTAGAACACTCCCTGTATAGAACAGTAGCTGGCACTAATCTGATATTCAGCAAATAGTTGCTGAATAAATAGAAAAAGATCCTTACCCCTGAATAATTCACCTTACTGTAGACAACATTTATGAAGCACAGGGCTGTGCCAACCACTCTTCTGCATGGTCGCACACATTTTGCAACCAAATTGAATGGAACAAACTCAGAAAAGCGATGGTTTTCAAAAGCACATAAAGCCACAAAGCTGCTAAGTCTGGAGCAGTGTGTGAGCCTCTGTGCACATGTCCTGGGTTCTTATTGAGCACATACTACATTGTGACACTCCCCTGGGCAAGGGGGAGATGACAGAAATCAGACATAGGGAATCTCTGTTGTCTGGGTAAAGACACGTAATTGGGCAGGGAGACGATGATAACCAGTAGACACATGCTTCCCTGAGTCTAAAATCCAGGTCCCTTGCTAGGTGGTGCACCCCCCATCCCCACCTCAGACCTCCTTTTCTTTTGGACAATAACCACCAAAGGAAAGAAATGTAAAGGGATACCATGTGCACCAAACTAAAGCTAAGTAGCTCCAGTAAACCATAAAGACTAAAGCCAGATAAAAGTGTTTGCCCAGAACACTAAAAATGTCCTGTTCCAGAGCCTAAATTGGAAATATTTGCATTTGGCTTGAGTGCCCTGTAGGCCCCCAGGCAGGCAGTTCATGGGCCTTCCCAACACAGACACAACTCCAGTCAGGGCAAAGTCATGAAAACCAGCTCTCTACCAGAAGGCCTGAGGTGTAGATGAATTAAAAGGCCTGGGTCCCTGGCTCCTGGAGATGGCTAGACAAGGCGAAAGCATATGCCTGCCTGCCTGGCAGCAGCTCTCCCTGGCTGAAATGAAAGCATTGACACAGGCCAAGCAAAGCTGGCAATGACAGTGGCCTTGGGCAGAAGCCATAGCCAGCCAGCCCCAGTATGGGGCTTCCCTACAGACAGCTCTTGCTAAACAAAGGATGGTGGCGGGAAGAGCTGTGCATGTCCAGCCTCCAGGCCTGCATAGAAACTGGAGAGCTGGGCTGGCTTAACAGAAGGCCAGATCTGCTCCAAAACCTTAGGCTCTGAGTATGGGGTGCAATCTGAGTCGTTTCCTGATGACTCTTCTCTGCATAATGGATTTGTGTTATAAAGGAATGTATGCCCTCAGGACCAAATTACCCAGATAATTGAAGATGGAATGAGGCTGGAGATGGGGAGGAGAGGGAAAAGCCTCAATTACAGGGGTTTCTCTGACACCCTGAGTAAGTTCAACACTCCAATTCACAAGGGCATTTCATTTATGGCATCACTGTGGCTCTGCAGGCTGCCCTGGTAGGCAAGGCAAATTCAGCGACTGTTCTCTAGCTCAGCGTCGGAATGCCAAGTTCCCTTTCCTGTAGAACCCAGACTTGGCCACATTTCACCAGCCCCATATCCCCAAGATGAGAGTCTTGTTCCACATCTCACATTTACAAGTAAATCTATAAGACCACATTAAGTAGGACACTGAAGGCCTAAAAGTAAGATAGAATAGATTAAAGCCAAAGGCAGCCAGGACATCCTTCAAGTTCAGACCGACCTGTGGTCATGGCTGAGATCTGGATAGTAATCTCAAGAATAAACAATTGATGTTCTTTTCTTCACAACTACATAGTTCCTTGGCTCTCCTCCCCCTTTTTTTTTTTTTTTCAGGGTCAGATAGGGCTTGCCTATAACCACTAAAACCTTCTGTTTGGGAAACTTAATTCCCAAGCTCCTGTGTTTATGGTATTTACAGGTAGTTCTGATGAGATGCCACTTGTGAGCATTGGCATTCTGTGATGGCTTCCTAAGATGAGAGATGCAAGCAGGGACATTTGCTCTGTCTCACTTACATGACACCATCTGCCATGTTTTTGAGAGGCAAGAGGGACTTTGGGAGATGACAGAAACATGCATGTCGCTGGACTTTGCAAGGTTCAGAGCTGGGAGCAAATCGTGTGGCTCTACTTTATAAGGCACCTGCTGGTCTCCGGTATTTTGTTATCACAACAGAAAACAGACTACGCAAGCAAGAATGTCCTACAGTCAACGGAGTTAGTAAACACAACCTTCTGTGAATGTGTTAAGGGTTTTTCAGGTTAATCATGTTACATCTGTCCTGACTTGATATCAAAGAGCAGTGAGGTTCTGTCCCCAGAACACTTTTTAGCCTGCCTTTGGGATCAATCATCATAATACAAGAGTAAAATCCTTAGACACATGAAGTTGAACAAAGCTTTTGTAACAAAAAGTAACCCATGATTCGGCAGCCCTTAAAACAGAAGAGGGTCCAAGAACTCTTATCTAAAGACAGGAAGCACATATTTATGGGTAGAGAACCAAAGTACAGAACAAAATAGCTAGGATGGTTGCGTGGACAGGTGGGTGCCCCGTTTTGCACATGCTCAGATGAGTAGGTAGCTTAACCATGGCTAACACCCAGGTGTGGGTTACAAGGGACATACTTCTAAATTAGGTCTACGTTTAAGTCCTGATATCTGTTACAGTTCAGTGTGTTCAAACTCAGGGGATGGAGACAGCTTAAGTAAATGCTAAGGCCTGCCCGCAACGGCACCCCCTGCTTGTTTAACACTCGGAGGAAGAATATAGGAAATGTCAGGGTCTCAGAAAGTCCCATAAAATACCCCTCCTCCTCTGCATGCACCTCTCATCTCGGCTGCCTTTACTGCTTGCTCTATGAGGTCAAACAAGGGACACAATAAAAGCTATTTTAGGAAACCTGTCCATGATTGAGTCCAGATTTATGGAGAGACTAAAAGAGCCCCCACTGCAGAATTGTTCTTTACCTGAGCACATCTGACTGTGTTTATAAGGCTCATTTTGTCAATATTTACATAATGAAATGAACAAATGCATAAAAGTCAGGGGCTCTCAAGTAAGACTGGAGTGACGTGGCTAGGAGTGGAAATGGTCACGCATGGGGTGGGCAGAAGATAAGCAAAGAGGCCTGGCAAGACACCCAGCCCTGGCTGGCTTAAGGGAAGTGGGCCATGAAGCAATGAAGGACTGGAGGTGGGGTGGCTGGGAGGTGGTGAGTAGCCTGGAAATAGGTGTTAAACCACTTATTCAAGCACTCCCACAAATGGCCTAAAAGATTTTCCCAGCATCCTCCGGATCTCTATGAGTCACTGTGGGATAGCAGCGAGGTTTGGAGTTGAGTTATAACCATTCACCAAAGCATTTTCCTTCAGAGCATGTAAAGGAAAAGGGCTATGTTGGTAAATTTATTGACTATTTCATTAGATCAATATGGAATATGATTTAAAAGGCTTTGCCTGGGCTCTTTAAATCTATTTAATCAAACCAATTAATAAAAAAACAGTAAGGAGTTGAAGTACATCATGTAAGGTGCATCATAAATATATTCCCTTACGTGGGCTTTTGATCTCACCCAGGTAATTAACAGCTTTAGTTAAGTCCAGTCATTCCTTCATGCCTGGCTATGGCCATAAAACCCCCTAGGCTGTGTGTAGCGCTTGGATTTATTATGTTTTTCTTTCTGCAAGAGCGTCTCTCACATTCTATTTCTCTCCCTCCTTGAGAAAGTTTATGTAGCCATTGCTTTCACAGCTGTCAAGACAGCCACATTGGCTGAGAAACTCTGTCCCTGTACCGTGTCGGGGGACGCGCTGAATTTTCTATCCATTTGAGAGGCTTCGTCACCCAGAATCAGACCACTTCACACTATCTCTTGGAGTAGGGAAGTGAAAACATCTGGAATTGCTTCTCATTCACTACTTGGCTACTCTTGGCTCCTTTTCCTTCTTTCTTCCTTTTTTTTTCAATGAAGCAGCCGCTCTGTTACTCTGTTACTACGCGTGTGGATCCTCTTAGGAAATCGGAGGACAGAAGACCTTCCTCCGTGAAACCATTCAGGATCCACTTTTCTTCACAGACTCTCATTTCAACAAACACACTCCCACCCCTTCACATGCGAGCCCCTCTCCCAGTTGCCCATACCCACTCTTTTTTTTTTTCGTTTTTCGAGACAGGGTTTCTCTGTGTAGCTGTTGCTGTCCTGGAACTCACTTTGTAGACCAGGCTGGCCTGGAACTCAGAAATCTGCCTGTCTCTGCCTCCCAAGTGCTGGGATTAAAGGCGTGCACCACCACCGCCTGGCTCTTTCTGGCTTGGAGGCTTTGAGCCTCACACTAGCCAATGGTTCGGGGAGGAGGAAGGTAGGAAACGATGGAATCTGTATCTTGAGATTCCACGGGAGACTGAGCTTGCAGCTTCATTCTGGATGCCTGTCAAGAGAACTGAGAGGCTTAGAAGGGACACACTTGTTTTCTCTAAGCTTGCTTCCATCACTGTTTGACAACACACTTGATAAATATTGTCACCAGGACGATCGCATGCTGGGCTCCTTCCATTAGCTGAGGAAACAGAGCCTGGGGTGGGGTTGGGGGCAGAAGGGGTGTGACAGCAACAAAATCCAAATGGTCTATTGAGAAGTGACCTTCTAAACTAAAATACAGAAATTTTTGGCAAGAAGCTGGGAGCATGAGACACTGTTCCTGACATCACTTGCTTTCTACAGACAATCAGCTTCTAGTCATATGTCCAAAAAATCATGGGCAGGTCACAGAAGGGAATGAAGAAGCTGATACCTGCTTTTTTTTTTCCCAGGCAAGAATCAACAGCAGTCATTTTTCCTCTACTTAGTCTGGTCCAGTTCAGTGAGCACTTATGTCTACCCTACGAGGTCCTGTTGGGAAAGAAACAAATATGAAACACAGACCAAACACACTGATTTTTATCGTCTTTGTGGGAGACAAAGTGAGCTGACTTGAAATGCTTGTGCTTAATGATAACATCTTTCCGCTTAACTCCCCCCCCATACACACACACACACACACACACACACACACACACACTCAGGAGCACACACATAAGCACATGTACATGCACATAAACCTGTTCTCTCATCATTCATCCAACATGTGCACATGTGTTAGGTATCTCCTCTACACTAAGAGCCAGGCCATAGTGGTGTGTGAGAGTACAAAAGACAAGGAGTTACTGTGTGGGGGCTTACTCTATACTAAAGGAGCTCCATGATACTTACAGATAACTTTACAAACTTTACATCTCTTCATGAGAGTCTAATTCAAAGTCACTCTATCATTTCAGGGTATGCTGACCTGCCAATTCCAAGGTATACTGAAATACCTAGATTTTTTTTTTTCTTTTTGACATGGCTAAAGGCCTCTTTGATCTAAGTAAAAATCTGACTTTGACAACTTAAATATTAAAATTTGTCCCTCAAATTGTGACTGAGATGTGGCAGCTTGATAATGCAAATTTTCTATATATGCACGGACTCTCTGAGAAACGGGCTTACACCATGCTGTTACATTGTTGCCTTTAATGAGCAAATTTTTAAAGAAAGTCTTGCTTCTTAAACAGACATGCCTCATGGAGAAACAGCCCACCCGCTGAGGCTGTACACAGCCTTTGCTGCGTCTCTCCCGAACTGAGCCCTAACGTGTGGTCCCAAACAACAGTCCCCAGCACTGCACCCGATGATGACTTCTGAGCAGGGTGTTAGACCCCGCATGGCAAGCATATTGAGGGTCACAGTAAGCCTAGAAGGTAGACGGCCTGATTAATTCAGTTCTGGGAGTCGACGGGGTGGAAGCCAAAAAGGTTCCTCAGCCAGTGAAAGCAGGCAGACTGGCTGGATTTGAAGCTCATGCTATGAAATGAATCCAAAATCAGTGGCATCTTATCCCATGTATGTAATCCAGGGTTAAAATAAGTAAGCAGATTGACAAATTCCCAAACATAGCCACACGCACAGAGGGAATGGATGTGATATTTTTTGAACCTACCAATGTTCTCTCAGCCTACTAGTTTCTAGGGGGACCCATGTTACCCTGTCCTCCAATCAAAGACGCTCATCAAACGGAAGTCATGTTCTGCCTTTTGCTTCAGCTGCTTCTGTGCACCGGCAGCTCTGAGACACATAGTGAAGGGGAGCCTTGGAGAGTGGTGTGAGAATTCCCATACCTAAAATTAGATTATTAATTTTTTATCAATTAAATGGATGAGAGCAGTGAAGAGAGGGGCGCTCCGCTCCTCTGGGTGCCAGATAAGACAAAAAAAAAAAAATCTGCCTGGGCGAGATGGGGCAGAGACGGAGGCAGTGGGGAAGTCAGAGTGGTGATAACCAGCTTCCCCTCGATTCAAAGGATGGAAACCAAGCCCCTTCCCGGGAGGAGAAAGCCGAATAGCTCAGATTTCTCCTGGGGAGTCTCCGCTGCATCAGCCCTGCGGGCACTGCAGAAACCCCAGCAGTTCCCCAGCATCTGCAACTCTCAATTCTCCCACCTACTAAAGAAGAGCCAATCCCAGGGAGGAGAACTTTGCAGCCTCCCTCAGAACAGATGAAAGCTGTTCTTATTTAGAAAAAATCTTGCTTAGAAAAGGAAATAGGGGTAGTTCATGCCTGGGATCCCAATATGTGGGGCACTGAGACAGTAGGGTCAGAGGGCCAGTCTGAACTACATAATAAGTGCCCAGGTCAGCCTGGGCTACGAAAAAAAAAAAACCTTGAAAATTAATATTAATAATAAATAAAATAAATGGAAATAGCTTCTATTGGGCAGGAGTGTGCAAATAAATAAGGTTTTAAATAAAAGTATTAAATTATGTGGAAAATATGCCATTTTATAATACATTTTATCTTTAGTATTTACTCACAGAGCTAGGCAAGTGCTTCACTACTGAGCTACATTTCCAGTGTTAAAATCTTCTTTTTCCTTCCTTTCCTTTCATTCATTAATTCATAATTTGATACCTTTTCTTCATGTTTCAGAGACAGACTCTCACCATGTAGCTCAGGCTGGCTTGGAACTAGTTGTGTAGCCCAGAATAGCCTCAAAGTCTCCAACCTCACCTTCTAAGTACTAGGATTATAGGCACATGCCACACAGCTAGCCTTTACCTATTTCAACATTTTAGCTTTTTTACTTTAATTATTATTACTCTGTGTGTGTGTGTGTGTGTGTGTGTGTGTGTGAGAGAGAGAGAGAGAGAGAGAGAGAGAGAGAGAGGGGGGGGGGGGGGGGGGAGGGGGGGGGGGGGGAGAGAGAGAGAGAGAGAGAGGGAGAGAGAGAGAGAGAGAGAGGTTGGACTTGTTGAGGTGCTCAGGAGTCGTGGCACATGTATGAAAGTCAGGGGGGACAACTTTGTAGGGACATTTCTCTGCTTCCATGTCCACGTGGGCTTCAAAGATTAGATGCATGTCAGAGACTTATGCAGGGAGAACTTCTCTCTGCTGAGCAGTCTCTTCAGCCTTTTATTTTAAGGAGTGGTGTTCATATGCTTGCTTTTGCTGATAGGGACCTATAAAATCTCATCTCTAAGTTTTGAACAAATATTCACCAGATGCCTACCTTATACCAAAAATCCTAAGTCAGCACACTATTCTTTGACCTTTTATTTCATTCAATAATATGCTGTAAATTTAGTTTCACAGCGGTACAAATCTACCTGTTCATTTTAGATAGATTCATTTTCACCACGATTCTAAAGAGAAACTTTGATCATTCAGGATAATTTCTTTTACTGTAATTCCAATCAAAACACCTCTATGTCTTTCCCTACTTCTTGCTAAGAAAAACAAAAATACAAACAATAAGAAGCATTTTTTTAACACATCTTTGATTATGTCTTCTGGACAAAAGCTGTTGGAAATTTAAAGGGCCCCATGCTCATCAGCAGCTCGTGATATCCTTCTAGTGTCACAGTGAGAGGACAACAGCGAAGAGCCTTGATCTGCTTCTTTTACAGTCTGGGGCATGCGTCTGTGCTTGCCTCATCAGTCTGAGAGGTCAAAATTGGGCAGATGAGTAAACCAAATGACAAGATATATCTGTAAATGAGATGAAGAGGGAGATGGAAGAAGGATGGCGGAAAGGAAGGCCAGGCACACTAGAACCAAAGAGCCTCACCAAGACCAGAGACATTTAGTGTGTCATACACATTAGGAAGTCAAATGGAGACCAGCAGACCCTGTCGCCATCTCCTTCTAGAGAAACAATATTCCCTGTGGATCAAAGTAATGTCTTTCTCACCAGGGTCCTTTTCAGTGCCTAGCTCAGGATTTAGAATATGGTCAGCACTGATAAACAGACCTGGATTTAGCGACTGGAACAGTCAACACCCAGCAGACAGATTCCCTGCTTCTGGAAACCACAACGTACCCCAACCCTCAACTTGGCAATAGGAGCTCTGTCAGAAAGCTAAGATATTCATAACTAGTAAATTATATATGGTGTTGACACTGCAGAGAATTTCTCTTGTGGCTAGGAGAGATAGCCTCCCCCAGGCAACGTCAGATCCTTGAGCTGAAAGACTTAGGGAGAGGAGGAGTAGACGAAGAGTCAATGTGGAGGAAGGGTCTTCCGGTTTTAATGCTTTTTTTTCCCCTCAGAATGTCCTTGCAACTTCATCTCCCATCTCTCCCTCCTCCCTCAGACACAGTATTACCTCACCCTCTGCCTCGTTGTCAGGACTCCGTCTTGGGCACTAACTCATATACACACACGCTGTGTATGTGAAGCTGCATGTCCACGTGGGTGGCTCTGGAAAACCAGCCATCCATCATGCATATTGATCATGGGGGTAGGTAAGGTATGAATCAGAGAGCAGCAATCACTAAATCAAAGATTTATACCAGTAAAAGAGCACCCAGGCAATTCATCAATACCACACCACACTCAGTGATTAATTAGGCCCCAACCTGACAGGGCACAATTAAGGCTATTTCAGTTAGAGATAGGTTCTTTTTTTTTTAATGTTTCTCCTCAGGAGGCTGAAAGTCTGTTGTTCTATGGCACCCTGTATCATTCCACTGTAGCATTTATCAATTTATAAATATAGGGTTACTGACATGATTGTTGATTAAAAGTTTCCCTCTTCGTTATTCCATTTTGTCCAGGTAGGCTTAGCACTTATGGCATCCAGATACACGGTATGTGATCTGTTCAGATATGCTGAACGTATGCATTTATTGACAAGCTGGTTCTGACTCCAGAAACTCTGACACAACAGCTCTCACAAAAAGCCTTCTAATCATTGCCACAGGCTATTGTCCTTTAAAGGGGAAAGCAGATCCTTCCTAGTCAGATAGACATTTTGAGAAATTACTTAGCAGTAGATACTAAAGCTAAGACATCCAACTCCTATCACAACAATTCCAGTGCTGCCTCAAGATTCCCCCAAAGGTGAGCAAAGAAATGTACACCAAACACTTGCTTGGGACTGTTTGAAGGAGCATTGTGATGAAGGACCCTAAGAGGAAGCCAAGAGAGTGTTCATCACTAAAAGGAAGGATGGGGTGTTCAAACATTCTAAAACTATGCAGCGATGAATATGAACCAGAGCCAGCCAGAGCCCCACACCATAGTACGGCCAAATCTTACCAGCGCTACATGGTTAGAATAAAGCCAGACACAAAGTGTGATTCTGCTTAGGTGAATGAGGTTCAAAAGGGGCAAAATCATTGATAGCATCGACAGTGGGAATAAAACCTGTCCTGTGACCACACATATACTGTTGCAAACACAGATTAGAGTGCATGAATACACACACACACACACACACACACACACACAAGGTGGGGGAGAGACAGAGTAAATAATATATAAGAATTAAAAGATGTGGGTTACTTCGAAAGTTAACATCTGGTGAGAGCATAAAGGAGCCTCTCAGAACTGAAAAGTTTCCCTCTAGTCACTGAGGTATAGTTCATGAAATTTCATCAAGGTATTTTCTGTTAGAAACCAATACAGTTATAAGACCGGTACTCTTTCATGCATGCGTATGGAAATTTAAATAAATTACTGAAATGTGAACCTGGTTCTCCTTACTTTGTTTGATAAAAGACTTATAGATACCCTCATATACACTCCCAGGACCTAATCCAAATTTCACAAAGCATCCCTTGCAACAACTCCCATCAGGGTTCAAATGAGAGATTAGATTCCAGGGCCTTAGGGTCCCTTGCAATCCTAAAAGTCTATGATAAGTGGACTTCTAGAAATTAATAGAAAAATTCAATGGCCAACAAGTGTGGCTTTCTGTGTCTAAGCTGAGCTGTTCTCGAAAGAGAGGAAAGTTGAGCTTGGCCAGTTAAAGAGCTCGTTCTGTAATGTTCCTTACCATGTGGGAATCCTGTATTTAAACTACGACTTGATGTATCAAAGACAATTTATTTGCAACTTTTTAAGATGTCACCATTCCAGGATCAAGCAAGGAGAACACTGGAGTGGCTCTCAGACTCATTCTGTCATCTTTGGAACTGACTTAATTCACTGCACACGCTGCTGACAACAAAGGCTGGGCCACCTGTCACACTGTCTTCCTCCTTGTATCCTAACACAAGGATCAGTTCTTTTCATGAATCAGAGCTCAGCGTACTCCCCTCTCTCCTTGCAATCATACATGATTAATAACCTGGCCAAGTATGGCTGAATCCATCGGTCTGCCCACAGCTGGTTAAAGAATGTGCATGCCACAAAATCTTGGCAATGTAAGAAGAAGTCAGTCCCTACCCTTCCTGAAGTATTTTCCCTACTCATATAAAGGAGCCCAAGGCAGGATATTGCCCAGTCTTGTGTCTCTGACATTAGCAAGATATGTCTTAGGGCTGCTATAGGCATCTGGTCCCCATGAAGAAACAAAGGAATACATAGAGAGAGCACTTCCATGAAAGGAATCAACCAACCCTGGAACTGACCTCTCTCTGAACTATTTGTTGTGATCAATTAACCCTTCTCCTGTAAAGCTGATGTTAATTGGTGCTTTGAGAAATTTACAGCTCAAAGCACTGTGATATATAATGTCACACGAGAACAAGTTTCAGAAGGAAGAGAAGGATGCTCTCTTTCTGGGATTTATTTCACAAATATCCAAAAAAAAAAAATTTTCCATAAAAAAATGCTAACCCTTGTCCTTCCTGCCTCTGTTTCCTCTCAACTCCCATTGTCCACTCTCCAGTCACATGGCCATTGCTGACCCAATCACAGGCTAGTGGCATTAAAACCCCCTTTTCCCAATCAGACCTGGACCAGGGATCTGGGATTAAGATTAGTTGACCCTAAAATAAATGTCTGCATGGGATAGCGGTGACAGAATAAAGGTGACTTCTGTTTGGAAGAGTGAGTTGGATATTAGAAACCCATTTACCGAATCCGTCTTATCACTACATGCCTAATGTGTGCTGGGCCCTGGGCTCAAAGAGATAAGACCTGCTTAGAACAGCTCTACCTCAATCAAATCGAAGGCAGTGTCCTACCTTGGGCCCTATTTTTGGACTCTCGAAATCTCTTAAATCTAAACCAGCCCATCAGACATCTAACAACCGCTCTTGGGCTCCCATCCAAACATGGATTTTGCTAACAAAGTTTATCTAAAGGAAGGTAGATGCGTCTCTGTACTGTGTACAAATTTTGCCAAGCTGTAGAGGCCATCCCATGCTGGTATATCTAAGAGTGCTATCTTGCTTTTGACACAAACTTAAAACGCTCCTGTTTCCCACCAAACTTTCCTGAATTTACATCATCAGACCCCATGGAGCCTAGAAAATGACACTCCAAATTGGGAAGGACTTTTTCTCCTGTTGGGGTGGTTAAGAAGGGCATCAAATCCCTTCCTTACCAATAATTTGGTGAATCTTGGGAAAGTTATGTAACCTTTCCATGCCATAATTTCTTCAACCATAAAAATGGGAGTAATTGTAGTTTCTAGCCGATAGGGAATGGACAGGACAAGGGGATCTGAGGGGAGAAAAGTGCTAAGACAAGTACATGGGAAATAAAATGTCAGCTCAGTGGCTTTTAGCTATTCCTCCTGGCTCTCTTTTCTCCCACTTTCTTCTATGACTCCATCGTCTCAAAGCTACATCATCATAGTCAGCAAAAATAATTGACTGAGCTATTCTGCTCGGGTATTATCAGTCAATCAAACAGCTTGATCTCCCTTCACCCCAACCCCAATTTGGCTAGACAAATTTGCCCTTCGGTATAATAGTTAACTTGGTCAATTAAATGGAAAGGAACGTATAATATTTATATGGTAATTTTCCCTATCCTGAGCTTTCTCTGGGGCCACAGGACTGATCCTCACTGGGCCTGGTCTCTGGAGTCTAGGTAGATTTGGTTTTTTTCTTTTCTTTTCTTTCTTTCTTTCTTTCTTTTTTTTTCAGACCATACTTCTGGCCTTGAGCCAGCATGTCTGCATGGTCTCAGAGCAGCTGAGCTCCAAGCGTGCCTTGGGGACTCAACTTCATTGACTCACAAAATCAAAATATACAAATCCCCCTTTTAAACCATGATATATAACTGGCAGAATATTGCCTCTCCACTGCATTAGGGTCCGCCCTATTACCTTATGGAATTACCCACAGTGGCAGAAATCCATTCACCTGATCCACTGGCACCCTGGGGGCAGCTCAGATAGCATAAAGCCAATTGATAGATGTAGATTTGATATATCTTTTATGCCCAGAATTTATGTCTTCTGCATGTTTCATTTGCCATTCTGGCTCATTTTATGCCACAGGAGAACTAGGGAAATTCAAAAGGGACCGGAAAGGCTGCAGCATGGAAGGAACAGGGTAGAAATCAAAATAGCCATTTTTCTTTCTGATCTAGGGCCTCACATCAGAGCATCTGATCAGCTTTAGAACACAAAGCGAGTGTCTCTCCTTGGCTCCTCCCAGCAAGGAAGTAGAAGAAGAGGCACTCCACTGAAGAAATGGAAAACCTTTTCTCCTGCACTTTTACTGAGCCAGATCCCCAGTACAAAGCAAATGTGAACAGTAATAGACTGAGGGTATGTGTGTGTTTTATTCTCATGATGAGCAAGACTTAGTCACAGAATTCAGCTCAGATCCTGCTTAAACTACAATATGGGAAAGACAAGAGCAGTCTCCTTGGGCGTGTGCCACTGATATTTGAGAAAGGAAAATGACTGAATAGAGACCTTGGGTTCTAGCAAAGCTTCTACCTCCCCTCTGATTGGCTGATGTGTATAAATGTATGAGGATCATGGAGGATTTCTTCACAGGCATCTACAACACATGGAACAGATCAGTCTCGTGATTATCCCTCTGAGGCCCATCATATGCCGCATTTCTTTTCAATATCTTCATTTAAAAAAAATAATTTATACTAAATTATAACACACACACATACACGTATGCCATATTCCTTAATATCCACAAGGAGGTTCTAAGATCCCTATTGTGGACACCAAAAGCCGTGGATCCACAAGTTCCTTATATAAAATAAATAATATTTGCATAGAGCCCATGTCAGGCCTCTCATAGACTTGAAATCGCCTGCAGATTACTTGATATAATGTATACAATATAAGCACTGTGTAAATTGTTATAATAGGAAATAGTGGCAAAAAGCATTATTTTTTAATTTGATGTTGGTTGATTCTCCAGATGCAGAATCCATGGTCACTGGACTCACAACTAAAGAAGGCTGATTATGGATGTGCACAGGGATTCATGTGCATGGTGCTCATAGTAAACCTATGAGAAAGAAGTGTTCTTTTCTACTGAACATAACAATGGATGTGGGTGGTAAAGCAACTTCCGAGTCATAAGGAACTGTGGGGAAACCCTGCTAATCAAGGTTACAGTCTACTATGACCAGATAGCTCCTTTGAGATCAGGGCAAAATGGAAGAGTCCCTTTACCAACCGGGCTTCCCCTTCTCTGACCTTGTCCAGGGACCCTGAATCCCCACACCCTCTACCTGGGGAAGGTTAAGTAGTCCTTGGCAGACCTCAGGACTTTCTCTTCTCCCTGATAAGAACCCAGCCAGCGAGTACCTGGGATTCCTGGATTGCCTCTGCATACAAATGAGGCATTCACAGAACTTTAAACTTAAAACATTTAGCCAATGGTGTTCAGTTTACCCTGAACATTCCTTCCCACCCACCCCCAAGGTCCATATTTACCCCTGATTTACCCTGAATAAAGTGTATGTGTACAAGCCCACCCCCAATAAAGGCACACACAAGCTGTTTCATTGAATATGGTCTAAGAGAGCTGTTTTGTTGAAGATTGTAAGGAAAGCCCTTTATCCAAAGAACTGCATCACTAAGATCCTCAGAAAAGGCCTTCTCATCCTCTCCCTTTCTCCTCCTCTCCCTTTCTCCTCCTCTCCCTTTCTCCTCCTCTCCCTTTCTCCTCCTCTCCCTTCCCCTCATCCCCTAAGCCAGACCAGGATCCTGCAGAACCCTGTCCATTCCAGGTTCCCTTTCATCCTTCGAGCCAGATGTGCAGAGGCATCTGAACACCCTGAGAGGGAGAAAGCAGAGGACACAAATCACAAGAAACCATACTCTCGACCTCTCCACAGATTCTCCATCTTATTGTCAGTGGAGAGATGGAAGCCTGCACCTCAAAAAAAAAAAAAAAAAGATTGGCAGGAAGACCAGACAACTTGAGTAAACAACCTTGTGTTTGCTGAACAACCTTGTTTTTAGCCCAATAAATTTGTTTCTGTAAAAAATCTCTTCAAGAATAAGCACGCCCTTAATTCCAGCACTCGGGAGGCAGAGGCAGGTGGATTTCTGAGTTCAAGGCCAGCCTGGTCTACAGAGTGAGTTCCAGGACAGCCAGGGCTATACAGAGAAACCCTGTCTCAAAAAACCAAAAAAAAAAAAAAAACCAAAAAACCAACAACAACAACAACAAAAAAAGCATTTGATGAGATCAGCATTCTTTCTTGAAGTCATGGAGAACACCCCCATTACAAAGCATTTCATTTGAAACTCCATTTTTCTGAAGCAATGTATGTGCGTCTCATCTTGGGGACAGTCCTAGAGCTTCTGTCTCCATGACCCTGTTGCCTTTCTGGCTTCTGTGTTTCCCCATCCTCCTCTACCACTTCAACCTTCCAATACATTTTTCCTTTTCCAAATGTGAAGGAAAAAAAAACTCAATTCAGTCCCAGTTCTGACTAACAAATTTGATATCTCAGCATACACAAACATTCAGCAAGACAAAACCCTTCTCTATGTAATGAGGCTGTTCTCTTTATCAGTGAGGTAGACACTGGAGAAACACTTGTTAGTATTCTACAAATCCTTGATTTAGTGGAGAGCAATATGAGCTATGAACCCTGGCTTTATGGTACTTACCCTGTATTGTAGACATGACAAGCATCATTCAAACAAACACAAAATGTAAGCTCCTGGCATTAAAAGGCACTGTGCAGAAATATAATAGGATTTCCTGCATTCAAGGCATCCCAGAGTTTCTATTAGTAAATGTTAAATGATCTGAGACTTAAACAGGGTATGATAGGAAGGATATTACCATGGTTAAAAAAAAAGGTGATTAAAAATAGAAACAAAAGAAGTGTAATAGAAACAAAAGAAATGTAAATAAAGAAACCATTTGGAACTCTGATAAATTGAACAGAAATCTATAAAGAATTAAAATTTTGATACTAAAATAGTATAAAAGTAAAAATTATAGACAAATCTGTTTTAATATATTGATATAAAAAATCTCAACAAAATGTTAACAATGAGAACACCGCAGTACATTAATCAAATTGAGTTATTCTAAGAATTAACAAATAGCTCAATATTATAAAAATCTATTAATAACATCCACTATAGATCAAAAAATAAAATGTGAATACTAAGAAAACTGTCAAAAAAGCATTTCACAAAATTTAAAACCACCTCTAACTTAAAGGAAACTAACTTTTTGAAAGAGAACATGTCTAACTCCCAAATTAAGAATCCTGTGAACTATTTAAACACTCATGCATCACCTTTGAAGTCAACAATAAGAAGTGGCTGTTAGTTTTTAATTTTTTCTTTAATCTTTTTTAAAAATTCCAGTAAACATGTAAAAATCATGAATACATATAGCTACTAAGAATAGTAAATAGACAACCGCTATAGTTTGTGTATGTTATAAATATATACTTTTAAAAGTCAATCAATGAAAATATATAGAATAAAGGTAAAGTAAACAGTTACACAAAAGCTCATAAAAGTCAGTATTATTCTCACAAGCTGACTACAGGACTAATAAACAAGTCAAAAAAAAAAAAAAAGATGGCTTCTCAAAAATTCAACAAGACAGACAAACTAAATAGCTTACCTAATCAAGAAATAAAACAGGGAAAATGACAAACGCATAAGAAAAAAATGGCAAATGTAAAAGTACTAGTAGAACTGAACACCAACAGATTTGTTTAAAAAAACACCAAAGTGGTAATCTGGCACAGCAAACTTTCAAATATAAGTACATAACTTCTAGAGAATAAAAGTCATCAAACTGACTCTAGTAAACAACAACAAAAAAAGAAATCTCAACATACCAATTTCCTAGAAGAGAGAGAACAGGGTATCAAAGCCAGCAAACAAACAAAAGAATAGGTAATTCATTAGCAATATGAAGTTATCTAAAAGTTAGCTTGGTTGTCACAGAGATTAAGGGATGAGACTTTCCCTAGCTCCTTTTCACACACCCACAGCTGAGTGTCTGCATCTGCTAAAGGCTGCATCATAATCTGGACATTAATCTCATCTGTAAACACACTGAAAGTGGAGATCCTCGAAGAAACCAAGTAGCTAGCGAAAACAACACTCCATATACACATGGTCAAGTCAACACCGGGAAATCTATGCATGTAATTTCCCATGCAGCTATGCATGCAATACACTAAAGAATGAAATCACATTTGATAGATAGATAGATAGATAGATAGATAGATAGATAGATAGATAGATAGATAGAAGGCATTTGACAAAAAGTCAATTTTTTTTCTGAAAACTGAAAGAATCCATTTTTTTTTTAAGTTAGAGAAATTATTGGAAACCTGGATGTGTCCCCACTGTTCTTCTTAAGGGAAAAGCATACCCTTACAAAGAAAAAGACAAAAGTAGCCATGATACAGAGCCCATTACAGTCAGCTAACCTCCAGAAAGCTAAGATGATGGAGGTGTCCAGACGTCTACCCCACCAGAGAATAGATTACAGAGGCAACAGAGCCCCCATCGGAGTGATGACAAGACACAGAGGACAAAGAAAGATGTGCCTCCACACTGTATAATACTGACAAGTAATTTGTATGTATTATCTAATTCTCCTCACTGCTACTCAAGAAGCAGACAGAACCATCTTTACTGTGCCAGTAAGATTTCGAGAATCAGAACGGCATAGCAGCTTTCGAGGAGAGAATAGCTTGATGGCGTCAGGGCAGGGATTTATGCCCCAAATTGTCAAATCTAGTTCAAGTTCACTTCCTTTCTGTTATCTTCCCAAACTCTTTAGCTAGGATCCTGTCTTAGTCAGGGTTTCTATTCCTGCACAAACATCATGACCAAGAAGCAAGTTGGGGAGGAAAGGGTTTATTCGGCTTACACTTCCATACAGCTGTTCATCACCAAGGAAGTCAGGACTGGAACTCAAGCAGGTCAGGGAGTAGGAGCTGATGCAGAAACCATGGGGGGATGTTCCTTACTGGCTTGCTTTCCCTGGCTTGCTTATAGAACCCAAGACTGCCAGCCCAGAGATGGTCCCACCCACAAGGGGCCCTTGATCACTAATTGAGAAAATGCCTCACAGCTAGATCTCATGGAGGCATTTCCCCAACTGAAGCTCCTTTCTCTGTGATAACTCCAGCTGTGTCAAGTTGACACAAACCTAGCCAGTACAGATCCTTACTAGCCAAACTCAAGAGAATACCAGAGCATAGGGAGCTGTGGGATGTGCATGGAACCCATGCTGGTCAGCTTCCAGAGGCAACCATAGGGTAAAGAGGAAGAACTGAAGGAAGCTAGCAAGGTCCAGAGCTCATGGGACAACCTAACTGTGCAAAAGATAATAAGAGTTCAGATAGACCCGCCAAGGGACTTACAAATATCTCAGGATGCCTCGGCTCTGAGCAAACTCTCAGGCCCCACCAACCATCTGAAGGACTGCCATCCGCTCCCACTGCATAAATGCCTCGAGTCAAATAGTTTCTATTTTGTAGGCAAAAGCTTGAATTTTGTTTCTGAACTAGAAGAGCAAAAAAGCAGCCCTGAAATGGCACAGCTGGCTCCATCCATCCTATGTGTTAAGTTGCACAGACAAACCAACATCTGGACAGAGGAAGACATTGATAAAATGAGTGGCACCCATTTCCTCTCAGAGCAACACTTTAAATTCATTTTTAAAGTATTGCCAGTGAGTAACATTCTCTGGAACATCTATTTTTTGAGCTGTGGATAAAAAGAGTATTCTAGGAATATGCTCTGTAGTACAATCACATAGATAGAAGTTCACACTTAGTCATTTTGACCATAAGTGACCCTCTAAATAGGTCACAAATTATTTTGCACCTGTGACCCCTAGGATAGAAAAATGTAGATGAATTTAATTGACCTACTTCCAAAGTCTCTCTCTCTCTCTCTCTCACACACACACACACACACACACACACACACACACACACACACACACACAAACAATCTGTTCTCTCCTCTCCTGACTTGGGAACATATGGCATCGGATTACATGGTTGGCACCTGGCTGACTGCTGAGCCCATGTGTCACATTCGAACACAAACAGGCAGAGACACAAAGCCTGCCCAGAGGAGTCACCAGCCAAAATCCAAAATGGGCAGCTCAAGCCACAGGCTCAGCCAAAAATTGCTGTAACAGCCTGGTGGAGGAGACAAAGTTCTCGGCGCCACCTGCAGGGGTGCCCCCACCCCACGTTTCCCCTCTAGCCCCATGCTGTCCTCCACAAGCTGCTGAGAAGAAACCCTAGGCTGATCTCTCTCCAAACGTGCGTGTCACCAGCAACCCTTGCTCTGTCTGGTAAGGGAAACTGAGCTAGCCTCACCTCCACTTTGAAGCTGGCTCTCTTAAACCATTTCAGACCAAACAAACTCCCATCTATACATCAAACCTTGGCATGCTAACAAAGAGCAAGAGATAGTGATCTCCACACTAGTGTAAAGAAGGCAAAATGCTGCTTTACCCTCCCTTGGCTTTACTCTTCTCTTCTTTCCCACCTTAGGGTAGAAGCCATTTCTAATCTGCTGATCACCCCAAATCACCCATGCACCATGAAAATAAATGTTCCTCTGTCGAATACCCTGAGCTTTCTGCTGTAATTCTATGTGTCCCTAAAGTTTTGCCCACCTGCCTGCCTTTCTTCTTTTCTTGCTTCCTTCCTTCCTCCCTCTCCTTTTCTCTCTTCTCCCTCCCTCCTTTCTCTCTCTTTCTTTCTCTCTCTCTTTCTTTCTCTCTCTCTTTCTTTCTTTCTCTCTCTCTCTCTTTCTTTCTTTCTTTCTTTCTTTCTTTCTTTCTTTCTTTCTTTCTTTCTTTCTTTCTTTCTTTCTTTCTTTCTTTCTAAACAGAATATCCTATAACCCAGGCTGTCTTCAAATTCATTCTGTATCTGAGGATAACCCTGAACTTCCAATCTTCCTAACTATTCCTCGGGCACTGGGATCTCAAGCATGAGTGCTTATTTATCCAATGCTAGAGATGGAATCACAGGTCTTTCCGCACGCTAGACAATCACCCATGAGCTGAGCTCTTCTTCTTCCTTCCTGTGATCAATTATCAACTTATTGATTTTCTTCAGTTTTTGAAATATGTCTATCCATGTCATGTTGCACAATGGATAAACAAGATTTGGCCCACATCATCTATAGAACTTGAGAATCTAGGATAGAGTCAGTGCAGTTAGAATGAGAAGAAGCCTATGAAGGAAGGCAGATCTCAGCAGATACACAGCTTATGTGGGATATGTGCATTTACTGTGGACATGGACTTCATAACAAGGTAACCAGGGAAAGTGTGTGAGATCTTCAAAGGTGATCCTTTCCCAAAATCCCAGAATGGAAAAGAGGAAGTAGACACAAACTCCCACCTCTGACCAAGAATCTATTTGTAACTGATACCAGCTGAGAAAGGAAAAATATCAGTTTTCTCTAATGAAGTGATGCTTGCTATATCAACCACAAAGGGCAGGCCCCAGCCCCACAAGTAGTTGGCCAATACAAAACAGACTCCATTATTTTTGTATGCTTTTGGTTTGGTTTGAGTTAGGTTGGGTTGGATTTTTTTTTTGTTTGTTTGTCTGTTTGTTTTGTTTTGTTTTGTTTTTGTCTTATTGGGTTTTGGGTTTTTTTGGGGGGTTGGTTTTGTTGGTTGGTTGGTTGGTTTTGGTTTGATTTTCATTTTTTGTTGGTGTTTTCCTTTTTAAAGAGAGAAAAGAAAAGAACATGAAATTGTATGGGTAGTGATCCAGGAGAAAAAATATGATCAAAATATATTGTATGAAGAGATTGAATAAAAAAATTTTAAGTGGGTCTTTTTTAACCAACTAGAAGAATCTTTAAGACCAAAAGGAGGAAGATTGGCCAGCTAAAAAATCAACCAATGTGATTGTGATCACATGATGATGTACATCGATCACATGGTCATAGCACAGTAGTGACATGGAAACAGGTCTCATCCCCCAGTCTTGGAGACAGTACTAGACACCTATTGCCTCTGCACCCCCAGAAATTATTTCCTCCTTCTTCTGTTGATAGCACCTAATAAAACAGCTTCTGTCTTCCATGACTGTGGTGAGGTGGGCTGCTTACCAATAGCACATTGTCTAGAACCCTGTTACAATTGGATAATAGTAATGAGCCTAGACACTGGACCCAAGTGTCTGAGACAAGCTCTGACTTTGCTGGCACAGTGAATCCAACTCAAGGAATGGTTAAGTAACTCAACTAGGTTGATGAAAGTGCTTCTCTAAAATGTGGACTGAACCAGAAGCCATCAGGTAACTCCCTCTGGAGTTAACACTATATCGACTAGAACACTATATAATGCTAGAATTTCCTATGTCATATCTCACACTATCTAGAGGAAGCTAAGGCACAGATTTATGTATAAAAGTCAAAGGTGGTAAAAGATACAGGGGAGGGAGCTAGAGATGGGGCAGAGGGAAGACAAGTTGGAAAAGGGGTCGAGAACGAAATTAGGAGAGAGGTTATGGAGAAATGGGATGCAGGAGGGAAAAACAGAGATGGAAGCATATGAGAGAAAGAGAAGGGAAGGAGTGAAGCTGGACTTGGACCAAAGAGTTTATAACCAATGAGGCAAAAATGAGAAAAGAGGAAGGAAGATTAGAGGATATATATAAAAGTAGAAGGTAGGGAAGACAGAGATGAAGTGAAGGAGGATAAAGTACAGGGTGGTAAAGAAAGGAAACAGGAAAGAATGATACAAAGACATGAAAAGAGGGAGGGACATATGAGAAAATGAGGAGAAGAAACAGAAGTTGATGCCCTTTTAGGTCAAAGATCTGGGCGGCACTTCAGGCTACCTCTACTCTGTGTATGCTATAGCTGAGAATCAGGAAGATGAGTTAGCTTCTGTCAATAACACTCATAACACAGTGATGATCAATCTAATCCGGATTTTTCTCATCCTTTATCTATAACCTCTTGTTATTATTTTCTCAGTCCTCTCAGTTTATTAGGCCACTGATCCATCTCTACCATTCTTCTTATCTCCTGCCATCTTTTGACCCTCGCACATAGACCTGTCCTTGATGAGATCACATCCTATTACAAATGTGACTCTTGGAGGCAGCATTTTGTTGAACCTAAAGATGATTTATCTGAAACCATTTGCATTCTTAGACTCTACCCACATGACACCATAGCTCAAATGATCAGTGAAAATATCAGTTCTTCTGTCAAATGAGGCCACTGGAAACATCTCCATTTCTTCCTATCAGAAGCTGGTCCCTCACAAAAGAAAGATAGAAAAGAGACTATGGGGAGGTTAAAAGCAGCATTAGAAAGAAAATGATGTTGTACATCATACCAAAATTTAATATGACTTTATGCAAAATAGTAATGTGTCTGCTAATGTAGATTCTCCTAAAGTAGGTTAGTAACAATCCAAGATCATTCCCCTTAAAAAATGAAAATGTATGTCAAAAAAAAAAAATAGACCTAAAGTAGCTGAATCTTGTACCCATTGATGGAACTGATTTACATAGATAGCATTTAACATTCCATCATCATTATCCTATCAGTCTCCTGTCTAATGCACAAACTGAGACATTCAATGTGCTTCGAGGTTAGAACAGGCACACACACAAGCACACACATACACACACACACACACACACACACACACACACGCACACACAAGCACACCCTACATCCACCAGTCCAAATGGTGGTAAATTACAAAGAAAAAAGAAAAGAACGAAGAGAAAAAAAGAAGAAAAAAATCACTTTAGGCAGACAGTTGAGTATCAACAGGAATGGAGAGAAGACTGTCTCATTCCCTACCCAGTACCAAGATAGTAACTTTAGAGGCTGAATAAAAGAAAACTAAATAGTGAGAGTAGAATGTGGGTACCAAATGCAGGGAGGGTAAAACAGACCTGGCATTATGATAATAGGTTGTGTCTGCCTCTGCCAGAGCAAGCAGCTTTGTGTGTGCCTCCTTGGTTTACATAGAAGCAAAATTCAAATCGAACACAGTTCAACCTTTGGAGTCCGCTGTGTGAACATTTTTTATGGATTTTCTTTCATTAAAAATTTTGAGTTACTCTTATTCTGATATCAAGAAATAAAGTGAGTGCTCTGGGGATTGGGGGATGATCACGGGAAGTCCCATGTTTGTATCTATCCTTTTTGGGGCCTGGAGTCCTCTGATGTAACACATACTTGGCTGTGTCCTTGAAAATCTTATAACCCCTTTCATCAGTTCAAGACAACCAGAGGATTCAGAGGCAACGACTGAACCAGGAAGGGTGCTAAGTCATTGATTGCCATCCACTGTGAGACAGTCTTGAGACCACCCCCTCCAAGGTTAGCAGAGAAGAGAGAGAGCTGCTGGGGTGAGCATGGGGAGCAGATACCCTTCCCAGGGCAAGAGGGTGGGGTAGAAGAGTGGTGAGAAGGGAAAAGCTCTACTGGCCTGTATCTAGTTCCCTACCCAGAATGCTTACTCTGAGGTCCAGCCTTATATACTGTGTCATCCTAAGGATCCCAGACTCTGGCTCACAGACACTCATCAATAATCAAACAGCCTCAGTATGTATGTGCCAATATCCCTTCTGAGACAACACACCTGTCAATCTAAAAGGAGCCGATCTTCATTAAACAACTGACATCATTGAAGCTTTCCCTCGGCCTTCCACAAATCCCATACTGTGTCCTCTGCAACTGCCCACTAATGGCAGGCCTTGACCTGGTCTGAGATTCCGCCCATCAACAACAAATTTTATTTACAACAATGACAAAGGTTAAATTGAATACAAAGAATATATATATATATATATATATATATATATATATATATATATATATATATATATGCTCCCAACATTTAAAGGAAAAGAATCCTAAGAGCCTGGCGCTGCAGCACCTCTTGTCGTACCCACCCCCACACACACAATGTGAGGAGACTAACCCCAGACAAGCAAGGTTCCCTCAGCCAGCAGTCTAGTCTAGGGAAGAACAAAGACAAACCCGGAGTGACAGCTTTTGAATATTAATAGGGCCTATCAGCAAGGGTGAGCAGGAACATTGAAGTCATCTACAAGTTCTAAAATCAGCCCCTAAAAGCTGGGATTCATCTCCTCACTCCCCACTTAAGAATTCCACTATGAAAATGAACCTTTATTTCAAAAGTAAACTTGTGAGATACCCAGAGATAAAAGCTGAGAAGGAGGTGCTGAAGCGCCACAGGACTCTTTCCCTCACTCGCCTTCTCCCCCCCAGGGCCCATCATGATACTAAGCATATTATAGGTGCTCAATAAATACTTGTGACATGAATGATCTGAAAAAGAAAAGGAATTTTAAAGTCAGCTTTTGAGTAAGTCCCGGCTTTGAAAACAAGCCGGTCCCCATCAATATCACAGGAACAGAAAATAGATTCTTCCGTAACTGAAATCTTCATGATAAGTACCATCTCTGGAGGGGCTTCTTTTCTTAGCAGAAGTAGAAACAAAGTTTTCTAGGACACCACATCTCTTTTTATTATTATTATCCACTTGTCTACTGCCATGCACACAATCAATGTCATTGATCACCTGCGATGTGTCAGGCATCATGGACATCTCCAAGGTGCTAGTGGTTAAAAAAAAAAAGTGGGGGGAGGGAGACAAATGAAACCCAGCTTTTGTGGACCTTGTGTTTGCTCTGTTCCTATCCCAAACAAACCATCACATGCTGGAAACATTATATACCTCCCTACTATGAAGCCACACCCCAAATTCATCTTGCTTACCAGATACATTTATAGCCCTGCTATGCTGTTCACCTGCTCAAAATCTTCAGGAGCAACTAGTACTTATGATTCAGCATAGGAGACATTTATCAGCCCGGTACTCTAAGTTAGGTGCAGTGCTAGCCTCTGTCTGTTAATATCCCTCCATAATTAACCTAAGTTACCCCCCCAAACTGCACACCTGAAATGCTTGAGGCAAGGATGACATTGAGTGCTGACTGGTCTGGGCTGTAGTCTGTGCCCTCTTGCCCGAGGTTGGAACTTGGACTCCCTAAGTCTCATTCAGCTGCTAGACCTCACCATGTCTGTCGGTCTCTCTGTAGGGATTTAAGTGTCTCAGGACAGGGCATCTGGCTTCCAGGTAAAGATGAGAAAGATGTAGGGAAGGAAAGAGAGAAATAAAGATGGAATGAGAAGAAAGAAGAGGGGTGCCACAATGCTTTAGACTGGCTGACTGCTGGGTTTTTAAAGTCATGGTATTACTTGGCCACATGCTATCAGGAGTCAGTCATTAAAATGTCAAGGGGAAGATACAAACTTCACCTCTTTATTTGCTTTATTTTTAAGGTAAAGTCTAATGGCTCTCAGGCTGGGCTCCATCTTGCTTTGTAGCCAAGACTGATCTTGAATTTCTGACCCTCCTGGGTGTTAAGAATATAGACACGGGTCACCACACCTGGTTTGTTCAGGAATGTGCTAGAAATCAAACACAGGACTTCATTCATGCTAGACAAGTACTCCTCCCAACTAGACTACATCCCTGGTCCCCAAGAGTCACCTCTTTAAGGGACAAATATCAAAAGAATCTGTGACTGAGCCTAAACCTAGTATGAAGCTATCTAAAGTTACTTCTTAATCCATTTACCTATTTCCCCATCTCTCAATTTCTGACCTCCAACTGGCTGACTCCTGAAAGATTATGCCTATAATACAGTTGGTTGAATGTATTCCATTCCAGCCTCTGCATGGAAACTTTATAGCTAACATGACTGTCTTATGGGAGATGGCCATTAAGAAATACATCTCTAAAGCTCCAGCTTTGAGAATGGGAGTAAAACCCTCGTGGGAGGCTTCCCTCAGCCTTTCATTTGCTTCCCCTCCCAACTTCAACTATGTGAGGAGGGCACAGCATCGAGGCACCAAAAGAGCCCACAGGTCCCCAAACCTGCTGTTATTATACTGCCTAGTCTCCAGGGCTGGGAGAAAATACAATCCCATTTTTCTCATATCATCCAATCTAGGTTTTGTTATAGCATCACAAATGGACTAAGACACATAGCCAGTATCATCTCTCTTCACATCTTGCACCAACCTTGATCCTCTCTCTTCTGATCTCTAAATACATACACTAGAAAGGGGTCAGAGCACAGCAGCTCATGTTGTAGAAAATGAATTGCCTGGGTTCAAATATCACTCTGCAGATGGCCTAGTCGGCCATCAATGGGAGGAGAGGCCCTTGGTCTTGAGAAGATTATATGCCTCAGTACAGGGGAATGTCAAGGCCAGAAAGCAGGAGTGGGTGGGTTGGAGAGCAGGGCGGGGGGAGGGTATAGGGGACTTTGGGGAGAGCATTTGAAATGTAAATGAAGAAAGTATCTAATAAAAACAAAACAAAACAAAACAAATATCACTCTGCTTTCAGGAAGTTTCCATCATGATTTTCTTAGTTATGAAATGATGGTCATAGTTCCTTCTTCATATGCTTCTTATAAGAAATTAGTGGCCAGTATTAATAAGTTGCCAGGAATGCTTTAACATTTACTGTTATTGTAGAACCATTAAATAATATAGACAACATTTCTTTGCAGCCTGGTCAATGTGTCTATGTACATTATGCATCTCATAGTGATGTCGTCACTGGCCTTTGCATTCCTTAACCATGACCATTCTAACTCCAACTGGATCTATATATTCTCATTTTAATTTTTTATTGGCTATTTTATTTATTTACATTTCAAATGTTATCCCCTTTCCCAGTTTCCCCCTCCAGAAACCCCCAATCCCATCCTCCCTCTCCCTGCTTCTAAACATCTCACATGTAAATGCCTTGTGTCCAGTTGTTTTCTGATGGGTTTTAAATACACTATTTTCCTAGAGTACCTTAGAAAAAATAAACATTCGTTTTCAAAAGAACAAAGGAAAAAGTGCCCATGCACCGGGCCCTTTAAAAAATAGTCACGCTGTCTCCCCAGAGACCACAGACCAGGAAGGAACACTCTTCCTACTTCCATGAGATGCCAATATCTTAAAGCTGGCCCAAGATAGACTTTCCCACAATGCTAGCCTAATGGAACCCACTCTCCCTACGAGAACTTGGGAAAGCACGCAGGCTGGATGTGTTTAGGAGCCTTACACCTGGTGGTCAGACAAGTGCAATGATGATCTGATGTCTAGGCTAAGCCTAGATTATGCAGCGGGTTGAAAAGTTGAGTCCAGGAAGGGCTGCAAAGAAAGACTTTGTTTTCATAATAATATAAAAATTGAATATTGAGGGATAGGCTCATTTGAGCCTAAAAAGAAAGCACCCAGGTACTTGGATAATTTGGATGAGGCAAACATCAACCTTCCCAAGACTGCTAAGCCTTCAAGAGCCTAGCACTTTAAGATCATCACTAACCAACTCCTTCTCCACCACAGACTCAGATAGCATGAGCCTTAAGGCTCCCCATCAGCACTTGTCATTAAAATGGGAGTTTAGGTCTTTGCTTATAATCAGAGCCCAACCCCAGACAAATTACTCATATTTGGAACCTGCCCAGACTCCCAGGTGAATCCAGATGCAATGGGAATTAACAGAGAGAAGACTTTCCTGGTCTCTATTCCTTCTACCACTGAGAGATGTGTATTACTCTCAACCTTGGTCGGAGAACCTTCTTATCGCAGAGGGTCTTGTTTCATTCAGAGAGACTCACAACTGTTCACAATGCTACACATATATAGCTAAGAGTGTTCAGCCATCAATGAGACACCTGTAGTGCCCAAAGTTCAGGGAACATCTCAGAAGAAGAGGCAGAAGAAATATAAGAACTTCGGGACAGCGAGAGGCCGCTGAAAGGCTGCCTTCTGGACACAAGATAGCTGTTGCAGACAGGAACTCAGAGTACCTATGCTTGCCTGCCCAAGATCAGGCATGTTAAAAAATTCCAGCATGGATGAAGCCTTCTCTTCCTCAGAGAGGACTCCTGAGGCCCCACCCCTCACTGAGGAGCTACTGACAGTAGCTTCTAAGAGAAGGCATGAGTTGGTGACCATTAGTAGGTTGCTATGACCCAGGGGGTGAACCTCTCATATCTATGAATATTTGGACAGCAGTAACTGGACTCTATGGTTTTTTTTTTTTAAAGATGGAGGTATAGAGTGGGGTTAATATGAGCAAGATATATTGTATATTCTTTTTCAAAAAATAAAAATATTAATAAAATACAGCAAAGAGTTATAAGAAATTTAAGGAGGAATGTTTTATACCCTCACAAAAAAGAACCCTGCAGTAGTCCTGGTTGGGCTAATAAGAGATTACATTCATTTATTTGTTCTTTCATTCACATATGCATGCATATGTGCATTCTATATTTAACTCTGTTTTCAACTAGTCTTCATCAAGCATGTGCTAGGCACATTGAATAATACCAAGAAATCAAATGAAATATTTATTCATGCATACATGCATTTGTGCATTTAGCTTCATTTTCAACTAGTCTTTATCAAGAATGTGCTAGGCACATTGACACCAAGAAATTGAATATGAGTTCCTGAGCTTCAAGTATCCTACCTGGATCAAGTTCCCCCTCACAGGCTCTCGGTGCCTTTCTGTATAAAATGAGAAGGTTGGACAGAGTCTCTAGGGTTCTTATGATTTTTTCCAAGCTAAATTGCCATTTTTTTTCCTGCTTCTAATGCCTGCTCTGCTTTGCCAGGCAGGGCTGCTATGAAGATGGAGTTGGAACATGAGCGTGAAAGCGCTTTGCCAAGCGCAAAGCTCTGCTCAGAATGGGATGCCGGATCCTCTCTGTTGTTGCCATAGCCCCCGAACTCCCAGGAGAAAACTTTGCAAAGGCCTTCTTGATAATATCCCACTGGGATCTTAAATGAGAGAAGCTCTTCAAGTCTCATCTGTCTCTCTCCTGCTGCTGGAGAGGTCCAAGGCATCACTTCTGTACATTAGCAGCCTCGAAAAGAATGTTTTTCATGGATCACAACTTTCCCCAGGAAAAACATTGTGCTTGACCCAATTCTGATATCTGGTCTAAGTCCAGAAAGGAACAAAGACCTGTGATCCATTAGCAACGTCTGGTATGGTGAAAGAATGGTGATCACAAACCAGCTACAGTTCCTGGATGCCTGTATACTTTATTGTCACAATGCACTAAACACCAGATGAGATCCTAAGATGATGTTAAAAGTCTTACGAAGACCTATGTTCTCCTGAACATCAGAAGAAATCAATAACAGGCTTTGACTCAGTATGACAAAGTTTAAACCATCATTAATTTACACACACACACACACACACACACACACACACACACACACACACATTTCATGTGTTATGCATTTGTTCATGCATGCAACAGATGAACATGGAGTACCTATTATAAGTATGAATAGTGAGAGTTTGGAGAATCCAAAGAATAGTCCAAGGCACACTTAAACTGGGACGAAGAGAGTTATGAAACTCAACATGACACTAAGTCAAATATAATACATCTAGTAAGGGCATGATGATGGAAGATGATTTCCAATCAGAAGGTAAATGAGTATGACCAAAGAGGCCAAACTTTAGCTCAGGATAGGGTCTGACTCAGAAATGACAAGAATTTCATCTTGGAGTGAGGAAAAGTGGGGAACTGGGGCAAATTACTGGGGAATTTTCTAGATAGAAAAAAAGAACATGGGAAGATGTTCTTTCCTAGGGGAATAGCAAGATGGCTCAGCGCTTTTTTTTTTTTTTTTAGAGAGTTGGCTGCTTTTCCAGAGGATACAGAATTAATTCCCAGAATCCATATCAGGCAACCTATAATCACTTATAAACCAAACTCCTAGTGATACAACATCTTTTTCTATCCTACAGGTACAGGTACAGGCACAGGCAGAGAGAGAGAGAAAGAGAGAGAGAGAGAGAGAGAGAGAGAATACATGCCACAAATACATATGCATACATAAAAATAAAAATAAAAATATTTTAAAAGATAATAACCTAACAAGCAGAGAATCAATCTTATTATGTTACACAAACTGTATGCCAGGCACAGAAAGCAACATTCATAATAGAAATGAAAGAATGGAGAATCAAGATGATTTTATCCACATGGCTCAGTGGATAAAACCTGATATCACCAAACCTGATGGCATAATATTGATCCCAGACCCACATGGAATAAGAAGTGACTACTCCCTCTGGCTTCCTCATATACTATAGCACTTGTACCATGGCATGCATATGTGTACTCATACACACAGGCATGCATATAAATAAATAAATAAATAAATAAATAAATAAATAAATAAATAAATAAATAAAATAATAAAGAGTCCACAATTTATTGAGACTAAAGCAACAGGCATGGCTTACAAGACTTGCTCTATGGGGTGTCCTTCCAAGGGAGACTATATAAAACAGCTGCATTCAGGTTACCTTCCTAAGAGAAAGGTGAACTCCAGCTGTGCATAGGGTAAATTGGAGAAAGGCAGATGTGGGAAGTTTGATACGTGGACAACTGTTCTTAGGAAGAGCTGCATCAATGCAGGGTGAGAGAACTAGCAGATAGGTATCTTTCTGTCACTGTGACAAATACACAAGAAAATCAATGAAAGGGAAGAAAGACGGATTATATCTCATGACTTCGGAAGTTCCTGAAATAGTGGGCTTGCTCCTTTCCTCTGGGCCTATGATAAAGCAGACCATCACAGCGGTAAGAACACCTGGGAGAACAGAGACCCCCTTGCCTTACGGTGATGGGAAACGCTATGAGACACAAAGGGCCAGGGACAAGAAACATCCCAGAGAGGCATGCCCCCAGTGACCTACTTCCTCTGAACAAGCCCCCATCTTCCAGTAATGAGTGCATCAATAGATTAATCCATTGATTAGGGCCAGTGCTCAAGATCCAATTGCCTCTCGATGATTAAATCTACCAGCTGGGGACCAAGCCTTTGGGGGGGGGGGCACTTTAGGTCTAAACCATAATTGCATAGCAAAAGACCGTTATTGGAACAAACAATGAGAACTATAACTGTTCTGTTGCAAACCTCCTGTGACTCCCTTGGAGCTGGGTGGCCATCAGCAATGATAACAGAACATGGATTCACAAAAAAAGAAGACAAAAATCCTAGATGAGCTCTTGAACATTTTTCAATCCTCTCTCTACACAACCCAGTGGCTTTGGAAAAAAGCTGTTCACCCTGTCATCCCTGCATGCCCTGAGACGGGCATCCTTCTGGTAGGACAGAGTCTTGGTCAATCAGAAGCTTAGGAATCAGTTTTTCCATTCACACCCTGGATTGCTCGGCCCCAAGTTGACACACCGCCTCTTTAAAGACATTATGAAAATTATCAGCAATGTATCAAGGTGTCTTTGAAGAATGGTATAAACTTCCACTGCACTACTTATTGCCATAAACCACACTTCCAGGTTTTTATTTATATGCACATTAGTTCAATATGATTGGATCTGTAGGCAGCAGAGAGGATTGGGGTAATTTATATATATATCAATAAAGATCGCCAGCCAGCCACTGGATGCTCTGAGGGGAACAGTAGTTCCATTTAAAACATTAGGAACTGAAGAAATTGAAAATAACTCTCTATTTAGAGGCCAAGGATTAAGGCATTTTGCAAGGAAGGTCTCAGCCCAGCCAGGCTATGCTAAAAAGGCTGTTAAAATGTCATTTGGCTGATAGTTAAGCCACAGAATTTACCTTAACCCCTTCATGTCAATTGAATTAGTTTCAGTGAAGCATTGACCCTAACTGAAAAGCTTCAGGAATGGTAAAAAGGCTGCACTGTGCAGCCATATGCTATGTTATGCTAACAGCATCACCTCAAGTCCCCCACATTAACTGCGTAAAGTCTTTATTGGTCTTTCCTGTGGTCCCTGGCCAAAGAGGGCTCCTTATCCAGGCTGAGTCAAACAGACACTCTCTCAGAAGGTTCCACTGATGGAAGGCACAAACTGAAAAAGGGTGAAAGTTAATTAATCTATTGTCACAACAAGAATACTGTAGCCTGAAGAAAATCCCTAGTTCTTGCCTTCTGTCCAATGAGCCTATCCTGAGTCTAGCTTCTTGTGCTTTTTCTCCTCTGCATTCTGAACCATGGAGAAGGCTTCTCACTTTTCATGCTTCCTTCTACAGAGATTAGCCAGAGAGACAGCTGCTTAAAATGGTGGAGCCTATTTGAGAAAGACGGTGGAAGCCAGGAGCCATGCATGTTAGCCAGCCTTGGCCCCATTCCTAACTAGCTGTGTGACCACAGACAGGGTACCTTCTCCTCTTATGGTACTGGCAAATGACTTCTCACTGGTAGTATTGGTTTCATTTATAAAATGAAAGCACTGGTCCTCAGATTCTAGAGCATAACAGATTCACCTAGAACATGTGGGCATTCATTCTGGGGAGGCAGAGGGGGAGGAAATTTACAAATGGAGTTTGTTCAGTGAAGAAAGTGTTCCTCATGCAAGCTAAAAATCTTGTGATCAGTTCGCTAGACTCTATGTAAATGCCAGGGAGACTTGTCAGCCAGCCTGTAATTCCAACCTCAGAAGGCTGAGAATGGCAGAAACTCAGAGCAAGTTGGAGAACAAGACTAGCCATATTTGAAAGCTCTGGGATTGATGGAGAGATCCTGCCTCACTATATAAGGTAGAAGAGCTATCAAGGGTGATTCCTGACATAACCATGGGCCTCCTCATGAGCACATACTTAAGTATCTGCACATCCATACACACACTCAAGACAGTGGAAGGAACCAAAGCACACATGGTCAAGTGATACACCACAGGGCACTTAGCTCTATGGCAGGCCATGAGAAGGAGCTCCGAGAGAAGGAACAATTAAACCAGGTGGCAACTCATGTCCTTTCCTTGAATGTTTTATATATTGAGGTCTTCGATGAATTTTCCCTGCAAAATGAGTTCTCTTAAAAGAGAGGAGAAACATTAAACAGAACCAATGCACTAGAATAGCTAGATAGCCTCCTACACGTGAGCACAATGTTCTCATTCCCCAGGGCAAATCCTACATGACTTCTGAGAAACAAGCCTAGAACCTTCTGGGCATCTAGTCACTGCCTTTATCCAATCTGAGAAGCTGTCAAGAGTGAACCACACCAGGAAAAGCAGAGCCCATTCTTGTCCAGAGAAGAAGCAAGGAAACAAATGAAATGGAGTTAGTGCACATCTTTGAGCTGGAGCTTTCAAAAGGAATAAAACCATGACTTTTTATTACCCCTTCCTGTAAGACCCAGCAGCTGGGGCTGGGGCTTGCTCAGTGAGGTGCTATTAGATGACCTCTCACCCCCTCAGAGGCTCCTCCTACCATGCCTCTTCCTGTCGCAGCGCTTTTTCACACCATAAACTGGAGCCAGAGGAGATCCATAAACAACCCAGGTCCTATTTTTCACTTTAAAGTCCCTATGTGGCTTCATTTATTTTCAAAGGAGCATGTGACATGTTCATTGGCACCTTTCATGCTATAAAATATCTGTTGACATTTGTGGTTTGGGGCTGGGTTGGATTAGGGGCAGTTTCGTCCCTTTCACTGCTTCGAGTAGCACTAGGGCAAGCATGATACTACCCTGCTCATAGTTCTTAATCCAGATGTATCTGCTGACCTCAAGGGTTAAAAGCAGATACTCTATCCTATGTCATCTATGTGAACAGCAACAGACATCAGCTTTATCCTTCTTTCACTGAGCCAGACACAGTTAGACAAATTCATCTGAATTGTCTCAATGAATCCTCATGTAAGCCTATGGGGGCAGGGGATGATCACTGTCCTCATTTTACAGATGGCAAAACTGAGGTGTGGAAAAGATGGATGGATTTCTCAAATTACAGGAAAAGTGATGGAATAGACATCCATCTAGGAACTCTGACACCACAGCCTGGTTTCAGTGTCAACACTGCTCTGTATGCCTGTCCATACCTGGTTGCCCTTTGGAAGGGAATCAGATGGAGGAATCAGAAATGGGAGAATCCAATATGAAGGATGACGTCATGCAAAGAAGATGTCTGATTCAAGGGAAGTAACATCAGTTTCAGTTTGTGTTTGTTACCATTAGAACCTACTTGTCCTCTAGGAACTCCATCTTTTCTGTATCACCAAGGAGAACGTCTTAAGAAAGAGAATGAACTTATAGGGCCATGGCCACAGACACTCAGTTAGTGGAAAAGGCAAGGTATGTGGAGACAGATGCTGAAAGCTCAGTGGAAAAATCAGGTGTGCTAATCAAATACATGTTAGTCATCAGAACAACCTAAAATTCCTTCCAAGGTCATGAAGTCACCCGGGAAATTTCTTCGGTAAAATTCAGAAAGAACATGAGTCAAAACCCCAGAATTAAGACAAGTAAATGAACTTGTTTCCACCCCCTATCTACCCAACTTTTCTGGCCTTCAAATTATGAACAAGAGGAAATTTCTATGATACAGCTGTAATTGCATTCTAAGGACAATTTAAGCAGGATCCTCCATGTAAACCAACCTTCCTATATCCAGATTAAATTTCCACTGATACATTTATGCAGACCATACTAAATATATATTTATAAAGGTATAATCACATATAAAGATTTGTCATATGTCATATTGAAATGTATTATTATGGACTCTGAAAAGAAAAAGTCCATTCTCTACAAGATTTCAATATCACACATACTAAAACTAAAATCCATTCTTCCTTTAAAAATATGCCATTAAGATTATTCTATAACAAACAATGTTTTGTCATTGTTTTAATGACTTGGTAATATTCTAATGTAAAGATACATTAACTAGAAGCTTAGATAACTTCTAATTTTTTAGTATTAACAGCAGCACAATAGCTGATGCTATCCCTATATCTCACGGAATTTATTCTTTAAGGTTCTAGGATAAATTCATGATTATGAAGTTATAGGGACCAAGATAGATACATTTCATGTTTTTCTGTGTGTTTTCAGATTGTTCTTTTGGGGAAGGTAAATCTGCTTTAAGATTTATTCTCACTGGTATGAGATGACTAAGATTCTTTATAAACAGCAGATGAGTAACATGAAATTGTCATCTTTATATTTAAAATGATTGAATATTAGCCAAATTATATGGTTTAATAATGTAAGTGGAGTATTATTTTTCTGTTGAACTTTATTGACCATTCAGAAAAGAGTTCATCACACGTTGACACAGCGTTCTTTTTTTTTAACAAGTTCATTTTAGATTTCTAATGTGAATGCTTTGCTTGTTCCTTAATTGTGTGTGGCCATGTGTCCCTTTGATCAGAATGCTTCAACAGAGCAAGCTTTCCAAAGTTCCAGAACTCGATATGATACCTCAATAAACAGATATTATTGCATGCCCTTGGCATGCCAAGATCTGTAGAAGACAACAGCAAACATAATCTAGCAAACTATCATTCCTGACTTCAATAAGGTTGTGATCTAGTGGGGAATAAAAGGCAAACTAACAAGCAATTCCAGCTTAATATAAATCTGAGCTGATCTAGATTAAACATTAATATCTAGATTAAACATTAATATAAATCTTAAACAATTTAGATCATGCAGTTGTTGGGCACATTTAAAATGTAGCTTCTAAAGCCAAGGAACCAACCAAACTCCTGAATTTAGTTTAAACTCATTTAAACTTTGATTTTCAAATCAACATATGTTCCTGTTCACTACAGTTTTGTTGACATGTGGCTCTATTTCACTATGACAAAAATTTAGCATCGAAACTGAGATGTGTCATGATTGTCAAACACACACAAGCTGTCAAGGCCTTTGCTCAAAAAAAAAAATTGTCAAACTCTTCACTCATATAATTATTATAATTAATTATTGAAATAGTATATTAATACTGGACATATTGCATTCAATCAAATAGATGATTCAAATAAATTTTGCCTGTCTCTTATTTAACTTCCTGTAATACGGCCACATAAAATTAATTGTATACACAGCTTATCATATTCCCTGTAGATATGGGTAGCCTAAAAGACAGATGAAGAAGATGGAGATGCTTTTCAAAGGAAGGCCGTAGCCAACTGAGTGAACAGAAAATAAGGGGAAATAACCCTCAGAGATAGAACACACATGTTCACCAGGCCCTGAGGCTACACAGGGCAGGGCATCAGAGCCCTGAATGATTCTCTTTGTGCAACTTTCTAAGTCTCCTCTAGAATAACTAGGGACTCATGTATGCATGTATGTGTATAGATTTCCAAGAGGGTGAATTCACGTGTGTACATATCTAGTGGAGGCCAGATGTTTATATCAGGTGTCTTCTATTGCTCTGTTTTAAAACAGGGCTCTCACCAAACCTGGAGCTCATCAATCCAGAGACTCGATGGCCAAGCTACCCCAAGGAGCCTCCTCTTCTTCCCTTGCCAGCACTGGGATGACGAGCACACACTTCGGAGCTTTTTATGTAGATTCTGGGGGTCCAAACTCAAGAGTTCATGCAAGGGCAAGAAACAGCTTATCAACTGAGCCATCTCCCCATCTCCAAGGACTCTTTATTAAAGCCAGATACTTTTTTTTTTTTTTTTTTTTTTTTTTTTTTTTTTTTTTTTTTTTTTTTTTTTTTTTTTTTTTTTTTTTTTTTTTTTTTTTTTTTTTTTTTTTGGTTTTTCGAGACAGGGTTTCTCTGTATAGCCCCGGCTGTCCTGGAACTCACTTTGTAGACCATGCTGGTCTCGAACTCAGAAATTCACCTGCCTCTGCCTCCGGAGTGCTGAGATTAAAGGCGTGGGCCACCACGCCCGGCCAGCCAGATACTTTTGAAGCTACTCCTGACGTTAGCTGCCTGGGAAAGAGTGCACTGTTCGAGTTTTATGTAGCCAAAAGCAAAAGACAGACTCCATTCTTGCAGATTCCTGATTCCTTCAACCTTGCCACAGTTGCATAATGGGCAATGAGCATCCTTATATCGTTATCTTATAGGAAATAACTTCCACTGAAGTAAACATCTTCTGGGTGCCAGGAAGCCTAATTGTGATTGGCTCCTGAAAACCAGCAGCTGGCCTGGAAGAGGAAGAGGCCCAATTGCAAAGTGGGGGGGTGGGGCCAGAGGGAACTGGCAGGAGGCAGTGCAGCTATATAAGATGTCAAGCCCTGAGCAGCTCTGTGATTTCTGACTCTAGAGAAACTTTACAACCTCTCTGAGCTCCGTGTCCCTCGGTTCTTTCTTTTCTAAGATTTATTTTTACTATGACTTTTTTATTTATGTGCATTTGTCTATGTATTGTTGTGGGTGTAGCACATGGGTGGAGTGCCTACAGAGAGTATCTGATCTCCTGGAACTGGAGATACATGGGATTCAAGTCACATGAAATGAGTGCTGGAAACCAAATCCTGGTCCTCTGGAAAGACAGCAAGACTACTGTACTGAGCCATTTCTCCACAGACCCCATTTTTTTGAAGAAAAAAAAAAAATAGCACTCAGGACTCCTGACACCCTGACTAGACAATTCACTGTTTCAATTGTCATAATGGTCTGCCCGAGTGAGCAGGGTGACTGGAAGCTTCCCTGCCTCCACCACCTAGATGTGAGGAACACCTCCCCACTCCATTTGTGACAACTCAAAACATCTCCAGATGGCCCCCGAATCCAGCTAAGAACCACTGATCTGCCGCCTCAGTCATTGTGAGGCAAGCAGACAATGTGAGCAAAAGCTGTCAAGTGCCCGGGGAAGGTTTGTTACATAAATACATAAAATGCAAGGCAGTAAAGCTCCCGCTGGAGCGGAGCGACAGTGGCATTCTGCAGACTCCCCGTTTTGTGTATTCAACCAGCCATCACATTAGCCCCAGAACCTCCACCTATTCTCCTCTTCCCCACCAAAAGGAACAAGGTCTCAGGTCTCTCGAGTAATGTGAGGAGAAAGACCCTGAAACGGACTTGACTGCCTGCCTCGATGGGTTTAATGGTGCTTTTTAAATGTGGATAATTACAGGGCCTCTTCTAAGCAAGTGCACCAGTGCGGGGGGGGGGGGGCAGTAGTGGGAGGGGGGGACGCGTAGGCTGCGGGCTCTGGAGCACCATGGGCCCCGCATAGCTCAGCTCCGTGGAGCTGATGGTAATGTTATTAAATGTGCTCTCTCCTTTTATTAGGCATCTTAATAACCTCTAAGTTGCACCCAGGAGAGTTGGTGCAGAAAAGGAATTCTGGCCAACCTAATTTGTATTTGAAAATACCCCATAGGCCAACGGAACAAGATTCAGATGAATATCACAGGCAGCTGAGGGCTGCACGAGGCGAGCGGCTCCAAATTGTGCTCCATTACAGAATGCAAAATGTCCGCCTCTGCCTGGCCCCAGCCTCACTCTTTGTCCTTCTTTTCTGACAATGCCCCTATGCCAGTATACACAACCCATACCCTTATTACTGGCTAGTAAGAGACCTTAATGTGTTGCCCCCCAGACAAATCATGAGAGACACTTTATACCTTCTCTATTTGTTACTGGGGAATAGATCCCAGAGTGAGTCCTACCATTATTCTCACTTTATAGGTGAGGAAGCCTTAGTGTAGAGGGCTGGTATCCATACGTGTGAAATGTCACAATGAGGACCACTATTTTGTACAATTAATAATGCAGTAATAAAAACATTTTCAAGTTAAAATACGAAGTGAGCATCTTTACAAAAAAAAAAAAATACACACAAGGAAGATACAGAGTGTGGAGATAAACTCAATTCCACCTGAATTCAAAACTGGTGATTATCTTCAGTGCTAAATTTTCCCAATAATGGACAATAGTAAGAAGAAAAGGTCATATATTAGTTTACCATGTGAGGGTGACAGCAGGCTTCAAACCTATGTTGAATTCTTGCAAAAGATGCTATCCAGTCCAAGGAGATGTCAATGTGCAAAACAAGATGGGATGTTTCAAGGTAATAGAAAAGAAAACTAGTGAGAACCTACTGCCCACCAGGCAGCATCCTAAAAATGAGAGATAATATCACAAAAACAAATAGAAACTGGAGCCGTGAGAAACCTTGCAGGTATAGGACAGACAGACAGACTCTGCTGCTTGCTGTGTTTTATTAACAAAAAGATGAGGATATGTCTTATAAATCCAGGTATGGTGAGGTGAAGGGGGTGCCTCTTCAGGCCCGTGCTGAGGCATCCCTTCCCCCTGAAGTACCAGCCATAGGACAGATGTAATACAGAATAGAGTTTACTTGGGGCATGGGAAGGGAAGTTGAGAAGGGAGTAGAGATAGATAAAAACAGAGGAGAGGAGAGNGAGAGGAGAGAGGAGAGAGGAGAGAGGAGAGAGGAGAGAGGAGAGAGGAGAGGAAAGAAGAGACCAGAGAGGAACACGTGGAGAGAAGGGGGAGGAGGAAGGGTTAGGGAGAGAAGATAGTAAAAAAGATAACTGACAGAGAAAGAGTAAGAGCATAAGAGAGAGCGGAAGAGCCAAACAGTTTTATAAGAAGCCAGGTCTACCTGTCTTGTTGCCAGGTAACTGTTGGGCAGAGTCTAGAAGGAATACTAACAGTGATCTTGACAACAAAGGTCAACATTGAGAAAAACCAAGGAAGTCTCAGAGTTCACTAGTATATGCAGGACACTGTAGGGACAAGCCAGCCATGAGCCAGGGTGAATCAGGACAAAGATAAAGGTGATTTTGTTCAGGGAGCATGTAAATTCCTGTTATAAAAGCCATAGCATTTACCCCTGACTGCTGCTGTAACCAACCATAGCAACCAGGAGCTTCAATTCAATCCAACCTCTTTCAGCTCTAGAGACCAGAAGTTCAAAGAGAGTCTTAAGAGGATAAAGGCACGGCACTGGCAGGGCTGGGCGCTCCAAGAGGATTCTTCCCTGCTTCTTTGAGACTCTGGAGGTTAGCTGTACTTCTTGGCTTGGACTGCATCTCACCTATCTCCACTTCAGTCCCTACAGAATTCTCTCCCTCTGCAGCTTCTCAATTCTCTTTCTGCCCGTGGTTCCTCTTTATCCTTCTTATAAGGACATTTGTGATGAAATCAGGCCCACCCAAATAATCCTGAATCATATTTCTCACCTCAAGATCCTCATTATTATAAGTACATCTGCAATGTCTTTATTCGTCATGGTGGGTGTGCAGGGGACTTTTAGAAAAGGGTTTTCTATATGCAATTCGAAATGTTAATCCTAAGTGCAGGAGAAATGACAATGTAAGTGAGTGAACTCCTAAGGTGAATTCCTTCATTTATCCAATCACTCACAATTACTTATTAAGTAGTTAATATGTACCAAAGACATAATTTTACCAAAATAGCTGACTAGGGTCTCAGGCTCAATATTGATAGTTGATAAGAATTCAGATAGATAGATAGATAGATAGATAGATAGATAGATAGATAGATAGACAGGAGAAAGGGAGAGAGGAAGCAAGGGAGGGAGCGAGGGAGGAAGGAAGGAAGGAAGGAAGGAAGGAAGGAAGGAAGGAAGGAAGGAAGGAAGGAAGGAAAGAAGTAAAGCAGGAAAGAAGGAAGAAAGGAAGGAAGGTGGTAGGAAGGTAAGGGCTAAATAGATGGCTCAGTGGTTAAGGGTGCATATACTGCCTTTACAGAGAACCTGATTTGGAGTCCACTCACCCTAGGTGGCTCACAACTGCCTGTAACTCCATATTCAGGAGATCCAATGCTCTCTTCCTGGTAAATGCACATGGCCACACAGATACACATGACTAAAAGCATATATTTTTTTTAATTGAGTAAAAAGTAGATGCTGTCAGCAAGCTTTAGGGCGGCCTATTCAAGAGATGAACAGTAAGCCAACACAGATTTGTTAAGACTGACACTCTCTCATGGAGCACTATCCACACAGGTCTGTTTGGCTTCCTGCAGGTGAATGTAGGTAGTAGGGATCATGGCTTCCCAAGCCCTGTTAACTATGGTCCTAGGCTCTGCTTCACCTCTCCTCTTGGGCAAGCACAACCACTAAATGTATCATACCCAAGCCATGTAGCCCTGGCCTCTGCTGCCCTGGTAATGGAGACAGGAAGAATTAATCCATGGAAGCCTCAGACACAGAGAGATGCTACTGTATATTTCATTCCAGTGATGATGGGAACTGGACGTCTCTGGAGATGATCTAGTAGAATCTTTAAGGGAGTGCTTCCAGGAATCCACTGGCCAACTGTGATATGGGCAGTAATGACGGCCACATGGGACTTCACTTGCCTATGGGAGGGGAATCCCCATTAACATGCCACCTGCCCTAAGAGGCCAGCTCCAACTCTGATTCTAAGAAGGTATAGTATATATATTTATGTACATATGCACATACATATACGTGCACACACACACACACACACACACACACACACACACACACANATATATATATATATATATATATATATATATATATATATATATACATATTCTAAATTTAAATTTTGCTTTCAGAGGTTTCTCATCACCTCTTGGGGTGCCAGAGATATGCACTGCCCATTTCTCCTCTAATTTTTGGTTCTGTGAAGAGCCAAATGAAAAGCTAACAAAAATACTGAACAAAGGGAAACTGCATAAGTCACATCTCTTTAGAAAATTTCCTGCCTCGGCTCTTATCTTTAACTCTTCTCATTCTTTAATAGCGAACCCAAGAAAAGAGTTCCTGGTAGGACGTCAAGTGCCAAGACAAAAGCTGATGCATTATCTGGACAGAAACTTGCCCAGTGTGTGATGGTGAATAAGCACCATTTGCTGGCCAGTATTTCAATGTAAAGAGAGAGAGAATGAACTACTTTTCCTTTAAAAGCTAAGTATGTTTGGAAAGCTAGGTTAGATTGTTTTCATCCCTCTTCAGCAAATAGAAAACAGATGGTACAATCTGTAGACTTAAGAAAACATAGCAAAAGTGGGAAAGGTCAGCCTTAGAATGACAGACAGGGAAGCTGACCTCAGATCTGAACTCTGCCCTTAAGACCTGTATTCAGGGCTCTCTTGTAACTCTAGCTCAGAGCTGCAAATCCTGAAGAAGTGGAGTGAGAAGTGAAAGTTGGGGGTGACTAGAGAGCTAGAAGCCAGACACCTAAAGTCCACCTCACCTCTCCTTTTGATAACCCTGTCTATGTTCCAAACAGAAGCCATGGAGTTTTCTACATCCCCTAAACTATTCTTACTAAATGGATCATGGCTACATGGCATGCCTTTCTTCCTCCAAGAGAACCTGAGTTCTTGGATCAATTAATGACAACCATTAGGACCACACATACTCCCCATCTCAGGCTCTCAAGAAATTACTGCTTCCTGCACCAGTCTGAGGTTGACATCTCTAGTTTTTGTTGGCTTGTTTATTTGTTGGTTGTTTGTTATGGATATAAATTAGAAGAAGATGACTTGTAAATTTAGGGATTGGAGCATAAATATTCTCTGATGAGAAAATATTTCTGAATATCCAGCTTTATCATCTACTAGAGAGAAGGCACTTGCTACTCACTGATCACTGTTCTAGTGTATCTTAGAAATATAGACATGCATAATGATATTCTCAAAATATTGTGAGCAAATGACATAGCAAGGATCAAGATACTGTGCAAGACTTGAATATTAGGGACATTGCTCTGAGCCCCTTAACACAATAATAACACTTTATGTTATTTATATTCTTCACTAAATACTTGTCACCTCAAACTGGCATTTTGGTTACTACCAGCATTGCAGTTTTAAGATTGAGAAACACTATAAGTGTTTTCATTTTCTGCTTATGATAGGGTCAGGCTATACATGCCAAGCTGGCTTTGAACCATCTCCAAAGCCCAAACTGGCCTTGAGCTCACAGCCCTCCTGCTTCAGCCTATGTGCTGGAATAACAGGTGTGTGCCACTACCCCCAGCTCCATGACTAATGTTTTGACAATGACCTGCTACTGTTTGATGGTCAAGACAAGAGGTTATCTCTTGAGATCATTGTCCTGCTTATTACTTCTAACAGGATAGCTTCAAAATGTAAAGAATCACCTTCTTGTGCTTCTGTGAACCTATTTGGAAAAATAGAATTATTATGGGGAACTTATGTAAATGTCTCACCTGGCATCTACTATACACAAGGTAGTTGTTACTATGAGTGATTGTAGCAGCATCAGCGGACATGGTAAAAACTGGCATTTGCATGGAAATCTATGTCTTTAAAACAGTTCTGTCCAAGCATTAGAGCTGTTCAACCATCTACAAGCTGCCAATCTTCCAGAAGATGCAGGGATTCAACCTTAGACAAGAAATGTGTTACTACAAGGTCAGTAGTCTATTCCTGAAGAAGACACTGAAACTAGATAGCTTGCTTCAAATCTAAGCTTTGCTACTTCCAGCTGTGTAGCCTTGGCAACGAGTTAATGTCCATACCACAGTTTCCTCCTTGGTGAGAGGACTTGGTGTTACTGTGAGGACTAAACAAAGCTGTGGATATAAAGGGTATTGACATCATCAGAAGGATTTCTATAAGGAGTATCCTTTCTTGGGGGTTGTGGAGGTGTGGCTACAGATTCAAGCGCGCACGTGTGTGAGCATGTGAAGGCCAGTGGGAAGCCTTGGGCGGTGCTCCTCAGGAGCTGTCTACTGTTTGTCGGGTTGGGTTTTGTTTTGTCTTGTTTTGAGACAAGGAGTATCTAAATGACTGGGCCGAGACTTGCTGAGTGGATTCTAATGGCTGCCCAGCAATTGCCAGAGATGGCTCATCTCTGCCTGTGCAGCACTGGGTGACACATGTGTCTCAGCACACTCCATTTCTCTCTCTTTACTGAACCTACTGTTGCTGTCGTGCATGGCCTCTCAAGACTACCATATTTTTCCATATTTTTTCACATGAACAGCTACTTTCCAAACTTTTTATTTGCCACGGATGTTGTGCAGCCACCAACTTACAAAAGTGAAGTCATATGAGGGGAGTTGGACTTTATCTACTGAGCATGCTTACCATTGAGCCCAATCAATTACTTCATATCAATTCAAATCAAACCAATTTCCTGGATGGATGTTGTCTACCTTGGGTGACTCTCATAGCCATTATGGAATTCCCTCCATTACCACAACACCCAGAGAGTAGTGCACATAGATTCCCACTGGGTCAACCAGATGTCTTTAAGAAAAGCATACCACTGGAAGAAACAGAAAGCAAAATAACTGCTTGATGTGTGCCTGAAGCTCAGACTTATTTGTAGCATGCCCCAACATGGAGCCTTCTGGAAAAAGAAGACTAGATCTCTGAGCCCACCCCACCCTATCTTTTCAAACCTTAAGACTTAATGAATTTAATTTTAAATCCAATAGTTTTCTTCTCCTAATATAAAATCATCAGGAACCATATAAATGATACCAACATCTGAACCCAGACCAGACTATATAAGAATTCCCATTTCCTTGACAAGGGACGCAGCCAGTCCGAGACAGTTCTGCTGGGGAACGTGACTATTCTCTACAGCTGCTTCAGGCTGGCCTGTGCCAATACACTCCAGACAGAAAAGGTGATGAAGGGGGCTGTTTTCAAAGCCCAAAGTCTTGTCTCAGGACCATTTAGAAAACACTGCTGGCTAGGGAGCCATCGGACACACAAGTCAATGAAATATTACTCGTAATTGAGTGGGCCATTTAAGAATTCATCCAGGAGTGTGCCCAAGGAGTCAGCACTCACCTTTACAGCTCCCTAAGCCCCTCCTGGGCTTGTATCCATTTAAGGGGGGGAAATCACTTTCATCACTTAAGTAGAAATGAATCAAAGTGTGGTGTAGCTAGGCGAGCAGTCAGCTTCCCCTGGTGGCTTCTGTTAAAGGAGGGCAGGGTGATTCATTCCGGATGCGGTGTTCTTGAAGCATGCATCTGGATCATCACTTCCAGATTTTCCTAAATCCCCCAGGCACAGAGAAGTGTGAGGAAGTTCAGGTGAGGTGAAGACTATCTAGTAGTCTGAGGCCTTTGGCTGTGTCAGCCAGGAGCTCCAAGAGCAAACTCACTTGACCTCTAAGCCACTATTCGGTGCTGCTGGTGGCAATACATCCTTATAATCCCAAAGCCATTCATGAAGAGCCAGGTACTTCCTCATTCTCAAGAAGCATTCTGAAGTCAATGGTAACAGACTAGCCTATGTTCTTTGGCTCTAATAGTTATCCTACTTCATGCTGGCCAGGACCTGCATTGTTGGTGTTTGTGAAAACTTGTACAACCACTTTAGAAATCAATTTGACAATTTCTCAGATAACTGTGAAGAGTTCTATCTCAAGACCCAGCCATGCCACTGCTGGGCATATACCCAAAAGATGCTTCACCATCTCACAACAACATTTGTCTAACTATGTTCATGGCAGCTTTATTCATAATAGCCAAAAACTGGAAACAACTTAGATGTCCCTCAACTGAAAAATGGATAAAGAAAATGTGGTATACAACAGAATACTATTCAGCCATTAAAAACAAAGACATCATGAATTTTGCAGAAAAATGGATGGATCTTGAGAATATCATTCCAAGTGAGGTAACCCAGTCCTAAAAGGACATGTATAGTATGTACTCACTTATAAGTGGATATTAGCCATAAAGTACAAGATACCCATGCTATACTCCACAGACCCAAAGAAGCTAAACAAGAAGGAAGGCACAAGCAAAGATGCTTGAATCTCACTTAGAAGGGAGGATACAACCATCATATGAGGCAGATGGAGGGAGGGAACTAGGTGGGAGAGGGCATAGGGAGGGGATTTGGGGGGTTCAGGATCAGGTGTGGGAAGGGACAGGAGAGATGGCTATGTGAATGAATGGAAATCTGCGACTAACAGGGATAGGAAGGAGGGGGGCACTCTAGAACGAGACAGAGTCCTAGGATAAAGGAGGCACCCAAGAATCAATGGGAGTGAACTTAGCTGTGACTCACAGTATTGGGGATATGGAACCTGAAGTTGTCACTTCTATGGCCAGGCAGGAACCTCAATGGAACAATGAGGACACCAACTCACCCACAAAACTTTCAACCCAAAATTTATCCTGCCTACAAGAAACATAGGGACAAGGGATGGAGCAGGGACTGAGGGAATGGCCAACCATTAACCAGCCCAACTTGAGACCCATCCCATGGACAACCACCAGTCCCTGACACTATTAATGATACTCTGCTATGCTTGCAGACAGGAGTCTAGCATGGCTGTCCTCTGAGAGGCTACAACCAGCAGCTGACTCAGATAGATGCACACACCTACAGCCAAACAGTGGATGGAGCCTGAGAACTCATATGGAAGAATAAGAGGAAGGATTACAGACCTGGAAGGGAATAGGAACTCCACAGGAGGACCAACAGAGTCAACTAATCTGAACCCTTGGGGCTCTCAGAGACTGAACCACCAACCAAAGAGCATACACAAGCTGGATGTAGACCTCCCCACACATAAGTAGCACATGTGCAGCTCGGTCTTCATGTGGATCCCGAACAACTGGCTATCTCAAAAGCTGCTGCCTGCCCATGAATTTGTTCTTCTAGCTGGGCTGTCTTGTCTGGCTTCAGTGGGAGAGTATGTGCCTACACCCACGGAGACTTGATGTTCCAGGGTGGGGGGGGGATAACAAGGGGTGCCTACCCTTTCAGAGAGGATGGGGAAGGAAGATGATTGTGGGATAGGGTGGACTGGAGGGAGAGCAGTAAGTGAGATGTAAAAGTGAATAATAAAAAAAGTAGATCCAGCGGGGACTTGTTGATGGGGATGTGAAATGTGGAGGTGTAAACAAATGAACAGTATAGAGAAACTTCTAGACTTGGGGATAGTAAGTCAACAGTGATGATTAGTGTTCAGACAAGAGCAATAGATGAAGACGTGGTCATTTCTTAGGATAAAGGGAAAGTTCACCCATTCTGCCATGTTCAATTAGAGGTGGTTATCAGGCCTCACACTGGACCTATGAAAAGGTCATCCTATGAGTCTAGAACTCAAGGGAGAACTTGGTTTTAGAAATACAGATTTTCCAATTAATAATACAGAAATCACATTAAAACCATGGGAGCCGGTGAGCTTATCTAGGAAAAAGTGTGAGAGAAAGATGCGAGAGCTAAAGAAAGATCCCTAGAACCAACTGAGGGGTAGGTGGGAAAGAGGGGAGACACCAGGACCCTCTGGCATGAGTCCTGTGACATGTTCCAAGAAGGGCATTTCAATGATTGACAGGTGCTGCCGTCAGAATAAGACAAAGACTGGGGTTGAAGAACCAACTCAGGTGATAAAGTTCTTGTCTTACAAGCATGAAGACCCAAGTTTGACTCCCAGAATTCATGTGGGGAAAAAAAAGCCAGGCATGGTTTTATATGTTTGTAATTCCAGAACTGGGGACATGTGGATTCCTGGGGCTCTCTAGCCAGCCAGCCTAGCCCCTACTTGATGAACTGAAGGAAAGTCATAGAATCTATCTCAAGAAAAACCAAGCTGCATGGCACCCTAGAAACCCCCAAAGTTGACCTATAATCTCCACAGGCATCCCCCCTCTCCCTCCACACCCACACAATAGAATAGACTTAGCTGTCAGTTGTTTATTTAGCAAGCTTGTGTACTCTTGGGACCTTACAAAGATAGTTGCAGTGGGGTAATAACTAAAGCATAATTGAAGTATAGAAGGGGAGAGAAAGGTAGACACTACCTAGTAAAATCCTCTAGATGCTTAACCTAAGAGGAGATGGTTTTGTGTGTGGTAAATTATTCATCGGGGCTAGAACACAAGCAGAAATCCAGTTGGAGACTCTTAGCATGTCTAAATGATAGAAAAAGTTGGTCTTACAGATAAAGGAGATTTATGCAATTTATTCAATATCCACTAAAGCCCCCAAAATAAGTAGTTATGTTGCCAAGATGAGCTGCATTTATATATTTAACTGTGCCACAAAGACTGAAATGAGGAATGTTAAAAATACAGAATACCTCAGATTATCTAATTGTCTGCCAGTAAACTGTCATTTCCCAGCTAGAGATGTAAGACCAGGGAGCTGAAAGGAAGGATGCTGAGATACAAGTTATTGGTGGAGGAGCATAATTATAGAGCAGAAATGCAGCTTTCTCCACACAACACATACATTGCTCACAACAGCTCACCAAAAACGCACTTCAATCAGAATCAAGAGTGTGAGAGGTTTTTGTGTATGGAGGAAGTTAAAAGCATGGAGCATGGAGCTGGGGCTGAAGGTATGACTGACTCAGTGAATAAAACACCTACCACATAAGCAGGATCTCAAAGGAGTGACTGCTGAGGTATCTGTAAGTGAGTCCTCCCCTCCCCCTCCCCCTCTCTCTGCCTCTCCTCTTCTCTCCCTACTTCTCCCCCCTCCACACCCCACATAGAGGAGAGATTAGAAAAAAACAAAGACATGGCTAGTTATTAGCTATGTCACATCAGTCAAGTTATTCACCCCGTCCAAACCTAAGTCATTCATTCATAAAATGCAGGTGATCATAAAAACACCTCACAGGGTTTTCCCAGGACACTATGCTAATGTGCATAAAAGGATAGCATATGAAATTAGAATATAATAAATGATAATGATTGGTAGTATTACAACTTTTTAAATCTCTGTTAATTAGAATTCAAAGCCAAAGGTTAAATCCAAACTTCTGAGCAATCTTAGGAAAAGAAATTCTAAGCATTCTACCAAGGGGACTCTTGTGAATCAACTTTGGGGAAGCTGGCAATACACAGTACTGGCTAAACTTCATTTGCAGCTACACACCCTAGAAAGAAGAATAAATCTAAATTCATTCAGATACAAAGTTCAGTATTGGTTTGAGTGCCACACTGTGATAATCTTAGATCCTCTACAATTCAAAAGCAGCTGTGAGCATTGGCTCCTCCATCCACAGGGGCAATTATTCCTCTCAGTATGTCCACTATAGAGATGAATAAAGCAAGGCTGAGAAAGATGGACAAACAGACTCAAAGTCAGACCAGGGCCAGAACAAGCTCCAGTCTTCAGAATGTTCCTTTCTGGAGTCTGGTTTTTTCAAGAGTCCAATCACAGCTTTTGTAGTATTTCATGATTTTATAAAGTGCTTTGAGATTTATGGATGCTCGTTCCTCTCCACCTGGTAATCCACCATGGCAGTGTCTGCCTTTTGTCTATCAAATGTATCAAAATGCCCAGAGGTTGTTAAGTGGTGGGGTATCCAATAAAAACATAAATCATACAAATACAGAGAGTGCGTGATAGCTGGCTTCCTCTCTGGCAAATCTGCTTCCTTCCTGATGAGAGATGCTGCCCTGCGGTTCTTCATGTAGGCAAATAAATGTCATACGATATAAGCCATTTAGCATCATGCCTTGTGTGAACCTACAGTTCCATAGGGATTTCCACTGAAAATACAGGCATATCCTTGATGAGGGCTGGCCTCACCCTGTTTGGGCAAAGCCAGTGGGCCCTTTGAAGAGATTGTTCAAGAACCTTCTCTGCCTGTCCCTCTGCCTGCAAAATGTTTTCCTCTAGACAGTTCTTTATTATTAGAGGTTCATTTATTCCAGGCATTCTTTTGTGATATTTATTATTTTTATTCTATGTTTACTGGTATTTGCTTACATACATGTAACATGTCTGCTCACTATATGTGTGCAGTGCCAGTAGAGGCCAGAAGAGGAAGTCAGAGCTCCTGGAACTAGAGTTGCAGACTGTTGTTACTAGCCATGTGGATGCTGGGGATTGAACCCCGGTCCTCAGAACAAGCAATGTTCTTAACCACTAAGCCAACTCTCTAGCCCCTCGGGCATTTTTTTTTTTAAGCTGCAACGTGTAAGACACTGTTCTAGGAGCCGACAGTGTAGACTGAACAAACACATTGCCCTCAGAGAACTTCCTCTCTTTAAGAGGGGGAGGGTAGATGGCAGGAAATAAACATGTCAGTTTGATAGCACTGAGGGGTTTTTGCATTAAATAAATAGTATTTATGGATTCAGCATAGATCCTAAAATAGTTTACCCAAAGGGTGATTCAGAGTAACTTAGAGTTAGGGGTATAGCTCATTGGCAAAGGGATTGTCCGACATGCACAAGGCCCTGAGGTCCATACACAGCACTACAAAACAAAATAAACAAAACAAAACAAAAAAGAATAATTTAGTATCTAGCCAGGCAGCCAATATTCTCAAGGAAATTCAGATAGCATTAAACCTTACATGTCCCTTCTGCACCTGGTAACAATTCACTGGGCTCCATCTGTTGGAACAGTTCTCACTATTGATAGGATGAGGAAACTTGATGATTATGGACACCCAACTCAATGCTATCACCCACAGCTATTACCCTGATAATTCATCTGCTTCCACTTTCTCAATAAACATCCACGAGTGTGTAGTGATCACTCAATATTAGCAGTACAGAGACACAGAAGGTAGCTACCCTGCTATAAAGATTCAGGGAAAGTATAGCAAAAAGATTTAACTTACACCTATATGCTGAAGCCTCATTTCTACACACAGACATCCCCACTCTTTCTTCTAAATGAATTCCCCATCCAAATTCCTGCTGGTTTAGAGCAGCAATGACCAATAGAAAATGCTGTATTGGTGTTAGGCATTTTGGTTAATTTAAGTAAATAAATGAAACGGTAAGCACACTTGGCTACTAGATACCATCCTGGACAGTATAACTTTGTAGTGAAAAATGTTTCCAGAGACTTATAAGCCTGAACAGGGGGATCTAGAATGCAAGAAACAAAGAGAAACTATGAATTTGGTGGCCAATCCCAGGACTTTTCTGTTCTAGAAGTTTACTTCATGACTGGTTCTACAAAAGAGAAAAAGCAGGTTGGGTCACAGGTTTTGACAACAGTTGTTTACAAGAATGGATAGAAAAGGGGAACTCTGTTATAAAAAGGTAACCAAGGCCAGGTCTATGAGACTCAGGCAGGGAACTATAGCTCTCAGCCTGTCTAGAAAGAATAATAAGCAGGCCAGTGTGCATAGTCATTCTCTTGATGAGCATATGTTACTGTCATCATAAAATGCCTCTGCTGTCACAATACTTTTTTTATGTGGTGGCTTAGACATCTCTTCATTTTTTTCAAGACTGACTTAGTACTATATCTGTCCGATGGGAGAGGATCAATCATGACTATTGATGAAAGGACAGGAGGAAGAAGGTAACATATGTCCTGAGGCTGGTGAGTGAGGACCACGGAGATATCTCAGCAGGACAAGGACCCTCCCACCAAGCCTGATGACCTGAGTTCAATCCCTAAGTACCACATGGGAAAGAGAACCAATTCCTACAAGTTGCCTCTGACTTCTACATGCACACATGTGCATGCACAGACAGACAGACAGACAGACGGACAGACGGACAGACGGACAGATGGACAGACAGACAGACAGACAGACAGATGGACAGACAGACGGACGGACAGACAGACAGACAGACAGAATATAATACAAAAATGTTAAATGGTTAAATGAATGGAAGGGGAACCAAACAGTGGACATAGTAGGTACTTTATAAATATTTAATATTGTTTCAGTAATGTAGTATATAAATTCATCATAAAAAAGTAATCACAACTCTCCTTACAATCCATTGTAAATGGCCTTTAATTTTGTATGTATTAAGACTGTTTATAATGCCTGGATCCTGTCCATCAATCTGAAAACAGGTTTTCCTAGAGTCCTGTTCTGGGCTATACCTATTAATTTAATTGTCTTCATTTGTGTCTGGCATCTGTCATGCCAAAATAATATTAAATTATTTGTCATAGTTTCTGCTCATTTTGTAACAGGCTCGGGACTACTCCTCTGGAGCACTGAGTTTCAATCCTGAGTATCCGGACCAGATAGCAATGATCACTTCCTTTTGCCTATACACAATGATAATCATGATTAGCTATTATGATAATCCAATTAGATAAATGTTTACATATTACTAGATGTATTAATTGGAGTAAGCTAGCTGCTATTCCCAATAAGTCGTAATATTTCAATGTCTTTAGAAAACATAAATTTGTTTGCCTTGGCACAAGCCAGGATGGGATTCTTTTAGTTATAGAATATTTTTTCTATGTACTGATTTAGAACCCAGATAACTGCCATTTTGTAACTAACCCCACAGCATGGTCTAAAACCTCAAAGGAACGTTTAGACAACAAATGGGGAAAAGGGAAACAGAAAAGACATGCTGACTTCTTGGGAATTTCAGCCACTAACATTCATCCCTTATTCCTAGGGGCATCTAGACATGTATAACAACTGGGAACAAGGAGTTCTGGGAACTGTAGTCTCAGCTGAACAATATCTCTCTGGGCTAGATGCACACTTTGCAAAGATGGAATTCATTTCTCATGAGCAGCTTATTCATCCTTGTCACAACCAACGTTAGCCCCCTGTTGGAATTTGGAACTTGAACTGAGGAAGGCATCTAGCTCATGGCCCCAAATAAAAGTTACTTTTCTTGAAGTCAGAAGAAGAATTGCATTAATCAAAGTGTCATTGAACTCCAATCTCCAAACAGAAAATCACCCTTCGTGCCTCTCCTCGCCTTGCGGATGTGTATTGCCTGATTTTCCAGCATTTTCTCATACAATTGTTAAATGGCTTTCAGGTTATCCCCATCTCTAAGACATTTGACTGATACTGATTGATTTTTTCCCCCAACTCTCATCTACACTGCAATCCATTGTCTGTCTTATTTCTATAACATCTAGAATGTGGTCCCTATAGCTGTGAAGGTAGACACAGGATGCTAAAGGCTTAAGGCTTCCTAGAAACTTCATACATCACTTACATGCCCCTCCTATTGTACATAGTAAAATGACCCAGTAAAACTTCAAGGCAAGCTAGGAAATGTCATCTTCCTATATGTCCGCAAAGAATAAAGAACCTGGCCACTTAATGTGATCTCTGTCACATCACTTATCTGTTGTATCCAATTTTTCTAGGAGACAACAATAGGCCTGGGTTTCTGGACCCAAATCTAGCATGCTAATCAATCTCTTCCAGAAATGTTCTCATAGACACACCCAGACTAATGGATGTCAAGAGTGTACAGGGCTGTGAGGTGAGAAATATAATACAGAATGTGGGGCTGGAGAGATGGCTCAATGGTTAAGAGCACTAGCTACTCTTCCAGAGGTCTTGAGATCAATTCCCAGCAGCCATATGGTGGCTAACAACCATATGTAATGGAATCTGATGTTCTCTTCTAGTGTGTCTGAAGACAGCATACAGTGCACTCATATATACATTAAATAAGTAAATCTTTAAAAAAAACACAGAATGTGAAGCTGAGGTGGGTTGTAGGTAGACAGCATGCTGAGATTAAACAAAAACCAATCTACCAATGCAAAGAAGTCAGACACAGTGAGAGAGGTTAATTATGGTTTCATAAGATTTGTAGAGGTTAGGAGACTGAAAGGAAGAGATTCCTGGCCTGTTAAAATGAAGCCAGGGGGACCTCTGGAGAATATCAGCATTCTCTGCATTAGGCTACTCTGAAGACCCTAAGACATATACAAGGTGGGTATCATTAATCCCGTTTCACTGGTGAGATTCAGAGAGGTGAGGTCACTTGGTCAAGATTTCACAGTAAGTAAAAAGCCTAGGATTTATCATTTGAGGCTCATGAGTTGAACTGGTTATATGTTTGCCCCTCTGTTATTTGTGACATCATAGGGATCAAGCCTAGGATCTCAGACAAACTAGGTACCACCGGAGTGCACCCCCAACCCTCAGTTGGACTATTAATCCTAGTCTCTACTTACTCTGCCCTCAGCAATTACAAGCACTCGTCAATAAGCCAAAGCTAAAACTAATCCAAGAACCTGAGGTTTCCTCTACACAGGAACTACATTCACAGAGCCTCTGACCTTGGGCAATGGCTTTCTGCCTTGGCCCTCTCTCTTGATATAATTAGAAATAGTGTCTGTACTTTGCTGTCTCTGACTCCCATGTGCTAGATGGAACATACTACCTCTGTGTCCTCTCTGCTTAGCACTTACTCTCTCTTAAAATTTGCCACAGTATGTAGTAATGGCGTGTTCATGCATCCATGTGCCCCGTTTGACTGTGAATTCAGTACAAGCAGAGACAGCACCCAACTGCAACTCAGCGATATCCCCTAGAACTCAGCACTGGGTCTACCAGATGGAAAGGACTTAACAAATGTTTCTGGGTCAGTGGGTGAGCATGTGAGCATGGAGCATTTCTCCTGGTCTACTAGAATGTTGAGCTGCAGGAAAATATCTAGCTCTCTCATTATTATTCATAAGTGCTGATACCCCAAGAACCAAAACCTTTGTGAGCAGTGTCCTCATGGTCTGTCTGTAATCTAGAACAGACACTCACTATGCAAACTGGAATTCACAGATGGAAAAAAATATAGCTTTATCACTAGGTAGTAATTCTACAGCTAGACATTATATCTGGAATTCTTTAAATCCAAATAAAATCCTTAACGTTGCCTGAAGAGTCTTGTCTGTAACACTGACTGAAATGGGGTAGAAGGAGGTAGCCCAGTATTCAGAGGCCATGAATGCTTCAGAGTCTGATAAACAGTGTATACTTCTACTAAGGATGAAAGGGGTCCATGGAGATGGCTCAGGAGTATAAGTCATCTGAGTGCAATCTCCCCACACTCACCAAAGCTAGGCGAGGTGGCTTCCATCTGCAATCACATCATTGTCATAGTGAGGGGTGAGGTGGAGGCAGGTGAACTGCCCAGAAGTTCCAGGGTCAATTAACTTGTACTATGAAGTTCACCTGCAGAAAGAGTGAGAGTCTCTGCCTTGCAAAGATGAAAGATGAGAGCCAGTTCCTGAAGGTTAACTCTGGCATCCATGTCCATACCATGACACAATCATTCCTGCACTTACACACACACACACACACACACACACACGAATAAAATATCAAAACAGTCTTGTGCTAATGAGCTAATGAGAATACACTTTTACATGCAGCTATTCAAGGCTAATGGAACCTCTGCTGTCCAGCTCTTGACCCTCCTGGGACCCATAACCCCCATGTTAGAGGCACCCCAGTAGCTGCTTTGCAGCTGCTCAGATGGAAAAAAAATTCACCCACCCCCAAGCGCCTGCTAAGTTAGTTAGCAATTCAGAATGACTTTTCAGAGAGCAATCCTTCAGTCTCCCATGATACTTGTCTGACAACCCCTTAATCTTGGCAAGAGCTGCATTAAACCAACCTGTCATCATCCGTCGCCGCACACAGTGGCAGCTCTCACAGAGACACACACACTCACTGAGAAACCAGATTCCTCAACCTCAAAAAAGAAATTACAGTTCAGAGGTCCTGTTGCTCCACAATCAACCCACAGGAGCTGACAGGCAGGGTGTGCCAAGAGGCAGCAGGCCAAATTCAGACTTGAGGTGAGCCTCTTCTATCCTAAGAGTTGTGGGACTGCCCAAAGGAATGTTTAGATGCTTATTATACTGAAGGTACCTGTCTCTACTGAGAGGGAGTAAGGGAGAGAGGGAGGGAGGGAGGGAGGGAGGAAGGAAGGAAGGAAGGAAGGAAGGAAGGAAGGAAGGAAGGAAGGAAGGAAGGAAGGAAAAGATAGGAGGGATGAAGGAAGGAGGAGAGGATGGGGAGAGGAGGGGAAGGGAGGGGAGAGAGAGGAGAGACAATAACATGTAAAGGGGTCCAAGGGAACTTGAGAATGGAAAGAGGGAAGGGGAGGGAGAAGGAGAGGAGAGGGGAAAGAGGAGAGGAAAAGAAACAATAACATATAAAGGGGCCAAGGGAACTCAAGACTGGAATGGGATTCATTGGGAGGAATTCAAAACCCTGTAGTTACCATGGTTCTAGAGAAACAGTCTCATTAGCCACTTTGAAACTTTGTGAAATTCTATTCCCTTTAAAAAACAAAGTGAGAGTGTACGCCCGCCCCCAGTATTTTAGAAACTATAAATAAAAAGACAGAGCTGGTTGACAGTGGTCAAACCCTCCTTTGATGTACTCCTTTTGGGTATTTCATAGTTTACCTTGGCAGAGTTGTGTTTCTGTTAGAAAAATCTCCACTTCAGATCTTGTACCACATGCTAAGCATTTCAGAATCATTTTCCTCAAGGATTTTGAATAGCTCAATATGCATATAAGAAAGTAATTCGATTTTGTTAAATTATTAGCGAAACAGGCCTCTATTCTTCACTCATCTATCTCAGAGAGCAGTGACAGGCCCTACACTTTAGCTCTGAATGTTTGGTCAGATGAATTACTTCAGTCAATAGACACGATCATAAAACAAGCCAAGAGATGAGAAACACCCACCATTTCTACTTGCATTCTGGTACAATGACATGATATTCAGATACAGACAAAACTTCTGCAAGGTAAAAGATGGGTGGGGCAAAATGTAGTTACCCAAAGGACCTCAGACAATGAGTAGCTGATCCTAAGACCCACAGGTAAGGCCATGCAAGAACAACAGACATACTGAGCCAATGCCAAGTGTTTCTGGACGCTGAGCAATAAATCCCATTGTACTGCTTATGACTATATATCTGTTTGTTCTAGTTTCATTGTGTTGCAGTGACAGATACCATGGCCAAAAGCAAGAACACTCCTGATTCCCAGATAAGTCGAATGTATAGGTACAGTGTCTCGTAACCCTTTAGTCCTGTCCTTGACTTCGTCCTTGAACTTCGTCGCTAGTACCTCCTTGTTACGAATCGATCGAAAGAATGTATTAGGTCTTGTTAGATGAGTCTCTTCTCATAAAGGACACCACCCGACCCAAGAGAGGGCAGTTAGTAGTATCAAGACAATCCCCAAAGAACAGGTCCACAGGCCAATCTGAGCTAGGCAATCCCACAATTAAGACTTCCTTCTCAGGTAACTTTAGGCTGTGTCAAGTTGACGAGCAAAGCTAACCATTACAGCCCTGTGCTTATACTAAATTATAACTATAGGTAACTATCACATTGTGTGCCACATAATATTCTGAAACAAAGTTGGTAAGGGCCTTCTTATATTCCAGATCACATATTTTTTTTTTTCATTTGAAATCAGCAGCACTACCTTCTCAAGGCACTATAGCCAGCACTTAAAGCTGAGAATCGCCTCAGGCTGAAGGGCACGGCAGTCCAGAGCTATGGCCTCTACAGCTATAACAACAGAGAGTCTAGGGCAGTAGCTCAGTAAGTGAGGTGTTTGTCTCATATTTATATTCTTCCTAAACATCATGTGTCCTCTCATGTGTTTTCTATAGCAGAACATCCTTTCACCTGTGTCTGCTTCAGTAAAACATTCTTTTACCTGTCTAACCCATTATAACCTGAGTCTCCAAAGAAACCAGAAATTTCTGCTTTATTGTGCCAAGTGATACCCTCTAGTAATTTAGTCCCACTTTCTTTTTTTTGTGTGTGTGATTTATTTTTTTTTATTTTTTTTTCTCTTTATTAGATATTTTCTTCATTTACATTTCTCATAATATCCAGAAATTTTCCCTTACCCTCCTGCGTCCCCGCCCTGCTCCCCTACTCACCCCCTCCCACGTAATGGCCCTGGCATTCCCCTGTACTGGGGGATATAGAGTCTGTATGACCAAGGGGCCTCTCCTCCCAATGATGGCCAACTAGGCCATCTTCTTCCATATATGCAGCTAGAGACATGAGCGCCGGGGGAACTAGTTAGTTCATGTTATTCTTCCACCTAGAGGGTTGAAGACCCCTTCCGCTCCTNCTTGTGAGGACTAAGGGTCTATTCAGCTTACATATCCATGTCACAGAGCATTGGGAAATCAGGACAGGAACTGAAGCAGGAACTTGAAGCAGCGATCATGGAGGAACAATGCTTAGCTAGCTTTCTTACATAATCCAGAACAATCTACTCAGAGAAGAGTATTTCCTGTGGTGGGCTGGGTTCTCTCCCGTCAATCATCAATCAAGACAATCCCCAAAGAACAGATCCACAGGCCAATCTGAGCTAGGCAATCCCACAATTAAGACTCCCTTCTCAGGTAACTTTAGGCTGTGTCAAGTTGACGAGCAAAGCTAACCATTACAGCCCTGTGCTTATACTAAATTATAACTATAGGTAACTATCACATTGTGTGCCACATAATATTCTGAAACAAAGTTGGTAAGGGCCTTCTTATATTCCAGATCACATATTTTTTTTTCATTTGAAATCAGCAGCACTACCTTCTCAAGGCACTATAGCCAGCACTTAAAGCTGAGAATCGCCTCAGGCTGAAGGGCACGGCAGCCCAGAGCTATGGCCTCTACAGCTATAACAACAGAGAGTCTAGGGCAGTAGCTTAGTAAGTGAGGTGTTTGTCTCATATTTATATTCTTCCTAAACATCATGTGTCCTCTCATGTGTTTTCTATAGCAGAACATCCTTTCACCTGTGTCTGCTTCAGTAAAACATTCTTTTACCTGTCTAACCCATTATAACCTGAGTCTCCAAAGAAACCAGAAATTTCTGCTTTATTGTGCCAAGTGGTACCCTCTAGTAATTTAGTCCCACTTTCTTCATGGTACCATTGTAAAGACCCAAGGTGATAAGAATTACCCATCCTTAAAACAGTGTCACACAAAGGGAAAATGACAGAGGTGCTAGATGTCATTGTCATCACAACATGATGTGAAGCTTTGTGACATGAAGCTCTACCCATTAGCTTAAGACACAGACTGTGATGGAAGGGTAGGTTTCCATAAGTGACAATTCAGGAACTATTATGCCAACTTAGAATCTCAGACTCCCTAGTGTTATCTTCCCACCAAATCGGCCATCTCCAGCTACAGCTTTCTGGGGCAGTATTGCCATGAAGGAAAAATGTAGTCATCTGGCATATAAGAACCTAGCTATCAAGGTGAGATTGAATGTACTTTGAACAACAATCCGAATCAGAGATGCCCTCGGGCTACCCCACCACTTCTTGTCTTACAACTCACTTGATCGTCTGTGTGCTTACAGAAAACTATAAACTATGCAAGCAGATAAGGCAAGGGAGAGCTGTCTGGTGGAGAATTAGCATACAAGCCCCTGACAAGAGCGTTTCAATCCTCCTAATAGCCTGGGCAAGCACTTAATCCAGATCAGACAATCTGGACAGTACAGACATTTTAGCCCAACTATTGTATCATGGGAAGATGGCCTATAAACTGAGGAATGTTTGGTAGCAGCCCTAGCCTCTATTTCTATGTCAATAGTACTTCTGACTTTGGCACTCATCCCTTGGGAAGGAGTGGGCAATACTTCCTCCAGTTAAAAAACCATTGGCTTTACAACCTCTCTGGGCATCAGTGCCTTTGTCTGATGGAGACAATGACACAGAACCCTGCCTCATCAGGCCCCCAAGGACTGAAAACAATGATCACGTGCTAGGATGGTATGAGAGCTGTCTCACACACAATTAAAGTTACCAGGTGTTAGTAGCACATGCCTGCTGACGAATGGAGCTCTCTAAAGAGCTCACAAGCTTTGCAAATTTAGGTGGCTAAATAATTCAACCTAGCAAAGACCTATCAGAGATTCATTCTTACATTTATTTTGGGGGTGCTGGAAATTAAACTGTGAATAAAATTTGGGCTCACTTTGAGGGAGTGCCCTCTCTACTAAGAAGCTCGTAGCTATCGCTGAAGCATAGACTAACTTTTGGACTTATTCCACTTACAGAAACAACATATACAAATTTGTTTTCCTTTGCTTAGCCATTGTTACTTCATCGCTAGAGGGAAAGTAATAAAATGACATTCCTGAGAGGCAGAGCAGTGATACAGTGTTAGAGTTCCCAGAAGTTCCCTAGCTTTGCAAGCCCCTGGGGGAAAGAGAGAGAGAGACAGACAGACAGACAGACAGACAGACAGACAGACAGACAGAGACAGAGAGAGACCCTAAGAGACTCGGTTGTTAAGCAATGAATATCCTGTCTTCCAATAGCACCCAGGCTTCCCATTTGCCTGTCTGATCCATCTCCTTGCCAGACTGCCTGCAGCATGGAAAATAAGTCCCTAGCCCCAAGGAGAATCAATGCTTCCTCCCGCTGATCTTCATCAACAATCATCTAGGAGGTGATTAGGGAATCTAAGCCCTTAGGATCCTATGGATGCAGGCTCTTGGCTTTGCCAAGTCACCTCACGCCTAATTCAACAGTTCTAAGTGAAGATCCTACATCTACTGTTTCCACGGAAAAGTATCCCAAGAACCTACCTACTTCACTCTAGTAAGTACATCTGGGTCGTGTCTTCGTCACGAGTTACGAGCTAGTGGTATCGTTACCCCCACAACCCTTCCTAGCCCGTCTATCTATGACTGGTCCTTCTACTTTTTCCGTGTACGCTTATGTCGAGAGTCCCTTCTGAGAGCTGATGAGAGAGCTCAGAATGCCATCCACCTCCAGAACACCATGAGGCACGAAGAGCAAATCTACTCCCCAGGCCAGCACACCTACTAGCTCAACTGGACCAGCTTTTCCCAGGCTCTGGCCCAAAGAGTCAAACATGCACATATATATTTGTGTGGACAAGAAAAAGGGAAAGCGTTACTTCTAGTCAGAGCCTAAATTTCCTGCCTCCAAAGCCCAGCTGGCTAGCAGGAGTTGTAACAGAAAACAGCCGCACAATTAGCTGGAGCTCTGTAGCTGTCTGCAGCAGACTGCTTACACGGATGTCTCCATAGGTGGTCCCCCAGTTCATCAGTTCATAAATAAGTAATTTGAAATGTGTTCCTGGGGGAAATTTTCCTCCTGCTCTCCCCCAACAGACTGTACTCATCAGTTTTCCCATTCTCCAGGTAGCTGCCGTCCTCATTTATAATGGCCAGAGGAACTGCGCTGTTCTAATTCCTGCTTCATTACATTGTCTAATGCAAGTTTCGCCAGCCTCACACTCCACATTTCCTTATATTGATAAGAAAAGAAAAGCCTTGCATATATTATTTATTAGCACTTTGGAAGTAGCTTTGCTATGAGTTTAGATGGAATATTTTTACATACAAAGCAGGATAGGCAAGTTGAGGTCTGGACAGAGGTTGGAAGATGGGGGTTCTTGGAATCCAGGGAACACATTCACATACACTGGGCAGGTGTATGCACGCAGCAAACCTTATACACAGTTCAACCATCATGGACCACTCTCCCTCTCTTTCCCTTCATCCCTGCCCCTCACCATGTGTTGTACCCAGGCAAATGTTTTGGGAACACTTTGATGCATTTATCCCAAGCCTATATTTTTCCCACTCGAGAAAATGAACAACCAGATCAAAAGCACCTGGTGATTTCAGAATAGCAGGGTTCCCCACTGGTGAAGCTAATGGAGTCACTAATTTGCCTGGCCAATAAAACCAATGACTTCTATACTAAAAGCCTTTGAGTGAAGCCTCCGGGGCTTGCTCTGGGGTAATGGAAGGGGGTTAGTTTCCTCTTAGCCAATAACCTAATTATTTTTTAAAGTACTAACTGTACCTTTCATTATAATAATGCATATAATTGATTTTGCTGATGATGTCTTTCATAAAAGTCTATCAGTCACCAGGAACTGTATTTACTCCTTTTCGTTGTTTTTATGATTATTTAGCTTTGGAGTCCCATAATAGGTAATTAATAAAATATGTTAATCTGAGAGCCATTTGCTTCATGAGCTCTTTAGGAATTCTTTTTCATTTCATTCTAGAAAGCTGTTATGGAAGGCAACGCTTTTCAAGTGAAATCTTGGCACAATTTAAAAGTTGCATTTGGGCTCATCTGTTTATTTTCTTTGTCTATAAACAGCCCAAGACTTTCATCAAAATAATTCAAAAAGTGAGAACCAGGTTGAAATTGTCTTTTTTCTGGTCTGAAGGAAA
>LR749889.1:969775-975947 GCA_902729485.2 Mus minutoides | reverse complement strand
TAGGAATTCTTTTTCATTTCATTCTAGAAAGCTGTTATGGAAGGCAACGCTTTTCAAGTGAAATCTTGGCACAATTTAAAAGTTGCATTTGGGCTCATCTGTTTATTTTCTTTGTCTATAAACAGCCCAAGACTTTCATCAAAATAATTCAAAAAGTGAGAACCAGGTTGAAATTGTCTTTTTTCTGGTCTGAAGGAAAGAAGTGGCACCCTTATCCCCAAAGACAGCCTTCTAACTAGGTCATTAACCGGCCAGTCATTGAAGAACTCTAAAAAGAAAGGGTTACAGAAGATGGATATAATTGTGAATCTTAAAAATATATACATCTGAATGTTCAAGCTAACATTCTCAGATGTGAGAAAAGATGCAACATCTGTCTTTCTGGATCTGAGTTATCTCACTCAATATGATTGTTTCCAGCTCCATCCATTTTTCTGAAATTTTCATAATTTCATTTTTGTAATATCTGGATAATACTTAACTGCATAAATAGACCACATTCTCACCATACATTCATCAGCTGATAGACATCCTGCCTGTTGTGAACAGAATGGCAAGAGCATAGTTAAGTATCCCTGTAGTATGATGTACATTCTTTGGGGTTTATACTCACGAGTGTACAGCTGGATCATGTAATTGGTTTATGTGTAGTGCTCGGAAGAACAGCATACTGATTTCCATGGTGGCTGCACCAGTTTGCCCTTCCACCAGCAGTGAGTACGTGTTCCCCTTTGCCACATCCATACCAGCATTTGTCCATCAGCAGAGAATACATAACTCTAGAGTGCCCATCCCTAAATGGAACATCTGCATCACATCTCTTCCTCCCAAAGCACAGGAATCGATGTGAGGGAGGGGCAGAAAGACTGCGAGAACCAGAGGCAGTGATAACTACAAGGAAACCGTGCTTCACTGAACACAGCAGGACTGGTGCACAGACAAACTCACAGCCATCGTAACAGCACACACAAGATCTGCAGAAGCTCAAGCCAAACAAAGTCCCAGCATAGAGGGGGAAGGTAGGCCCAAAGTACCACCCCTAACTAGGGAGCTATTGGTAGAGCATCTGGGAGAGGGAGAGTTAGTTTTCATTAAGACTACGATTCTAAGTAAGCCTGACAAACTCCAGCAGATGGCCACACATCCAAGAGCAGACAAACAGAGGTAATAAATGAATTAGGGCATAATGTGGGCGGATATGGAAATGAGGAGTAGATCTGGAAATAGATGGGGAGGGGTGAATACCATCAAAACACAGTGTATAAAACCCTCAAAGTAGTAATAAGAAAATACGTTTTCTAACATGAAAAGGGATGGCAGAAAAAGAGAGTAAAGAACTAACGGGCACGAGTTTTACATTAGAGGTGACTTCCAGACTAGAACCCACGCTACGGTAAACCAAGGCTTGAAAACCTAGGCATGATCCCTCCAATACAAAAATAACTGAAATAATTCACCTTTCTCTGTTCAAGGGGTAGAAACCCCAGCTTTTGCTTTGAGGTGCTGGTTAGACGAAGATAAGGAGGACAGCAGAACAGGAGAGTGCTCAGAGATGTGGTACAGTCCACATCGTCACCTGCACCTAGGACCTGGCAGCATTGACCGCCCAGAGAGGTGGTACAGTCCACATCGTCACCTGCACCTAGGACCTGGTGGCACTGACCATGGAATTTCTTTTCTTCTCTCCGCAGTGTGTGTGCACATCTGTGTGTGTGTGTGTGTGTCTGTGTGTGTGTGTGTGTGTGTGTGTGTGTGTCTGTGTGTGTGTCTGTGTGTGTGTCTGTGTATATTTCTGTGTGTGTGTGTGTGTCTATATGTATGTCTGTGTCTGTGTCTGTGTGTGTCTGTGTGTGTGTGTCTGTGTCTGTGTGTGTGTTTGTCTCTGTGTGTATCTGTGTCTGTGTGTGTGTGTCTGTGTGTATATCTGTGTCTGTGTGTTTGTCTCTGTGTGTGTGTCTGTGTGTGTGTCTGTGTGTGTCTGTGTGTGTGTGTATCTGTGTGTGTGTGTGTCTGTGTGTGTCTGTGTCTGTGTGTGTATCTGTGTCTGTGTGTGTGTCTGTGTCTATGTGTGTATGTGTCTGCATGTGTGTGTGTGTGCGCGTGTGTCTGTCTGTGTCTGTGTCTGTGTCTGTGTGTCTGTGTGTGTGTGTGTGTATGTCTGTGTGTGTGTGTGTGTGTGTGTGTGTGTGTGTATGTATGTGTGTGTTTATGGTATATGTATGTGGGAGTGCTTGACTCTACATGTACATGTAGAGGCCAGAAGCAACATCCAGTATCTTCCTCTGATGTTCTCCACTTCATTTTTTGAGATAGGGTCTCTCCCTATGAATACCTGAACCACCATTTTTAGACTGGGCGACCAGTAAGCCTGACAGATCCTCCTGTCTGTCTTACCCCACTTCCATCACTGGGATACATGTCTGCATCACCATGCCAAACTTACACTGGATGCTGAAGACCCAAACTCGGGTCCTCATGCTTCAGAAGCACTTTACCCACAGAGCCATCACCCCAGATCATCTTTCATTCTTTAAGAGTTACTTTTTATTATTTTTTGTTATGTATATAGGAGCAGAGACATCAGCCAGAGGTGTAAGAGCTCTCTGGAACTGAACTTGAAGTAGTTGGCCGTTGTTAGCTGTCCAAACTGGGTTCAGGTCTTCTACGAAAACAGAAGATACTTTTATATCCATTGAGCCATCTCTCCAGGCCCCATCTTTCATTCTTAAGATGGAAACTGACAGTAGTACTCAGTCCTTGACTCCTGGAAAGAACTGGCAGAGAACTGGCAAAGACCCATCAGTAATGAAGGGACCTAGAGCTTGCAGCAAGGTTTTTCAAACAGTACTGACACTTGGGCAAGGGTGCTTCTTGGTGGCAAGATGCTATGTATCATCCCCAGTTTGCAAGCATTCTTGTCTCTAGCCACTGGGTAACAACAGCAGCCAACCCTACACCCCCAGGTTGAACTGCTGAAACTGACTCTAGGCATTAACCAAATACCTTTCGGATGGCAGGTAGACAACAACGCGACTAGCCACTGCCTCTGACACAAGACACATGACCTAGTACTATAGTGACCATTTCTGGGATTCAGCTGACAGAGCATATTTAAAACAACATTAGGGGAAGGAAAAGAAAGAGTGAGGTGCTTGGCAATCAACTCCAACTCTCTTTACCATAGGGAGGAATTTCCAGACTTCACTTTGAGTCACTTGTTAGAATTTTGCTCCAGATGTAGCCCATGTTTCACAGTATCTTTTAAGACCTAATTGAAGAGAGATCAAGACAAGCTGGCAGAGCCTCAGGTCCAGGGCAAAGCTCAGACTCCTGGAGAAAGACATTATACCCAAACCAAAAGGGCCAGTGAGAGGAAAGAATGTGAGTGTACTGGAATAGATACTATATACGTGCAAATATCTATATTTATCGATATCAATAAATGGATAGGTGGATGGATAGAGAGAGAGAGAGAGAGAGAGAGAGAGAGAGATAGACGGATAGATGGATAAATGGATAGATGGATAGATGAATGGGTCGATGACAGAGGTATAAGCTTCTGAAAGATAAGTAAGGAAAAACTACAATATACTCCCTGCTGATTGGAGAAAAGTCAGATACTGTGTAGAACACACCCATAAAGGGTAAGATATGAGCATCTCTAAATCTCATACCAGATGTATGTTTCCACACTTGTCACATGACTCCCCCAAAAAACTAGATCCCAGGTTGTCCTAGTGCATATTATTTTAAGTATAGATTAAGATTTACATGGAGTAGCGTCTTTTACATGTTATTATGAGGTTCCTTCATGTGCTGAGTATGGGCGGTATGGAATGCCCTTATTATAGCATCTCATTTAGAAAACAGAAGCCTGCCAATTTTATTGATGATTTGATTGCCTCACTCCGTGGCGAAAGCAAAGCAAAGCACACTCGCACTTGCACACATTCTCACCCGCGCATGCACCGCCCCTTGCACACTCGCACTTGCACACATTCTCACCTGCGCATGCACCGCCCCTTCTTATTATCATCAAAACCATACCGCACAAAAATAACCAAAGACAAACACACATGTTCACTCAAAAATAAGTATACAGTACTTGAATTAATAAACTGGATTCCCCAGATAAGAAAAGCATATGCCCGAGGCAACAGTAAAAACAGGACACCAGGAAGGAAAAGCAAGCATTAAGTAGAGTTTTGCTATTTGGGGAACATCAACAGAATCACCATGGGGGAAGATCTGCTTGTTATTCTAATTGACTACATCTATGTTATAACTTTGCATTGCTTTTATTTTCAACCACCTAAGGAAACCAGGGAGATAGGTAAGATTTTTGAGTTATTCCGATCTTTAAAATCCTAATGGAGCTCTGAAGCGTACCTAAACATTGTCAGCCAAATGGTAAAATATAGAAGATATAGAAGGGTATGCTGTTAATGCTCAGCAGGACAGAAAACAGAAGAAGGGGGATTTAGTCTGGAAGGCAGGGGGTGGGGGTGGGGGGACCTGGATTCTAACCCTAGCCTTACACTGCTTTCCTGATAACTTGTTCAAATCTGCTACGCAAATAGTTTTTACAAGATGCTAGAATTAATAGGATTTCCAACATTGTTCACTTTAGCTTTGACTGCCTATAGACCCTACGCTTTGCCTAAAGTCACCCACAGATGATGGCTGACAGATACCAAAACTATAGGTAGGTCTACCTCCTGGTTCAAGGCTTTTCCCATAACTTTGTCCCTACACAGGCCTCCAAAGCCTGCTCCCCGGCTTCCTCATTGCTATGCATCTCTCTCTTATTGCCTGCACATCCCACACACAACTCCCTCCCTACCCCCTACTGCTCACTCTGCAGGTAGTACAGGGAAAGAGTGCAATGGGAAAAGACAGGCATATTGAAGGGGTTTCTTTGCCCCAGGACCCCTTTATCTGAAGTTGTCCACAAAAGCGGAAATGAGTTGATTTGCATTTTCCCACTGAAGCAAGCAGCGCGGCTGAGGAGTGCTCTCATTCCCAAGCGTCATCTTCTCTGGTTTGCCCTGAGGCCTTCTCCAGGGCTGGAACAGCTCTGAAAACACCTGTATGCTGCCCATTTAAATATATGCTTCAGACAAATCTTTGGGGGAGTTTCAAAGGAAAAAGACTAATGCTTTCCCTCCCTGGCATACATTATCCTTCCTGTGAATGCTAACAGCAGAAATTAACTCTCTCTAGACAGGTTTCTTTCCAGTCAGGAGGCCACACCTACTTTCCAAGGTCTGGTAATTTAACAGATTTCTCCAACGCTCATCCATTTATTCTGCAAGCGTTTACTGACCCTGAAAAAAAACCACTGGGCTGACTCCGCGCCTCAGTCCAAGCCACAAGCAAACATCCTACATTAGAAACTTACTTCCTCACAGAATTGGAGGTTGAAAGGTCTAGGATCAAGGCACTGGTACCCAATGAAAGAGCTCTGACTTCACTCTCCCACGGTGCAAGGCAGAGGGGAAACAGTGGGTAGAGCAAAGGGGTCTATAGAAATGATGGTGAAAAGATCCTACTTTTAAACTTGTCACAGCTTAGATCAGGCGGCGATGCACCTAGAAGCACACAGAGATACTAGGATGCGCATTGCTTAGATTTAGGAAACAATGTGCCCAGATGTATACAGGAATATTCAGATAGTCATAGCTTTGGTCAGGAGACACCACGCCCAGATGTGCACATAAGTACTCGATGTTACCTACGGGTCTCATTGCATCAGAGAAATTGGTTTTGAGAGCTTTACAGCTTTTGAATGGATGGTCCTATGAACTACTCTGACTTCATTCTCTGTTTATAAACTTCATGACTTTGGTAACTTCAATGAAAAACTCTGGAGCACAGAAAGATAGTGTCACATGCTACCCCTAGCTGCATCTTGGTGGATTCTCCAGCTCAACCCCACACCCCACTGGGTCTCAAAGGTTCAGCCTTCTAGGAGGGACCCACTGTACTGAGTTCATTTCTCCCCCCACCTTTCCCCCCTTTTCCTAGCAAACACCTCCAACAAAACAGTCTCCCTTGCTTAGTATCCTACAAACTGGGGGAGTAAGTTTTCTCTGTCTTTTTACTCACATAACTATTGAGCAGCTGGCAAGAGGGTAGAATTCACACCAGTATGACTGTCCTAGGAAGACAA
>LR749889.1:919775-964775 GCA_902729485.2 Mus minutoides | reverse complement strand
TATCAAGTACCCAGATGTGGGTATTTTGTTATAGAAACACAAATAGACTTAGACATCATTTTCAACTTCTGATCTGAAGAACCAGAAAGAATGAAATTTGTCTTGTCTTCAGAGACTAAATACGGGTAGAGACTCACCACAGTGCTGTCCCAGCTTCACTTCTGTTACTGTGATTAAAAAAAAAATACCTAGGGGCAGGGACAGGGTTAAGAGAGAAAGAATTCATTCAGCTTCAACTCCAGGTTATAAGTCCATCATTGTAGGGAAGTCAAGGGAATAACATGAAGCAACTACTCACATCCACAGTCAAAAGCAGAGAGAATGAATGCATGTGTGCCTGCCCTCAGTTCATCTTCTCCATTTCTCAACTGTAACCCCCAACTCATGGGACTGTGCCATCCACGATGGGCAGTTTTTCTCTCCTCAGTTAGTTCAGTCAAGGCAATCCCTCACAGACATGCCCGTAGGCCAATCAAATCTAGATAATCTCTATTGAGTCACTTTTCCCAGGCGGTTCTCCAATGTGTCAAGCTGGCAATTGGAACTAACCATCACAATTATTTGCCTTTCGACCAACAGGAAGCAAATAATTTCATAAATAAGGGTCCAGGCAACAGCAGGACGCTGCAGTTTCGTGCTGTGGTTATGAATGATTTTACTCTGAACCACAAAAAACACAGGGAATTTTCAGGAAATTATTTTTTCTCCTTGCCATTACAAATTATTCTATTAAACTATGAAACACTCTTCTCTCAGACTACCTACTGTGTATTTGTTCTTATTGTTCTGTGTATTTGTATATTAACTTCTGTCTTCCAAACAAGCTTTAGTAACTAGAAAATGCAAAGAATGGGTTTTCACCTACTAAAAATTGAAAGAAGGCAAAGTTGACTCAGCAATTAAGAACAGGTACTCCTCATCCAGGGGACTCAAGTTCAATTCCCAACATCTACCCCAAGGAGCTCACAACCCCTAGTAACTCCAGCCCTATAGGATGTGTGTGACACCCTGACACCCTCTTCTGGTGTCTGTGGGTACTGCACTCACATGTACACACACACACACACACACACACACACACACACACACACAATTAAAAATAAAAATTGAGTCGGGCAGTGGTAGCGCAAACCTTTGATCCCAGCACTTGGGAGGCAGAGGCAGGCAGATTTCTGAGTTCAAGGCCAGCCTGGTCTACAGAGTGAGTTCCAGGACAACCAGGGCTACACAGAGAAACCCTGACTCGAAAAGCCAAAATAAATAAATATTGAATCTTAACAATTTTAATAAATACTTGCATTTAATGCTAACAGACTTATAATTGTGTAATAGGGAGAACACACATTTTCTCTGTGGTCAGTAAATGCGTACTGTCTGTCACGGTGAGTATAGCTCGCCTTCTCCCACACTCCCTAATGAAACAAAAATAATACTTTAAAACACTCTCCCCATCTCCACGGCAAATTATAAATCAGTTGTAATAGGTACATGTCTGCCAAGAACTCTGATAAGTTACATTTTAAGGCCACTTTGAACTTCTGTTAAAGAGTGTTAAATAGAAGATACATAAAGAAAATCCAATAGAGAGCTAGCAAGAAATCCTGAAGTAGAAAACAAAGAACAGACAGAATCTCAAGGGAATAGAGAAAATATTGAGACCTATAACACAAACTATTCCTTATACAAAAAAAAAATATTTGAACTATATTTGAAAGACCACACCATGTACTGGTGCATTCTGACACAGAATAACCAATATCAAGACTTAATCTTGAGAAATGTATTTAAAAGAGAAAGGAAAACAATTTGGAATGCTGAGCGAAAGAACCATATAACTTATGAAAGGAATTGAATTAGATTGCCCTGAATGATTTTTGACAGTAAGGCTTGATGCCAGAAGAAGTTAGAGTCGCATATGCAAGCTATTCAGAGAATGAAAATTACAAACCATGAATGCCAGCCAAAGACCTCGAGAACATTGCTTTCATAAAAAACTCTTCCCCAGGAATACACTAAAAGTTTCAGGCAGGAACCGTTTATGAATCTTAGACACTTGGTCTGGGGGGTTGGGGGTGGGGACTCAGTGGGCGAAGTGCTTGCCACACAAGCCTGACAACCTGCATTTAGACTCCCAGAACCCACGTAAAAGCTGGACATAGTAGTGCACACATCTATAAACCCATCACATGCCTACAGCAAAATGGGAGGTGGAGACTGGACACTGTCTCCAACAAGGCAGAAGGTGAAGACTGATACCGAAGGCTATCCTCTGACCTTCACATGTGGGCTTTAGTATGCATGCACATACACCACACATACAATAAATACAGAGGAACTTAAAATTCAATGGCTGAAGACTAAAAGAAAGAGTCTATTCTGAAAGTACTGTATTGTTTCAAAGGTAAGTACATTACAGCTATAAAAATTAGATGATCAGCATATACGAAATATAAACCAGTTTTTAATAATAGTCATGTCTATGGTGCTTCCTAGAGTTATTTCTCTGATATGTTTGTACAGTAGAGAAAACCCATGTTGATATGGGACACTCCATCATCTCCCTTTCAGGAAGGAGAGGTTCTCAATGAAAGGACAAATCTTCCAAAATAATAACTCTTCCTTAGGTACCAAGAAACCCCGTAGACGTGACTCTCAGTATCAGTGCAAACCCATTGCATGCTGCATATTCTGGATCTTTTTCTAAAAATGACCTGGAAACACAGGCCAGGCCAATAGCAGTGAGTGACTTTCCATCAAATTTAGTCTTCAAAGGGCCTTTCTTCTTGAGTGAACCCGGGTTTCTTGTGTAAATACCTGGCACCAGGTCTGAAGTAGAAAGTGTCTGCAATGGGCTTTGAACACACTGACATGAAATTAGAAGAATCTCCCCCAACACTACTAAGATTACACCGAAAATGCATTGGGAAGGACCTTGAGGTTTCCATTGGCCTAAGACGTGAGCTTTCCGATAGACTAAACTATACCAAGAGATCATGTGGCAGCACCAAACTATAAGGAGACCCAATACATCCTGAATAATTTGTGTTTGCTATTTTGAAACTAGGGAAATAAAACTTTATTCTACGTATGTATATGAACTACATGGGAATGGATGACATAGTAGATGAAAGAACGTCTTTATAAAAAGTACCACAATAGGGCAGTCAGGAGATCACCTCCACTGCAGCTGTCTATATTGAACCTGTACAAGACTGAGTCTATCCATACTCAATCATTTTGTTTAATATATATATATATATATATATATATATATATATATATATATAAAATATGAGTACACTATAGCTGTCTTCAGACACACCAGAAGAGTGCATAGGATCCCATTACAGATGGTTGTGAGCCACCATGTGATTGCTGGGAATTGAAATCAAAACATCTGGAAGAGCAGTCAGTGTTCTTAACCACTGAGCCATCTCTCTAGCCCCATACTCAATCATTAATGAGAAAGGACTTATAGGGTTATGGGGACCTGCATCTCCCAGCTTAACTAACGGTTACTGATAAATAGTCACTGGTTTTTGTTGTGTACCCACCATTGAGCTCACCAGAGGCCATGGAAGAATGCTGCCTACTGACTTGCTCCCAGTGGCCTGCTCCATTTAGGTATTATACAACCCAGGACCACTTGCATGTGGATAGTACAACCCACAGTGGACTGAACCCTCTCTCCATCAATTATTAATCAAGAAAATGCCTCACGGACTTATCTACAGAATAGTCATATAGAGGCATTTCTTAATCTCTTTCCAGGTGACCCTTGCCTGCATCGAGTTAACATAAAAAAGTAACCAGCCCTGGCAGAAATATGATTCAAGGGTAAAATCACTGCCACCAAGCCTGAGCACCTGAAGTTATATATCCCAAGGACATACATGGTGAAAAGTTAGAAGTTGTCCTCTGAGCTCTGCATACATAAAGTAGATACATATAATTTTTTTTAAAGTAGTGCAGAAGGGGAAGCCATAGACTTGAAAAGATCTAAAAGATTTATAACATTTACAAACATGAGCAAGACTAGTGGATGAGGTGATGCCCACAGGTGATAAAACCATAGACCAGTGAAAGACGTGGGTCATTAAAAAGTAGTTATTTTCAGAGAAGGGGACTTGTTACAGTTGGAACACACAGAGTTACATGTGCAGGCAGCTGTTCCACGTCTTCATTTGTAGAGTGACTGTAATGTTATTTACCATCTACCAATTCAACAAGCCACACACTGGTTTGTTTTTCTAGATGTCTAATTTCAGTGACGTGTGTTGAAAGCTTTAATTACAGTGATAATTCACTTGCATTGCACATGAAGTTACTGTTCGGACATGACTAAGATGCAGTCCCCTAAACAAAGGCCTACATTTCCTTCCCTTTTTGAAAGAACTGGGACGTCATAACTAGCTCCTGTCCGTGGTTCCTTGATTAAACACACAGCAGAACCCACTGACGCCTCGGTGAAAGGTCTATGACTTGGTTAAGAGAAAAGGCAAACACTCAACATCCTACACCATGATGCACTTTCCTCCATGATGCCTCTCTCTGCTGGGGAGTCTTCAAGTCTCCAATCTCCATAGGAGAAGCTTATGTTTTTATGTTCCCCAGTTTTATGGTCCAAGCTCTTCTGTTTGTATTTCTTATATACTTCGAAAATGTCATACATGTATCCAATGTATCTTGATCATATCTACCTCCCACTCCTTCCCTTCAACTCCCCTTGGTCTTCCCTCAACACAACTTCGAAATTTTAGGTTCTCTTTCTGTCTCTCTCTGTGTGACTCTCTGTGTGACTCTGACTCTCTCTCTCTCTCTCTCTCTCTCTCTCTATCTCTCTCTCTCTCTATCTATCTCTCTCTCTCTCTCCAACTACTTCTGCCCATATCTGTGAGCAACCTACCAATGGCCACAACCCCAAAGAAAAGTGACTCTCCCTCCCCCTGAATGTATCAGCAGCCAGCCAGCTGCCTCTCTGCTGAGAATGGGGCCTCAGGAGCCCTCCCTGCTCCACACTGGATTAACTGACTTAACCATGCTCTGTTCCTCTGTTCCAGGGTCTGACACCAACCAGCCTTCCCACCTTCCCCATTCCCTGCTTTCTCAGATACTTCACTCCACCTAGCAGCTCTACTTTGGGACTTCAATTTTCTGTCTGACTTTTCCTATTTCAGAACACTCCCAAACCAAAAGGAACAGCTCAGATCACCATGCCAATGAAGTGACATGGGCGGATTTTGGTTCCCTCTCTTCAGTAGTCACTAACCCACACCCTTCTAAAGAAAAGCTTCAGGAACAGGTGTGTAAGAAGCACACAGATTGGAAACTTTGAGCTCAACTGTCAGTGGAACAATGTTAGAGGTTTTAAAAAAAAAAAAAAAGAAATGTGCACGGGTTCTTTCCTGCAGAAAAGCAGGTGGTGGTCTCCTATGTCAGGAGGGATGTTAAGGCAGCCATCACATATGGCCGTGTATTTAGCTGGGTCAAACCACCAGACACACGCAAAAAAGTTCACATTTAAAAAACCCAAGAACTCATTGTCAACTTGTGACAGGCTCTTCAATGTGGGGTAAAGCATTCTCATCCTTTATATCTCTTCAGAATCCTAGACAGAGGATGGAAGGGGACTTCCGAAAGCTATAGTATCTGGGAACCTCAAAGCTCCAATACCTAAAGGGGCAAAGCTAGACCGCTGAATCCAGAGAGAGCTTTAGTGAGCTGTGGCTGTGGTATAGAGAAACTCTTCCCTTTAGTAGAGAAAGACACCAGCCCACCTACAACCTGGCAGGAAAGGAGAGGACCACGCACTCTCCTCAAGCTCACTGGCCCACAGTGCCTCACATCATCTGAATGTACCAAAAGGCAGGAAGGAAGGGGTTCTCATACTGAAGTTTCCAAAGTCCCAGAACAGGACAGAAGGAGAAGAAAGGGATACAGAGGCAGGGGACACACCACTCTGATATTCAGGGATGCTCTCTGTATCTCCAGCCGTGAGAAATCAAAGCTTTTAACAAACACTTCATGACAGCTAATGAGGGACCAGGAAGATTTAACATTGAGAAACCTGGGGCTTCTTCCCAGCATAGAAATGGTTCTCTTCATCCCCATAGCCGACAGGCCTCCTGTCCTAATGTGGCCAACCCTCTGCCATACAGTGGGAAGAAGCCCTGTTCTAGCCACCTGGAGAGTCACAGCTTCTCTTGAGACATTTTGGCTCCAGAAGACAAGTCAGTGCTGGTCCCTTCAGGAATGGAGGCTGGTACTTCCTGGTTCTTAGTAGTAAATGCCACTTTCTAGATAACGACAGTCCCAGATAAAAATGATTTAAGCATCCCAGTAAGACACATCCCTCTTCTGTACACCCTTGGTGTACACACATACACACATATGCATGTGCACACACATGCACACTTATACACATATACATAAATACATGCATGCATATGCATATCTACATAGAGACACATACACACTTGCATGCACACACAAATACACACTTACCATATATGCACACGTGCTCCCCCATTCCTGCTCAGGAATGAGGTTTCTGGAATGCAGAAAACCTGCTTTCCAGGTTTGCCTAAAGTTTCACCCTCAACCCACAGATCGCCCAAACCCCAGCTGATTTGCTCATATTTCCTCGTTTAAATCAACAGTCTGATTTTATCAACAATGCTCTGCGGAGGTTTATTTCTTCAAACAGACTGCGCCCCTCATTGCTATAAAGTTAATTTTCTGTTCTTTGTTCACTTCCCTAATCTGCAAATTATATCCTCCTGCTCCCTGATTGCTTACTATTGGAAAAACAGCCCTTTTTTGCTTCCAGTTTGAATATTTCAAGCCTTATCTTGATGACCCTAATCTCTCTCTCCCCTCGATGGCCTCTCAAGGAGGCAGTAAGTAACTAGCAGGGGTGTGGAGTATCACAGGAACAGACAGGGCTCTAGGGCCAGGGCCAGGCTTCTGTGAGGACCACCTTTCTGCTTTCCCCCTTTTCTGTTTCTCAGAGTGTGGGAAGAGGCTGGCTTTGCTACAGGGGGATTAGAAATTCTGGGATCTGCTCCATGCTCTCAGAGAGTCTTAGTGGGAAGACAGAACTGAAGCTTGCAGAATCATGGACAAATGGACCGACCTCTGCCTACGCTGCAGAAGAGATCTGATTTGATGATGTTGTTGGGAAACAGCCCGAGGAGGCCAGGCAGAGGAAACTTGACACTTGAGACTCAAAAAACTCTGGGAATAGGGAAGGAGAAAAATGGAATCAGTCTTCATACTTTTGAGATTCTTAAAGAAGAGAGAGGCCGGGCAGTGGTGGTGCATGCCTTTAATCCTAGCACTTGAGAAGCAGAGGCAGGCGGATTTCTGAGTTTGAATCCAGCCTGGTCTACAGAGTGAGTTCCAGGACAGCCAGGACTATACAGAGAAACCCTGTCTTGAAAAACCAAAGAAGAAGAAGAAGAAGAAGAAGAAGAAGAGGAGGAGGAGGAGGAGGAGGAGGAGGAGGAGGAGGAGGAGGAGGAGGAGAGAGGAGACCCAGCTGTAACAAATGCTCAAGAGAAGTAAATCTGTTTGTGACCACATAGGGGGGAAGGGAACTGAAGAAAAAATAAATTCATTTTGTGTGTGAATTATTTATTTTTGGTTTGGGTTGGGTTGGTTTGGGTTGGGTTGGTTTGGGTTGGGTTGGGGGGAGGGAAGCGTTGATGTTGTTATTGTTATTGTTGTTGTTGTCATTGTTCTTGTTGTTTTAATTCATTTTAAAAAATCTTAACCAAGCTTACAGTGAGAGAAGTTTGGTTCCAAGATCAAACACCAACTTCAAGACCGATACACTACTAATGATGGTGAGGTCAATAGAGGTTCCCCACACAAACCAGCCATTGTTTCCCGATAGAATTTTCTATGTGTTTAATAATAATAAAGGCTGTGATTGTGTTTGTCAGACACTGTTCAAATATGTCCCCTGCACCTCTGTATTTAATCTTTAAAGTGTTATTGTCCCCTGTTTCACAGATGAGAAAGCTGAGACCCAGAGCCTGGTCATTTGGTGAGGTGGCTAGGATTCCAGTGAGATCTATTTGTGCCCTAAGCTCACATTCAAATAGATATTTCTGAAATGAATTGTGTGGCTCACAATTGACATATCATTCAGCATCCCAGCCTTGCCCTGGGTTTAATCATCACTGCGACTTCCTATGAGGAGCTGTGTTCTATCTACTCAAGATCTCCCTCCCAGCCTTATCTCTAGAACGCAGTTTCCTGAGGTCCTTAGCCCATGCCAGGGCATGGCAACTCTTTGTATAAGGAGGGGAAATCCTAAACATTTTAGATGCCACAGATTATATGCCTCTGTTCCATATTTTTTCTTTGGTTTCAGCTTTTTCAATACTTTTAAAGATATACAATGTGTTGGCTCGGATTCCTGCCCCTGGCCTCAAACCCTCAGTCATGCTTGAAATGCCCCTCTCTTCCTATCTATCCATCCAATCGCCAAGCACTCAGGTGTCTTTCATAATATCCTTGACCTTTTCTGTAGTGATTCTACTCCCCTGTCCTTGCCTCTTTTTCTCATAGTGCCCCCCCACCCCCCCAAAACACACACTCTTTACAAACAGCCCACAGGCCACCATGTAATTCATTATCCTCACAGAATACTTTGTACAAATCATTCCCTTGCTCAAACATCTTCACATCTAAGCCCCTTACTCTGCACTCATGGACAGATTCCCCAGAACACACACACTGTTGTCTGCTCCTAATTATCATACGTAGCAAGCCAGCCAACACTGAGCGGGCATGAGTAGGGAACCGTCGCCCTGTTAGACACATGCACCAGCTCGTTGAGCCTCTCAGCATCACCACAGATAGCTGTGATGAAGATCAATGAGGGGTGAAGGTGGGGTGCTATTCATGTGTATGTGGGGAAGGGGGGCACACGTCGGGGACAGAGAACATGGAGGCCAGAAGTCAACCTCAGGGGATGTGTCTCAGGAGCCATCCACCTTGGGTTTGGGGATAAGATCTCTCGGCTTGGTACACAGAGGAAAGTGGGCTGTGCTTCCCGGGGAATCTGCTGTCTCTACCTCCCTGTGCTGAACGAAGTATGCACTAAGTATCTTCAACACCAGTTTTTTTAAAGAGCCGTCTGGGAATTGAACGTTGTAGCCTTGTGCTTAAGTACCAAGCATTTGACTGAGCTGTCTCTCAAGCCCACAAAAGGCAAAGTTTATAGATCACTTGCCAAAGGCTCAAAGCGGCAAACAGACATGTGCTAGTTTACATGGTAGTGTGATTTAAAAAAAAGAAGAAAAGGAAAGAAGAGAAAAGAAAAGAAAAGAAAAGAAAAGGAAAAGAAGAAGAAGAAGAAGAAGAAGAAGAAGAAGAAGAAGAAGAAGAAGAAGAAGAAGAAGAAGAAGAAGAAGAAGAAGAAGAAGAAGAAACCTCAGAACCAAACTGTGGCCACCAGACTCCAAGGACCTGTCCCTTGACCTCCACCCTAGGATGCCTTTGACCATGTCTCTCCTCCTACTCTACCCTACATCTGCCTCAAAGCAGCTTCAAATGGACTACATCCCGATGCGATGATTAGCCTGCAAGAAGCATGGATACGTCTGGACTCAAAGCACCATGAACTGAGCAGGGATAGCCCTCTCTCTGTCAGACAGCAGGCCCAGCAGGTAGCTAGCCTCCATCCCAGGCTGGCCGCCAACAAGAAGGCAGCTCTGGGAAAGCCCACAAAGCAGGCCAGTGTGATCTGCTCCGCGTGGCCCCAATGACTCCACCATTTGCTTAAAAGCCATGCTGTGTTTCCTAGACAATGGCTATACTCCAAGACACACATTCCAGTTTTTAAGGCTCTAATGTAAACATTCTATAAACAGCTCTTTCCCTATGCCTTTGCCCTCCCCATGAAGGCTTTTAACATATTGTTTCTGCTCGCTTTTTTTTTCTCCCTTTCTGAATTCAGCTCTGCTCTCTCCCTCCCTTGCTTCCAGAACCTTCTGCTTCAATGTCTCCTTGCCCATCTCCTGTCTAACTTCTTCTGCAACATCCTTGCTGCTGTGGCTGTGCTCCTTTGAAGAACCTTGTCGGGGGTTTTTCTGCCATTCCCATCCCTTTCTTGCTCTCTGTTTTCTTGTTTGCCCAGCAGAGACGTCCTCCTCTGCTGGGTCTGTGTCTCAACTTTCATGTTTACTGGAAAAGCTTCACTCTACTTCCCACCTCTTCCTGCCCCCCACAGCCCTCTCATCCAGCACCAGTGTGTCCTCATCTCTCCGCTGCCCTTTCTTTCTGGATGACTGGTCCTCCTTGTCTGATCCTTCCTTTCCCACCCCCTTCACCCTTCACCCCCATTCTTGGTCCTCTCCTCCCTTATCCCTCTCTCTCCTCTCGCTGCCATTGTGTCCTGTCCTGGTTTACACACTCCCTCTTTGTCATTGTTTTCCGCTCCTTCTGGCTGCTGATACCATAAAGGTGGTTGCAAACTCTATCTCTGGCTGCACATGCACATCAGGAGCCCACCTGGCAGCCTAGCATCAAAACTGCACAGAAATCCGGATCTCGGTGCCTATGTAGCTTGGCCTTGGATAGAGCTCAGTTAGAGGGCTTCAGTGTAAAGCCACCTGGAGCCCCAGGCATCCAACTCAGGAGGCAAGATGCAGGAAGATGTGTTTCTATTTTCCAAGGACTTTGGTCAAGTTAAGGCCACAGACCAGTCGAGGTTTCAGGAGGACCTAAATGCCACCACCTCTACCCCTTTTCTCGTCTCTGTCTCTGTCTCTTTCTCTTTCTCTGTCTCTCTGTCTCTCTCTCTGTCTCTCTCTGTCTCTGTGTGTGTGTGTGTGTGTGTGTGTGTGTGTGTGTGTGTGTGTGTGTGTGTCTTGTGTATGTATTTCTCATTCTGCCTCACTTCTGTCCAGGATAAAAAGGCCTTGTAACTTATCAGATTTAGCATACAACACTTCCACACTACAAAATAAAATAGAAAAGATAGAAAAGAGAGTAAGAGGCACCTCGGCAAAGGAGTTGGTGCTGCAGGGCAAAGGCTGGATCCTTGCCCAGTTGTTCTACCGTCCCCAGTCTCCAAGTCAAGCAGGACTGTGTCTTTCCTTAGAGTACAGCGCCATCTAGCAGATGAAATGCCAAACCTGTAGCTGAAGGCCTGGAAGCAAGTCTCCACAGATTCAGGCCATTCAAACCGCAACGGGTTTGAAATAGCAATGTAGCCCTCTGGCCTTGTTTGATATTTCGGTCCATTTTCAACTCTCTGTTTTTCCTGAGCCTCACTCCTGAATTCCATCACTATGGTCTTCATTCCTAGAGAAGGCAGCAAAGTTCCAGGTGAGCTGGCAGACTTTGCCTGAAGCTAGGAAGCCCTGGGTGGCATTTTCCAAAGAAAAATAAAACTGAATTTTCTGATGATGAGGTAATCTTCGTTCTTCATTTCTTTTTCTGTTGTTTCTTCTTTCGTCCTTTTGGGAAGACTCGACTTTCAATCACCTCCACAAAGGTACTGTCTACAAACCATTTATACTCTGTCATTTTTTTTTTAACTACAAACCTCAATAGGTTGTCAGTAACTGTCTATAATCTTTGCCAAAACATATACTGAGGAGTCTATAGTCAAATCCATATAGGTTCAGGTGGAGAACTGTGAAGAGCCACCAATGTCTATGAGGAATATGGGTATGTAGGGTGGCAATGTGACCGTCTCATGTCTGCCCTCAAAGAATTAGGGCATAGGTAACATAAATATCTCAACATTGTAGAAAAATGCACCAGGGCCACGCATCTGAAAGCAAGCCATATCATCTCTCAGTCCTCTCTAGCCTTTCATTTAAGGCGAGGCAAACTAACGTCGCAGGAGGTTATGCCTAACCTAAGCGGCATCAAGACGAGACTCCAGCTTGGGACCCTATCATCTCTGGTCCCTCTATCACCTTCCTAATTACACCCAACCGAGAAAGAAGCTCTCCTATTGACCATGCAGGATACCTCTGACCGCCATTATCACAGTGCAAGTGAGAGTCGGCCATTAAAAAAAGAGAGTCCAGCTCAAAGCTGAAGGTTCTACAGACTCCATGGCTGCTCACAGTGCATTAGAAGAGCCCGAGGCTACATCTAAGCCTGTCCAAAGGAAACACTACCATCAATTTGTGGTGTTCACCATCGCTATGGACACAGAATGAGAGAGTCAAATAAAACAATAAAACAGCATTCTCTGCCTGCTTAGTCTCTTCCAGCCCTGATACTTTGCAGTGTGTGCCTTGAGCAGAAGTCTTGAGTTTCTTTCTTGAACTTGAACCAAAAATTTGGGGTTAGGGACACACAGCAGTAATCCCATGACCCACCGATAGTTTTGTTCAACCATAGGCTCTCCATCCCAGTTATAGATGGGTCCGTAGTTCGACCCATGTTCAGTCCACTGTGCTTCCCAGCAGCATGTACGTCTATTACTGCTCCCAATTCCAGAGATAGCCTATAACATTCCAAGTCCTAGCTGATCCCTGGTAATATCCACTCCCTTAATATAAGCAACAGGCAGGGAGTATTCATAGGAAAGTTGTTCTTGACAACTACAGATAAGGGAATATGCCAAAACAGCCTGGGAGGGGTTAACTACAAGTGAAGAAGACACCCCTTCAATGTTCTCCATCATGTCAACTCTAGTGTATGGCTGATCCACAGGGAAGCTCTGAATAGACACATTTAACAAACCTGGACATTTCTTCAACAGAGGCAATAAGCCTTCGCCAGGCTCTCCCAACTCAGCTTGCAAATTCCCAGAGTTCTCCTGTTCTTACCTCTCTTACTGCACAGACCTGCCAAGGGAGAACATCTGAGAGTATAAAATTATGAACCAGAGAATCAAACTTTAATGAAATGGGATAAGGGAAAGAGAGCACTAGCTAAGAACTCACAGATCCACTTTTTAGCTCTCTAGCCTCAGATAAGTTACTTCTGTCCTCCCAGACTTGGTGTTCTTGTGATAAAAGAAAGGACTATAGTAGCATCTACCTCACAGAACTTTTATAACGTTAAGTGAGATTAGAATCACTGATGTCATTGTTAATATTGTTAATCCATGTCAATTTGTGGCATACAATGACTCGGATCTGGTTGGATATAAGAACACCCATGGCTCATTACAGGTTCACAGTCAATCACGGTTCAGTTACAATATGATACTACCAAGTGTTAGTTAAATGAGGCATATGTCCAAAATTCAAAGAAAAGAGGATGAATTTGGAAAGTAGTTCCCTTTATAGACTTAAAAACTTGAGCAAGACCTTTAAGAAAAGTAAGATGTCAACACAAGTCTTCATTATGGGATCAGACCACATTGAGGTGGTGCAAAATCTCATCTGTGTTGACCATGGGCTACACCTGGAGCTGAGAAACTCCCTCGACTTGTTGTTTGCCCAGGAAGGGGCAAAGCCACTCAGCTTGCAGATCTGATGCAACCCCCCCTTTTTTTCAGCTATCAGATGACATTGACTTCCAGGAAGAGTCTCTGCAAAGCTTGAAGCTCCAGGTAAGAGCTATGCAAAAGCCTGGGGAAATTTAAAGATCTATTCAAATCATAACACTAGAAAGAGCAATCTCTCTTGGGCCTTGCACTATGTATAATCCCTAAGTTCCAGGCTTAGCATCAGGCTATCACAGCTGCCATTATAGCTGCCATTTCACAGATGAGGAGACATACTCAGAAGAGAGTGGATTTGCTCACCCAAACAACAATGGGTAGAACTCAGAGCCAATAATGGTGTGCAAGTGAAGGTCAGAGGCAGTCCACACTGTCCTGGTCACACATTCCAGAGCTGCGATCTAACTATCCTGAGGTTTAGCTAACTGCCTCACTGCTCAGCTAAAAAAAAACCGAGGCACCAAATAATAAAAACATCCCCCAAACAGATACAGAATGTATGGACGGCGCCCTGCCCAAGGCCGTCTTGAAAACCCCTAGAGAGACAAAGCATTCTTCTATCTTTCACTCAGGAGGTTAAGAGTTACATCACACTACCCTTTTGTCAAGAACAGTCCCATATGAAAGATGTCAAGTTTCATTAATGTGCCTCCTGGATCCTGCAGGACACCTTACTTGTGTGCCCTGGGTCCCTCATCCCCTTGAGTGAGCACTGTCAGAATGGGGTTAATGGAAGGCATCCCAGGGTCACTAATACCTTGATGGCACGTGTCTTCAAGATGTGAGAGATGGAGTGGGAGCCGAGGGAGGGCCCCAGAGCAGGTCTGCCAGGGAGAATGAGAGGGACGTGCTTGGAGGCAGGGATAAACTCAGCTCTCACAGACAGGGTGTCAAAGGATGCTCCCACATTGAGAAACTAGGGGAGTAAAGGTTCCCAGTACAAAAGTGGATACTGCCCCACAATGATGCCTACAAGCAGGGAAATCCCAGGCTGCAGTGTCTTCTGTTGTTAAGGAAAGCAGGTGGCTGGACTGAGTCTGTTTCCTCCATTTTAGCCCTCTGTACCATGTTCTCCCACTCTGTCTCTTGTTCCTCGTCACCTACTTCTGCATCCAGATGTGATTTATTAAGGACTACTATAATTCTGGGAACATTTCTTAGGGAGGTTCTGTAGGTTTGTCATCTTATTTAACCTGCATAACTAACTACCTTTTAGGGAAGTTAAATTGTAAAAATCTTAGTATTCCATGGCAGGGGGATTACAGGAAAACAAAAAATGAACATCAGCAAGGTTTAAATAAACTCCCCACACTGGCAATTGCAACCCACAAACTCCTCTTCCAGCAAGAGTGTCCATCCTTTCAACACCATAAAACGATACTGGGTTCTACAAAGTTGTTGAACTACATTCTGGCTATCCTGGAACAGAACCCTACAGGCAGCAAGTTGGACAGGTCTGTAGCTCCTCATCTTCCCATGGCGTCATCTGTCTACAAGCAATTTCTGTAGAGAGGTAGCCCATCCAGGGAGTACCTTCCCCAGGGCTGAGCTAAGGATGTACTCTGCCCTTCAGTAGGAGAACTTACTCTATGGCAGATCAGTAGGAGAACTACTGCCTTATAGTAGTTCAGTAGGGGGACTTACATTATAGTACAAGCCACCAAAGAGAATGTTCTAGGCAGAAGCCAGGCATGGAGGGATGACTCAGACATGATGAGCGTTGGCTGGTTTGGGATCAGAGCTTGGTTCCCAGCTCCCATACTAAATAACTCACAAGTCCCTGTAATTCCAGCTCCAAGGAATTTGACATCTTCTTTTGCCCTCCAGAGACAGACAGACAAACAAACACAGACACAGACACAGACACAGACACAGACACAGACACAGACACAGACACAGACACACACAGAGCATGCACACACACATAAGCTAAAAATTATATAAACGATTTTTTTAAGTAAACAAGAAAAAGATGTGAAAGCACTAATTTCTCTCAGGTAAGGGTGTGATAAAGCCTTCTGCACTTTAGGGTTTTGAGAAAAAAAATTTTAAAAAGCTAGCCCCAGCCCCAGCCCCAGCCCCGCCCCCAAGAAAAGCAGGAGAGGGAGAGAAAAGGGGATCCAAACTCTAAGCTGCTGAAAAAGTGGGTGTGAAGCCTCCACAAATGCTGCTGCTGACAGTTTCATCCCCAGAAGACAGATGAGCAAAGGGGGAACGATCCAAAAGAGCCTGAAATCCCGGTAAACCCGGCAGGACTCGAGACAAAGCCCCTCCCAGGAATACTGCGGCCATATACTTTCTCAGCTGCATTGTGGGCCGGTGGGAAGAGAAGGCTTAGAAAGCTGACCACATCCCCACCCTCTCCTGGGTAAGTGTCCTAAAAGGACTACTGCCCTTTGCCTAAGTAAGCACCAAGGGTTTGAAATGATCCCAAGAACAGTGGAAGAGCCTGCCCTTCCTTTAATCAGAGATATGAGGATTTTAAACAATTACGTTGCAAAGGAAGATGATCTATCTGCACAAACAAAGCTGTTCCCCAAGTAGTAATACAACTTGAGTTTTTAGTTGGTTCCTCTTATGAGTCGTTCTATTCCATTTTCGTGATAGGACAAATGAGCAGTTGGAAAACTTGCTTTTAAAATCCATAACAGAGGCACAAAAGCACTTCTTTCCTCTTAAGGCAGGATGAAAAGCCAGCTGCATATACTGAGCAGCCATTAGCTCTGGATAGAACTAGTCACACAGGCTATGATTCGAATGACTCTCCCATGAGTTACATAATGGAGATCCTTGACCTGCATCCTCCAGTCTGCTAAGGACCAAGGCAAACACATCCTTCTGCAGACACCTTCTTCAAACACTACAGCTAATAAGAATTGTTCCCTCTGTCATCTCCATAGTACACTCTGGAGATTACACAACACATCTGCTGTGTGGTTACTGTCTTGTGTGAATAGCTCGTCTTCCCTGAGATGGTGCTTTATAATCACTGAAGAGATTCTGGGCCTCTCTGAAAATTCACCCTGAGGTACAAATATCTACCCTAAGTGAAAACTAGAACAGGTATTATGATGTAGCACTCAAGTTTTAAAAACTCATGGCACAACTTAGACCTACTAAAGAAATAAATCAGGTTAAGTGTCAAGTTCATTCTTTGTAGATTTAGAGAATTTGCAAGGCATCTCAACCAGCATGCCATGGAGGTTAAAATGATAATTGACAGATTATTGTTCATCACCTGCAGACATGGACATCCCAGCCAACCCAGACAAGGAGTGCTGTGGAAAATAAAGGGTTCTGTCTGGAGATGGGTTTGGTGGCTGAACAAAAAAATCTTGCAAGCATGACTTCCTTTGAATATAAGAATTTGTGCTTCTATCCTTGCTGCCCAATAAAATAAAAAAAAATATCATTCATTTGTTGTTTGTATGTGGTGTACATAATGAATATGGGTCTAAATATCGATACATGTCTATGTGTATTCCCAGAGGCCTAAGGAGTCCTTCAGGAATGTTCTCCTTATTCACTGATGCAGAGATTCTCAGATGAACCCAGAGCCCTATTATAAAGAGCCTAGCTAGCCAGGTTATTCCTGGGATCCCATTTCTGCCTGCCAAACATTGGAATTACAGGTGGTCTGCCATGCCTACCAGCACTTAGATGGATGCTAGGAAACCAAATTCTTATCCTCACATTAGTGTGGTAACCACTTGGTCCATTGTTCCAAATTCCCAGGCCCAAGGTAAAGAGATGTCTAAAAGAGTGAGTGATAACATTGCTACAATAATAACTAATAATCACTTATATAATTTGAAAAGTAAATGATCCTCTATATTTTCCTATGCACCATTTCTGGTCCTCCAAGACTAGCCAGTGCAATGGAGACTATCTTCACTCTATAGCTCGGGACATTGAGACTCCGAATGTCAAGTAGCTTGCCCACATCATACTCCCTGTCAAAGACTAGCGCTGGCATCCTAAAAATTTGTTTCTCTAGCATTCTTTCTGCTGACCTCAGACTGCCATCTAAGCAATTGCAGAGTCACATATTAAGTGTCTTCTCTGTGCAGATGTCAGCACACTCTGAGTTTAGCCTCTATCTGGGACATGCTCCCTAGTCTGTCTGCATCAAGCTAGAAAAGTTAAACTGCTCAGCAAATATCATCTGCCACAAGCTTCTAGCTGCCAGGGGGGGAAAAAAGAAGCTAAATCTGGCCTCGGACTGCCAAGAGGACTTTCTCAGGTCAACCAGCAGCCCCAGATGCCCAGCCTCCTCCTAGTGTTGGCCCCAGAACTTTCTGGACCACACTTCCCCACAGCAGGCAAGGAATATTAACATCTCCAAGCTCCATCCCTAAGCTACCCAATATGGAAGAAGCTACCTGGAACATCCATTATGCACAGAGAGCACTTTGATGACTTAAAGAAAGGCAGCAAGACTAGAAAGTGAGGTAAAAGGACCTGTGTGAGCAGGGACCCCTCTGCCCTGAGGGAAATTAGGTAGCTCAGCAGCAAGCATTCTGCATGGCCTCCAAAAGCAAAAGTGGCGTAAGAGCGGAGCGTGAGGGATTTGCCCTCACTGTTTTCAGTCTCTATGAGAAGTCAAGGCAACTGTTCCCACTGCCCACAAGTTTGATGTAAAGAATGAATAATGCTAATGTGGCTAGAGGAGCAAACGAGGCTGTGGAATGTTCACTCCTAGACAGCTTTAGAGCAGACAACTATCAAATTGCTTAAGGATGAATAACCTTACTGGTAGAAAAAGGCAACCCAGCTGACCTCTACTCAGGCTTCCCTTCTCAATCTAAAATGAGGTTGCCACCTGGCATAGTGATAATTTGTTATGTCTATATAAACCCCAAAGCTTTCCTAATCCTTCAGTGAAGACAGGATTACCTTTGACAATCCTGGAAAGTAGTTTAGGAAGAAAATAACAGTCTCATGTTCAGGTGTAAAGAAAGTCAAGATCCTACCACCCGTAAAAGACCAAGAAAGGGTTTGTACTGTGACCTTGGGGATTTTACAGGACAATGCTTTTTCCTACCCAGCCATAGAGAGCCATGCAACTTCCCATTAATTCTCCACAGCCCAATTCCCAAGGTCTGAATCTTTGTCCCAGGCATCTGGGTTTCTGAAAAAGCCCCAGGGAAGCCCGTACACAGACACTCAGGCCAAGACAGTCACAAGGAACAAATCACAGTCACACCCCATATCTAGCCGGAGCTGCCTGCAGATAAGGAAGAAGATAATGTGTATCACAGCAAACTTCCTGGGTTTGTGCTGGACAACCTTTCTCTCCGAGTCCCTTTATGTCCTCAGCCATAATAAGTCCTGTTTTCCTGCCTTTTTGCCTTCTTTCTGTTCTACTCTCCTCCTAATCATATTGCTTCTTCTCCTTTGATCAAGCCCAGCCTCATCTCTCCCTTCTCATGATCAGAGCAAAGCAGCTAGTGTCTGTGATAATAGGTGAGAGTTAGAAGCCTTTTGCTCTACAAGGTCTCTTGTTATCAAGGGGTAAATTACACAAAGCAAAGGGCATTCTCTTGTGCTTGTCTGGATTCCAGTCCACAGCAACTTGGTGGGAAGTTTCTAGCAGAAGATCTTTCTTTGTAGCATGGGCATATCCAGTGATTGGCCTAACAGGAGCTATGCTAGGCAGATGCCTGGACATCTAGCCTGAGTCCTCCAGCACTGGATGCCTGGTGCAGAGCTCTCCTGACTGTTATTAGAGGTAGGGCACCATCTGGGTTCCCATTCCTCAAACTATGTGTATACTGACCCCCATAAGGAACAATGTTTTTCTGCACACAGGGCAGTGCAGAGCTGGCACACCGGTGTCATGGATCTGCCTCATCCAAATCCAAGATTCCTTGAGAGTGGAAAGAGGAGACACTGGAAAGGAAATAAGTTGCCCCCAAATTAGAGAAATGGGGTCTTGAAGACAAATGCTACTTCACAGTGTTTCTAGGAATGTCCTGTCAACATGAATCCCTGAATTGTCATTACACACACACACACACAACCACCCCCCCAACTACTACCATCACCACCACCATCACCATCATCTTCTTCTTCTGCATCATCATCATCATCATCATCATCATAACTCAACAAAAGAACTGCTCTATCAACTAACTACCTTTTATTGGTGACAGAAATGGGTTCCTGAGAGCCTGTCACTTGCTGTGATTTCTAAGCAAGCCGTTCTATCCCTGCCCTGTCCATCTGAGCTTAACATCACGCAATAAACAAAAGCAGAGAGGACAACAGAGAAGGTACTAGTACACCTGGCTATGAACCCTGGCCATCTCCCCTATAATCTATAATCATGAGTTTATAATTAACTTGCCTTTCCCTTAATTGTGCAGTGGGTTGTGTATTTTGTTTTGTTTTGTTTTTGCCTTATGTTGGGATGGTTGGTTTTGCTTGCAATGGATCCTGAATGTTTGCTTGGTCTTTTGAGACAGGATCTCATTAGCCCAGACTGACCACATACTCACTAGTAGCCAAGGCTAACCTTGAACTTCTGAAAAGATGCTTAGGGCTTAGTATGCCACGAGGGCTTGGTGCACTTTTTAGCCACGTCTAAAGCTCCAGCTTCGGGTTTGTCGTTCAGCTTTGTCTTCCTTATTTCCCCTGCAAGCCCTTGGTGTCACACTCAGGCAGTTAGGCCTTGATTTCTGATTCTGGGAAGAAAATAACCCTTCAGCTGTCACAAGAAGTACAGCTGCCTTTGACTGTGAATTCATATCACCTGAGTTCTGAGACTCTCACCTCAAGGAGGTCCCCTCACGCCCCTCTCTGTGTCTGCTTCTTAAGTCAAATTATGACTAGACCCTCTTTCAATCACAGCTTTGATTCCAGACTAGCCAGAAAGCTATGGGGCCCTGATCTTGGGGACACAATTCTCACCTCCCTAGTGGTTTTTGCCAAAGAAAAGATATGAAAGTCTAATTTTTTTTTCCTACCAAAGGACTTCAGTAGAATTGAAGATTTTGCAGTCCAGGGAAGACCTGCTATATAATATCTGAAATCGCCAGGCATGTGGAATCAGAAATGTCTTTCTCCTTTGGGTATGGCATCCTAACTGCCACCCGGAGGTGATTTATACCCGTTCATCCTCATTACAGACTCTGCATCATAAAGGCATGATAGAAATCATATCTGCATAGATTCAGGCAGCTCTGGGAGAGAGGCTGCCAGTTTTGTTTGACAAGACACTCAATCAAGCCAAGGGGTTTACAGTATTCCAGGATGCTCTCACTGCCTGCGCAACCCTATATGTTTCTATCTGGATCACAGGAACTCTAATTGAGGCCAACATTAGGACTCATGTTTTCCCTGGCTCCCTTATTAACAGGCAGAAGGGGGACAATCATGGAAGGCCTTGCTTTGCGGTGCATGATTATGAAGGAAGAGTTTGCCATTTGATTGTGCTCATAAAAATTAGGCTTAGCCACTGGCTCTGGCTTCAGTGGAATAGCTTCCTGGCTACAAACGGTGAAGCCTATGCCGCAAAAGAAACCTTAGCATCGCCAGGGACTTCTCTCTGCATCTCTTGTTTGCTGGGAGAAATATTTCAGACAGGAATTCTTGGAGTGTTTTAATCCCTTTTAAAGTGTGCTTTACTCTTCAAATGATGGCAGGGCCCAGACCAGACAGGCTGCAAAGCAAGGAATTCACTCACTTGGGGCCAGCGGAGCTCCAGAACATCTTGTAGTGAGGGTTTAGGCCATTTCATGTCTGGCATTGTTGAACTCCCTTCATGAGGGAGGCCATAAAAGCTAGATCACGGGTTTACAATCTCTCTCTTTAGTTATTTGTTCTTTTTGAGATACAGCCTCACGATGTTGCCCAGGCTGGCCTCGGAGACCTCATCCCCATCCCTACCTCCCAAGTACTAAGAGCGCAAGCAGATGCCATCACTAACTTTACTTACCTTTTAAATGTTGTATTAAACTATTACTCATTTTGATTCTTGCATTAGGAAAAGTTTATGTATACATACGAGTATGTGTATGTATATGTGTGTATATGTATATATTGGACAAGTAAGAAATACCCAATCTTAGCCCCAGATGCTCTAAAAACCTACAAGGAAACTAAAACCCCCATAAGTCTTTATTCAAGTTCCCCCTTCCCAGCGTCACCTCCAGGGACAGTGGGCATCTTTATTGAGCAGAGGGCAAACAAGAATGAAAGGCATTCGTCTCCGGCCCTAAAGGGAAGCTCACTTTCTAGTGATTCCAAGAGCTGACAGGTTGATAAAATGTTTAAGGGCACAATGTTCAAACAGAGAAAAAATTAAAAATGTAATAATAAAGTTAAATGTAACTGTTTTAGAGCATAATTCTTCGGAGAGACGAGTTTTATGTGGGACCAGCATTTGAAGTAGCAGCAATCATTATTAACGGGAACCTCGAAGAGAGGAGATTTAAATCACCCAAGTAATAAAAGCTGAACAAGGACTACTCGCACCTTGAAAGGCACTTGGAGAGAAGATTGCATACAAACGCAATTAAAACGATGCTTATAAAATACTAAGATGTTAATTGGGTTCAGTCCCAGAAGCCCCAGCAGTACAGTATGTCAGAAGTTAGCTGGTTTGAAGTTTAAAAAGAGTAGTTTAATTTGTACACCTTGTCCTAATTACGAAGCTTTCTGCAGCCCACGTATCTGGATGGTTTATGGTAGCTTGGAGCTTTGTAAAACAAACACACGCACCAGTTAATTGGGTTATGGCGATGGAAAATCGGGCTGCAGAATAGCAACCTCTCTTGCCGGGTACCTTTACAGCTGTAATGAACGTTCCAGCCACGTCAGGGGTATGCTGATTTGTAAGGTGTGCTGTTTACAGCTTGGTGATCCTAGGGAGTCGAGACATAGGAGGCAGTGCCTTGGAAACAAAGAATCACACCAGATAATGTTCCCTCCCCACCATGCTCCCACCCCAGCTGGCCCGCTTGGAATTTACAGCGCTGCCAGCCTCACCCCCCAGCCCCTGCCCTTTCAAACACTCCAGCGCGTCTGGGGCCAAATGCTCACATGAAAGACAGAAGTGGGATGGCGGCCGGGCGGCCGGTGAGTGGTTGCTTCCAGTAGCCCTGCTTTGCGGTGCACCTGGTGGGGCGTGATGTTTTTTCTCCTGCCCAGCAAATAAATAGGTGATGCTATCAAAAAAACAGCATCATTAAATTGGATTAAGAGTGAAGACAGTTAAATCATTTTCCAGGAGTCCTACGGGATTATGCTGGCCACAGTGCGGGTTCTAGCCATGTTGCGCCTGGCACCAGCTAACCTCCTTCATGAGGGAGACTGTAAAAGTCTGATTACAGGTTCACAATTGCTTTTAGTCACTCTTGCTGTCCCTTTCACAGCCCGTTGCTAAATATGAATCCTACGTAAAGCGAGATGACAGCACCAGGCCTTTGAATCCTACCTCAGTCACCCATCACTAGTAGACACTCTACCAGCCATGAGGTGGGAAAGCCGTCTGTGGACATGGTAAACATCCCAGCTTCTGTGAAAGCAACAACGCTCCCCCTGTTGGTCACTGGCTGTGAGCGGAAGTGAAATGTCATCTTCCAGCCACTTTGCATGGTTCTGCCAGCCCCAGGCAACAGTGGCCCCAGACAAATTGGATAAGATTGTTTAATATCCTAACTGTCTCTTCTCTTCCTGTAAGGTATACATAAGGAAATAGCCAATAAATGAAGGAATCCTGAGGCGATGATGTCATAGAACTTTCCCCTAACCCAGGATTTGCCGCTTAAGAGGAAATTGCAAGGTATAGACCTCATGTTACATAGAATGAAAAGGGAATGCCTAGGCAGCCAGGTGCCTGGCACAGAGGTCTATTCACCACATCCATGATCTTTAAAACTCCCTGGACTTGAAGATTAAGCTTTTCAATATGCTGAGAACTCTAAGGCACATTGGCATATACAGCCCCTCTTGTCAGTGAGTGACATTTGAGACAGGCCAATGCCAGCCATTTCTCTTGGGTACAGGGCTGGTCTGTAGGAGAGGTTACATAGGAAAACAGTAGTGCATCTTTGGATCATATTAAGATAATCACCCATAGCAGTTATCTTCCTGTACTTGAAAATTCAGAATTAAAAATATTTATTTTGGGCCTGGGGAGATATCTGCCAGTCAAATGCTTGCTAATGGTAGGATTGATCCTGCAGAACAAGCCAGGCATGGTGGTACACACTTGAAATCCTGGCTCTAGAGACATGGGTCTCCCTGGCCAGCTGACATAGCCTAATTCATAACTTCAAGGTTAATGAGAAACCCCATCTCAAAAATCAGGGGTGGGGGGTGGAACCCGAGGAACAGTATTCAAGATTGGCCTCCATACGCATGCATACACATGCCTATATGACTACACACATACACATACAAAAAGTATCTTAAAAGAAAATGCCACTCCTGACGGTCTCTCAGCCTGCAGGGCAGAATGCCCCCATTAATTGTGTCCAGACAGTCTGGAGCAGGGCTTGGACTGGGCACAGTGCTTTACTGACGGTCATACCAGCACCTGTGTAGCCTCTACTATAATATACATTATCTATAAGCCAAAGACAATTCTAGCTCATCTCTGGGGGCAGTTGTGAGGATTCAAGGAGATAGCACAGGGAAAGCATTTAGAACCCTGCCTGGAACATCATAATCACTAAATAAACGTTACCTAGTATAAGACCACTGCTAACATTCTTCTCTCTCCACGGATGAGAAACTGATCTTCAGAGAGGTAATGTGATTGAGGATTTGTACACACATGCACATTGCACACATGCACATATATATGGAGAAGGAAAGTCCAATTCAAACCCAAAGGCTCTGACTCCCAAGGCCAAGGTCATGATCATTTCGGGAGGTATATAATCCTGAAGTGAGTACACTCTCACATCTGGGAGCTTGTTGATCCCACCTAGGTCTCTAAGAAGTAAAGTGGAGAAAGAAAAGGAGGCAAAGCAGGGCATTTGAGAACATAAACAGTGTCTGAAAAAAATCAAGAATCCAGGGCTGAGAATCTGGGGTATCCATAGATACAGTTCTCAGGTGCTAACAAAAGCCTGGATGGGTCCCAACCCTGGATAATAACAGACATAAGGATGTTGCAAAGAGGATTCTCTGCATCAGAGATGCTGTGGTTCCAGCCTGAAATTGACTTTGAGGTTAAATTAAGAAGTGAGAACACCCCCAGCAACCCCAGCCTCCCTGGCTCCAACAACCCTGAGGCAGATGGGTTATTATTATTATTTATTATTTGTTGATGGATATTCAAAGTCATCAGTCAGGTCTTCCCTCAGGCAAGGAAGCCTGGGAGAAATGGCACTGGGACTCTTAAGCTTGCTTCTCAGAGCCACCCGAGAGCTAAAAGTTATTAAAGTACACTTTGCTATTGCTAGCTAGTCTTCAGGGTGCTTGACCCTACATCTGACTTCAGGCTTCCACTGTCCCTGCAGTACAGGCTACAGAGAGTCAAACAAATTGCAAAGAGGGACTCCAGGGATGGGCGAGGAGGAACTGACGGGAAAGGGGACGCTGCGGGTGTGTTGGAATGGAGATTTCATACCCTTCTTTGGAATCTTGATATCTTGTTCCTGCTTTGCTCTGTAAAGAGTAGACACAGGGAGAGCAGATGATGAAGGAATTGCCCAACTACTGCTGTCAGTGATAATACAGATAAGACCAGCCACATTTTATCATCAGGTGAATACTGGTCACATCCCTTACCAGGAGCTTTGACATTTTTTTTTTTTTAGCTTGGCTCTGATTCACAATTAGAAATGTTTTACAAGATGCTCCTTGGTGTACTCAAAACAGAAATAAAAATTTGACTCCAAGGTCAGTGAGATATCTCAGGGTAAAGGCACTTGCTACCAAACCCAACAACCTGAGGACCCAAGTTCAAATGGACTCCTGCAAGTTGTCTTCTGACTTTCACAGGCACACTGTACACACACACACACACACACACACACACACACACACACACACAAACACACACACGAGTAAGTAAATAAAATGTAATGAAATTTTTAAAATAATTTTACACCAACAAGACTTCATCAGATAACCTATTGTCCAACACTTCCTGTAACCTACAGAGACACACAAATATACATGGACACATACACATGACTCTCCACAGAGACCCACAAAATTAACCTCACTGGTCTTGGGACTCATAATGCCTGGGAATGAAGTTATGAAACCAACATCATAAGGAATGTTATTCTTTGGCATATTAAAGTTGTCTTGGACCTACCACCATTTAGCCTGACTTCTGCAAAACTATTGAAATCATCCCAGAACTGGGAGTGTCTACGGGTGACCAGCTCCACAATGCCTCATAGTTTGTGATGGTTTATCTGTACATGTCAGTGACTTGGTTATGGAGTACCACTGTTCAGCCAAACAGTAGGCTACTGGCTATACAGGTACTGTGTGGGTGTGATGTACGACCAGTAAACTTTAATCAAAGGACATCCAGTGCCAGGACATACATGAAGCTTACTCAACCAGTTAAATACTTTAAGTAAAAACATCTATTTTCAAAGTCTGCTTCAATGCAAAATCCCAGTTGGTGGGATTGTTTGGAAAGTACCTGTTGGTGTGGTCTTGTTGTAGATGTATCATTGAGCAGGGCTTTGAGATTTCCCATTAGTTCTCTCTGCTGGGTCAACCTGTGAGCTCTGAGCTACTGCTTCAGCACCATGCTTGCCTGCCTGCAGCCATGATACTAACCATAATGACCGTGGACACTCTAGAGCTGAGAGCCCCAGTAGATGTTTTCTTTTATAAGGTGCCTCAGTTGTAGTATTTTGTCATAGCAATAGAAAAGTAACTGAGACAGTGTGTGTGTGTGTGTGTGTGTGTGTGTGCGCGCGCGCGCGCGCGCGCGTGCGTGCCTTTGTGTCTATTTATATGTATGAATGTGTGTGAGTTTGTATGTGTATGTGTGTCTGTATGTGTGTCTGTGTGTGTATGTGTGTGAATGTATATGCCTGTATGTGTATGTCTGTATTGTTAAAGTGTGTATGTGTCTGAATATGTGTGTATGTGTGTATGCGCCTGTGTGTATATGTGTGAATGTGGGTGTTTGTGTGTGAACTGTGTCTGTGTGTGTCTGTGTGTGTGTGTGTGTGTGTGTGTGTGTTAGGTAAGACATTATGAAATAAATTAAGTCACTGAAAGCGAGAACTGATGTTTATTGCCTCATATATACAAAGGTAAACAAGTACACCTGCTTTAGCTACAGATGGCTAAGGAGACCCACATGCCAAATGTGTGTTAACATCAGGAATTAGGAATCTGTCTCCATCTCTTAGTCTAGCACTTTTCTCTCTTTGAAAAAAAATAGCAATGGTCACTATGACCTCTGTGGTGACATTTTACATGTTCAGAAAACTCTAGGGAAAAGATCTACCTCCTTCCACATAAACTCACCAAAAGTTTTCAGGCTGCAAGTTTGGACTGTCCCTCAGATATGTTGGAGATAATTTCTCCTTTGAGTCTTGATTCAAAAATCAACTTCTCAACCGAAGCATTTCTGAATGATCCCTGAAGCTGGCTTCCTGCCTCACTCCCTCAAGCCCCTTTATTCTGCTTTATTTTTCTAGCATTTACTACTGTCTGATGCTATTGTGTTCATTTATGTATTGAGTTATTTGCCTTACTGTCCAGATCTGCACCTAGAATACAAAATCCATGAGCATACAAAGTCCATAAGACCATAAAATCTATGAAGACATGGAATCCATGCTTCTGATTCATCCTATGGACTCTAGGCCTTTAACATAGCCCCCACTGACACGTCTTGTGCTCAGCAATTTCACATTGATTTAACAGGTTTGAACCACATATGAATATTTATAATATTTAAATGCTACAAGTTGTTCCTCCCTACCCCAAGCTGATCAGAAATCATTTATCAGCACTCTACAATTATATATACTAAGCCAGTACAAGCTTTGCCATTCCACCCAAACAAATCAATGTTGCTTTCACTAAAACAAGGGTATAGTGGCTACTGAATCCAAACACAGCTGCCATTACATAAAGCTGAACAGGGAGAACTGAAAAACCAAGACGAGAGACATAGCAATGGTGACACACTGTAGGGCACCTTCAGAGGAACCATGAGTGAAATGCTCACAGCACACAGGCTGAAAAGGAACCATCAGCAATAAGGAAATCACGTCAGTGTTGTATCCACAGCAATCAAGAACAAACTCAACTACAAAGAAGAGATGGTCCATTTCATCTTTCTGCCTAAAGTTGTGATTCATGGCAGAGTCTTCATTGTCTGATGACCACATTTCTCTAAGAAGTGGAGACCATGAAGACATGTGCCTATCTGTTGACTTCTCAGCTTCGGAGGTTCTCTGTACCTATAAATGTGAAGCAGATATCCATATGTCATATCATATACATATATGTCATATATCACAAATATATCAATGTACCTTGCTTTTTCTCTGGATAATCATCACCAAGAAAATCTCAATCATGCCACAGGGTAGTACTAATCTGAGAGAAAAAATATGAGAAACATTCAAGCATCTATGTCTTCCTGTTTTCACACTTCAACTCATCTGGATTCCAATAGATCTAACCAGAGCTACAACAATCACTGACCTGGGGAATTGGTCACTGAGGGATCATAGACTTTCACCATGCCCTTTTATCATAGGGCATAAGTCAGTGGTTCGCGCTGGCCTTCCTATATTCTCTTCTATAAGTATTAAATTATACTACTGTAAGTGTATCCTTTAGCTCCAAACTTGACTCTGTATTGTGAGCTGCCTTTGTATTTCTCAGAGAATTTGCCACCATGAGAAGTTCCGTTACACTACTTTCTGTAGAAATGAGTGGAGAAGGTGCAGTCTATTTCCTTGGCACCAACATGCTACTAGAAAGGAAGGGCCGAATTAAAACGCAGGCAAACAACAACCAAGGATAATTAATATCAGTCCAGACTCCATAATTCATAGACTTAGACTAAGGCTACTCTCTTGGACCTCCTCTGTAAACGATCCATTACTGTAAACTCTAGAAGGACCTCATATATCAGTCTCTACTCCATTATGACCCTACCCCATGGACAGTGTTCTAACAAAGCAACCAAAAGTTCCTTCCTTGCCTTAGGCAACTCACTAGCCACAATTCTCTCTGGAATGGACCCCGTCAGTGCAATAAAATAAAGAGATGATTTACATCAATTAAGTCTCTTTGGTGGCAACAGAAATTGACTCAACAGAGTGAAGCAATTACTGGAGCTTTACCATGAGGCTTGCAGAATAAAAGAGCTAGTTAAACTGAGCCAAGGAGAGACAAGAATATGGTATCCAGAGATACAGTGAGAACTTGAACTAGATGATTGTGCTTCTTCTGTTCTGTAGCACTGCATGTCATGAGGAAAGGGGTGCGTATCCGTATGCATGTATGCACAGGTGTATAGGCAGTATTACTTGTTTGCACATATGTGTGGCAACTAGAGGCCTCTATCTCTCTCCACTCTGTTTTTAGACAGATCTCTTGCTGAACTCAAATCTCAGATTTGACTAGATTGGTTTATTAGCAAGCTTGAAGGATGTCCTTGTCTTTGCCTTCTCGGTGTTCACACCACTTGGCTTTGATAGGGATGCCAGAGATCAAACTCAGGTCACTATGCCTATGCAGCAAACACATTGCCACCTGAGCCACTTCCTCAGCCCCTCTGTGTGTCTTAGGTCAGGGTCCAAAGCAAGGAGCAAGTCTTCCTTGGCCTGTTATAAGCTTTGAGTCATGAACTTACCCGTAGAGTCCAAGAATCAAGTAGCATCTTCTAGAAAAATTAGGTATAGTATGGATACTTAGTTGTAAATAGAATATAAATATATGGTGGGTATATACTCAGAGAACAGTATCAGGTAGGTAGTACTTTGAAATGTCTCTATGGTGGTTTGAAATGTCTCTTGGATGCCCTTCTGTGCCAGCTGGCCAAGTGACCTATCCTGGGGCATTATTTCTTCTCTCCTACAAAATGAGAATATGAACAGCACCTCCTGAGGTAACTCTGAAGAGGAGATGAGGCATGTATGCAGCAAGCAGTTTGAGTGGCACAATAACCTGAATACATGCGAGTTAATATTCTTCCTATCTTATTATCCCAGTGTTGTTCAAAAATAGGTCAAAAGCAAGTCAAAAGAGGCTCTTCCTCTCCCAAGAGTATCTATATTAAGGAAGTTACTCCCCTCTTGTTCCCAGGAGGTTATTCCATCTCTTCCAACCCCAAGGGCTTATCTAATGAACTTCCTCCTGCTGGAATATCTTCCTGTCTGCTATCTCACACCTACACTGAGCCTCTATCTCTGTTAAAATGGAGTTTGAATCTATCAGTCCTACAGATCTCACTGACCACTGAAGGACTCACTCTCACCCCTGTTCTCCCGAATGACAACAAATCTTACGGGGAGGAAAGGTTCACTAAACGCAATAGCTGTGGTCCATTTCCTAGTGTGTTGTACTGTGAAAGATGCTGAGACTGTATCCAGTGTCACCAGGAGGAGCACTGAGCAGAGATGAGAAGCAAGATGCGAGCAGGCATGGGTGCAGGAACCAGGCTGTGGTCCCATGAACTGCCTGACACTGCTTTGTGAGCCTTGGAGTATTTGTTGCATTGTCCTGTCTGATGAATGCTTCATGTGAATGCCTTCTTGAAAACCAGTGATCATGCCTCACCGAGTTATTAATGCTGTACTGTATCTAACATGATTTTGAGCACAGCCATGGGATCAGTCAAGGCTGGGTCAGAGGGCTGAATCATTCCTTGTCTTGTAGCCAAAAAGCATGCGGTCACATACCTTACACCCAGGAGCATCTAGGGATGCTAAGCCAGTGCAAATTCAGCCTCACACCTTTACGGGGGGGGGGGGGAAATACGGCAGCAGTGGTGGAATCACAGCTGCTGACACAAACAAACCTAGAGTAGGCTCCAACTAGCTGTTAAACAGTCATATAATCACACCAAATCCGTTGTTTGGTCAAAAAAAAATAAGGCTAATATTACCCATGATACAGTTTGGTGAGAAGATTTGAAACCATCACACATATAAAAGACTTGATGTGGATGCTGTCATGGAAGAAACCATGTCTGAATTTCATCTTAAGATACCAATGGGGATTTGGCAAGAAATCAGAGATACAGATAACATCGGTACAGTCGATGATGTCATTCTGTAATTCTGTGGTCCAGGAAAATATAGAGGTCCACACTCGTGGTTCCACAGGTCATTTACAAGGAACCCCCCTCTATTCATCTAGTTGGCCCCATAGGGCATGCTCTGCCCTCTGTCTTCCCACAGCACAAAGACTCTCCTTCAGAAGGAGGGGTGGCAAGTTCGCACACACTTCCCACAGAGCCAAGCCTGAGTTTCTCAAGCTAGTATTAAGTATATATGCACACTTGCCAGCATCAGCAGAGACCCTGGATTGCCTTTGCTTATGTGATTTTCTAGGGAAATTTGGAGGGTGGAAATCACTAAATACCAAGCATCACTTAAAACTGGGCTTCCTTTTAAAGCCCCAAATCAAGTTAGAAACAACAATAAATTTCAACACATACAGGGAGCGCTTTAAATATAATGATGATGATGATGATGATGATGATGATGATGATGATGATGGCAGCCATTCAGGGCACTGACTACTCCTTCAGAAGACCCAGGTTCAATTCCTAGCACTCACATAATTACAGGTCCAAGGGATCTGTCAGCCTCTTCTGGTACCATGTATGCATGTGGTATGTGGTACACATGCATACATACATACAAATATACATTCATACATACAGGCATACAGACATTCAAGCAAATTACCCATACAGACATCTAAAAAGTTAATCTATTTACTTAGTGCTTACCAGGTGCTACATGTATAGCAAAAGCTTAGTAGACAAAGCCATACTTAAAACAACACATCCAAGAAAAATGTAAACTACCACTTTTCCTCAAATGTGTAGGAAAATTCTGAGGTTATCTTAAGTGCTATATTTCAATGGTAATTAAACTTCAAAGGCATATTACTGACCCCTGATCTATATCTATCCTGCCAGAGAATGAGTCTTCAAAAGTCCAGTGAGCGGAGTTGCCCAGGGGAGAAGCTCGCCCTTTTCTTCCAACGGCCCCTAGAGATTTGCTCCTAGATTGTTCATTAGCCCTGGCAGGCATCACTAGAGTAAATCAGAGCCCGGCACTCAATGAGAATATAGTTATTACAACAATTGCTACATTGCATGATGTTCATGCCATTTGGAAATGTAGGTCTAATTAGCCCTAAGCTGTAGAAGATCTGAGTATGGTAGTTTCATTTTGGCTTAATGCTTGGTGCCTGGTGTAAAATCTGAATTTATTACTCTTTTTTTAATCATTTCTACATAGCTCAACCAGCCGTATCAAAACTACTGTGTGTTATAGACTTTAAAAAGCGATTCCCTGTAGGCATTGTAAGGTATAGGATCTATTATGGGAAGATATATATTTGACAGCATTCTGTTTATGACTCAGTTCCGCTACATTGTTCATGAACCTAGTGAAAGATGTTCACAGTGGTAAGTAACTCTTCATTCCAGGAAGGAAAAATGTCATGCAGCTAACATGGAGAAATGCCAGAATCTGTGTGCTGCACAGTTGCAGAACTAATGGGTGAGCAACACGCTTACTCCATCAAGACCGTCACAAATAGACTGTTTAGTGGCACAGAACTCCATAGACATTGTCTTCAAAATATTTCCCATTAACAGCAATACATCTCACATTGTCAAGCTGCCTTCTAAACATTTATGTTTATACTCATAGACTGGCAGTGCTTTTCAACCTTGGTTAAAGAAGCTTCCTTTTGCAGTGGGCTGCGGTTAATGCAGAGACTCAAAACCTGCCAAAATTCTTAGAATAAGAAGGCCAGTCCTTAATAGGACATCTTATCACAAAAACCTTTCAGAGGCTCTGGGAGCACTTTAGAAGAAGCAGCAGAAAGAATGTAAGAGCTGAGGGTGGAGAAGAGTGCTGTGAGATGCTATCTTCTGCATATGGCCAGGGAACTCATGAATTATAACAGATTCAATGACCTGCACAAGACCCGTGCAAGATTAAGCCCATAGACAGACATGTCAGAATGGATCTAGGAGGGACACATGAGTCCCCTTCCCCAGATAAGGATCTGTTGCCAATCAATGATTGCTGGGAGACAGGAAATAGTTTTTTTTTTCTTTAGGGGTGTATCCGCTAATAAGTAGCCCATAATAAGCAAATAATCACACATCCATGCTCATGCAAGTAACCATAATAATTCTGAGTAGTCATTTAAACACATATGTACACACCACACCACATTACACACACACATATACACACCATACCATATACATACACACAACACACACATACACACCACACCATACACACACACATACCACACAATGCACACACACAACACACACACATCAGAGGGGGTAATATTGGGGAGAAGGGTTCCAGAGGGACAGTGGGGTGATAAAGAGGAGGAGGGATAAATACGATGAAAATACATTTTATGCATATATAAAATTATCAAAAATAAATAAAATGACCTTTCAAAAGTAGTATATGTCACAGTAGATGATTTGTGCTATAATGCTGAACATTTCTAAGAACATAATTCATGCTGCACCTTCTCCTCTTATCTCCGCCTTGCAGGGCAGCTATTTAGAGATGAGAAAGTGGTCCATTCTATGTTGTTGTTGCTGCTGCTGCTGTTATTGTCCTCTTTGTGCTTTTGTGTTGAGCTCCTTTTCCTAGCTGTTGAAGGGAACCTTGGTCAAATGTGTCTCCAAACACACAGATAAAGTTGTAGGCACTTCCTCCTACTGATACCTCTCTTATCCATGCACCCTTGGACTTCCCAGCTTCTTACAGTTCTACCTTGTTCTCCAGGTCCTGAGGATGTGACTTGGCCATCCTCTGCTCAGCCTTCACACTGGCTTTATTTTAGGGATTGCTCTACAGCCCTTGGACACTCCTAATCCATCTGTGCGGAACCTGATCCCAGGTCCAGGATGCCCATGAATTCTAACTTTCTGGGTTGGGCTTAGTATTACTCAGTTACTGAGCATGTCTATCTGTACCAGCCCTGTATAGTCTTTGATGATATGCCCCTCGATCAAGTCCTCCCATCCTTTAGAATGACAAAGTACAGGGTTGGCACAAGTGTCCTGAGGAGGTTGATCTAGATCCTTGACCATAATGACCTACCAGCAATCAAAGTACTCCTACCCTCAATGCTCTGTTTCTGTGTGACAACAGTGTTTAAACCACTTTCCAGTGACTATTGTTACTTATAGGTGAAAGCATCCCGATTAAATAGCTGGAAATATGAGAATCTTCCACCTTCAAGGCATGGAGATATAAAGAGAAGCAGTGGCTTGAGATGACCAAGAATTGTTCTTTTCATTTGACAGTTCAACTCATTATGCATTGGTAGTTCAACTATATGGTAGGCTCTTGAGACCAGGGAACTTGTCTAATTGTTCTTTGTTTGGATGGAGTATGTAAAGAGTAGAGTTAAACACCTTGACCAGAATCCAGGCTCTGAAAAACCAGGCATGACAGCACATTCCTGAAATCTCGGGGCTGGGAAGGTAGAAACAGGCAGATCCCCAAGACTTACTAGCCAGACAGACTTCCAGTTTCAGGCCAGTGAGAGACCCTGTCAAAAAGGACAGGGTGTGCTTTTCTTATTTGCAAATGTGTTTTGTAATAAAGTTCAAAGTGATTTTTTTAATTTAAAAGAAGAGGAAGAGATGAAAGGAGAAAGGAAGAAAAGAGGGAAGGAAGGTGCCTGAGGAGTTGAGGAGTGACATATATCACCTGCATACTTGAGAGAGAGAGAGAAAGAGAGAGAGAGAGAGAAAGAGAGAGAGAGAGAGAGAGAGAGAGAGATGGATACAGCCTCTGCCACTTACTAAATGTGTGGCCTTGAGTAAATGATTAAATTTCTCTTAAAAGGAGGAATTTGGAGACATGGATCAGTGACAGAGCACTTCTCTAGCATGTCTGAGACCCTACATTCAATCCCCAGTACCAACAAAACAGGGTGGAAGGAAGCAAAACAGAACCTGTCTATGGAATTGTCATAAGAGGACCCAGTTGGCCACACCATCAATTGCTTAGCATAGCACCCTGAAGTATCAATGAACTTTTTAAGGAACTTCTTAGTCTGAAAATTTTGTATCTATCTAGAACACATTTGATAGTTAACAACATTAGAAAAATTAATAGATGGCTGAAGAAATAAAGACAAGAGTGAATAAGTAACAACTTTCCTTGCCTTTGGGTCTGAGGTGGAAGCATAAAGCCTGGGGTACTGAAAATAGACTCATCTTGTAATGTCATATAGCTTTTAGATGTATGTATTTATTTTAAGAGCTGTCTGCATTGCCTCTGTGCACTGCATACTGTGTACCACATATGTGCTTGGTGCCTGCAGAAGGGAGAGGAAGGCATCTGTTCACCTGGAACTGGAGTTAGAGATGCTTGTGGACCAACTTGTGGATGCTGGGAACTGAACCGACATCCGTTGCAAGATCAGCAGGCACTTTTAGTTGATGAGCCATCTCTATAACCCTTCATGTTGCTTTTAGGTCAGATGGTTCATATTTGCCTTAATAATCCCTCTCTGGTGTTTGTTATTTGTGTTTGGGTTTCGTTGTTTAGAAGAAGCCTACTTACAAGCTTTATTGAATGGGTAGAATAATAAATGTACTTTTATGTGTGGGTAAATATGTTTCCTAATATTAAACCCATAATTAACATCTTCGCCTACATAGAGAACAGCACCAGGACAGGTTTTTTTCTGCCTTTGAAGAGATTACAGACAAATGTGCTATCTGTAGGCAGGCTTCTTCTTATTAAGAACAGGAAGGAGCTGAGCTGAGCTTGTCCAGAATATTCTTGCCAAATTTTCCTGTCAGATGTACTATCAAAGGGGTTATCATCATAATCGCCATAGAACTTAAGCCTAGAAAACAGGAAGAAGGAAGAAGCAGTTGGCCAACAATGAAAATGAATAGGACTGAGGTCTCAAATCAACAAAATGTGGCTATGGGTGTTCCAGTGAACGTGGGGGAAGAGGAAGATGGCTCAGTTTATAAAGCATTTGCTATGGGTGTTCCAGAGAAAGGGAGGGGACGGGGAAATGGCTCAGTCTATACCACATGTGCCTCACGAGCATGAGAATCTGAGTTTGGATCCCCAGATCCCATGTGAAAAATTGGGCATGGTGGTGTGGTCCTGTAACCCTGGTGATGGAGAACTGGGAAGAAGAAACAGTCTAGTCCATACAAGTCAGCAAGCTAGCCTGACCTGAATGACAAAGTTCCAGGCCACTGAGAGATCCTGTAGCAAGCAAAAGGTTGGAGATATCTGAGGATCAACATCTGAGGTGGTCTCTGACCTCTATATGCACATACATGCACGTGTACACATGCATGCAAACACACACACACACACACACACACACACAGAGAGAGAGAGAGAGAGAGAGAGAGAGAGAGAGAGAGAGAGGAAACACATTCACAGACAAATGTGTGAATTTAAAAGGGTGGGGTTGAGTCTCAAGTCAGATTATTGGCTTCCAGGATTTTAGAACTACCATAGATTCCAATTCTGATAAATTCGTGGAATGTCTGTAAGAGTGTGTGGCAAGGATGGAAGGAATTTTTGTAAAAAAAAAAAAGTTATTAGACTCTTCCATCTTAGGCTTAGGAGCAGTGAGATTTTCAGAGTCACTTCTACACATGGCTTTTACATGGGATCTAGGGATATAAACTCAGATCTTCAAACTTACACAAGTACTTTGCCCACTGGTTCATCTCCTAACCACCCTTCTTCCTTGATATTTATTGCATTCTAGGGTAAGACCTGACTCCACGTCTATCATCTTCGTAGAAAGCATTCTCTTCTTGATTCCCAAAGACAAAGCAGAGATGGCACCTACTTTCCTGAAAGGCGTCAGCTTCCCAAAGCTGAAAAGCCCTATCTGAATCCTAGACTGGCTGCCTTCCCTCAGCCTTAAGGTGCTGTGGCAAATGACTGGGCTGGTGGTGAACAGGAACCACAGGGTGAATGTGCTGTCTTTTCTGAGACAAGAAAGAGCACCAGGAGAGTGGTGAGGAATGCCTCAGACATCAAGGGCATGAGTGCTGCTAAGCTGCTAGGAAGTAGCTAGAGTCTAGATACTTATTTAAGGTAGTGACAATCAGCAATGCTAGTGGGTTAGGCAAGAATGAAAAGGGGAGGAGGGGAAAGATGCAAGTACAGGACCATACTTGATTCTCATCTTGTGCTTTATTCTGCTTTCCAAAAGCAGTTAAGGATGCTCTTGATCTAGGCTTTCATTTCCTAGAAGGGAGCATGGTTTTTTGTTTTTTTGGGTTTTTTTTTTTTTTTTTTTTTTTTTTTTTTTTTTTTTTTTTTTTTTTTTTTTTTTTTTTTTTTTTTTTTTTTTTTTGGTTTTTTTGAGACAGGATTTCTCTGTATAGGCCTGGCTGTCCTGGAACTCACTTTGTAGACCAGGCTGGCCTCAAACTCAGAAATCCGCCTGCCTCTGTCTCCCGAGTGCTGGGATTAAAGGCGTGCACCACCACGCCCAGCCCGAGCATGGTATATTTTGAAAGCTACTTTCTCTCTAAAATAACATGACTCTGTATGTTGTGTGACTTTTCCTGGGGAAACGTAAACAAGCCTCTGTCCACTTGCCACCACCATTCCCTGGGCACCTACAAAGAGTATCCTCTCTTCAGCAATTGTTACCTGCTAGTTTAACCTCGGGGAGAGTCCTTGTGAATCCCAGAACTTTCTGGAACTTCCCTAAGCCTTGCCCACTTCCTTGAGAGGATGATCTCTGTTCCCTACCCCCATCCCAGGTTGGAATGTTCCTGTTCAAAGGAAATGGCCACACAACAGTGTGCACTCTGACGCATCTTCTCAGAGTCAGGGACGGCAGTAGGAGCCAGCTCACACAACACTCTACCGTAGTTAGAAATGAGAATGGCGTTTGGATTAGCACCTGCCCTGAGGAGTAGTTGGGTGGCTCATTTCTAAACTTGCTCCCTATAGCTGCCAGGCTTCCGGACTACACTATTGATGTCCTTGAACCTTATGGAGATGAGAGTGATATGCAGATGGGGAGGTAGACTTTCTCACTTTACTTACAGGATTGTATCGCATGATTCTCAGACGCTTTGGTTGTTTTGGGCTGTACTGTTCTGGTGCTTCTGAAAGACCCTCTTTTCTTGTCCAATAAATTTCCTCCAACCATGCACAGGCTTAAGAGAGCTCCCATTCAAATAAACTCCAGGACTGTCAAGGGGAAAAAAAAAAACGTTTCAGTCTCTTTTGTTCCTGAGTTAGCAGAGGGGCTTGTGGGGAGGTAGAGGAACAACTGGAATAAAAGCATCCTATGTCTCTAATTATGGCACCAATAATCCCTTTTATATTGTGGTGTTTTGTAGCGTGTTTATGGTTTTGTCTTACTTCATCTTAAAGCTGAACAAAAGCCAGCTCCAACTGCTACAAACACACAAGGCCCCAGCCTCGGGCCTCACGCAAGGAACTAAACAAACAGAATGCATGGGAACCCAATTTCTCAGATTAAGGATGACAATGGCGTAGAGTCCATATGTCTCAAGAAAATGGGAAATATTTTTTAAAAGTCTCTAGGGTGCCCCCACCAAATCTGAATCATCTAAGACCCATGCAATCCCTCATTTTTCATCCTCTGTGGAATGTCATATGGACCGTGTACCCACTTGTACTCAAAGATGGATGGCCAATTGTTTAACCCTGATGTTTTTAATTAATTAGGTCTCCACCAGCAGAGCTTTAAGTAAAGTCATTCAATTTAGACTTTGCTGAGTGGGGTATAGAAAATCAGCATTTATTACAGTGTTTCATTAATTTTATTTTCCATATGCAGGAGGCCCAGGCTTTGAAATCCTAAAGACACATTCTCCTTAGATAACATAAACCATTAGATTTATTATTTGGAGTGATTCTGAAACCTAAGCTTGGGTGTGTCTAAAGAAAGAAAACAGAGAACAGCAAAAAGTAAAACAGAAGTATAAATGTTGGCTTTCCCCTACTTCCACCAATAGAGAGATAAGGTAAGAATTTTAGGTCACCTGGAGAATCTAAAATCTTGTTTATAAGCTCAAAAATCAAGAAGGCAATTCTCTTTCATTCTGAGAAAGAAAGTGTTAGTTAAGGAGTGATTTATTTTAAGCCAACAAGGCAATCTGGTCATGCCCTTGCTCCTCTCACTTAATGACCTGTTAGGTAGAGACAACACTTGCCAAGCAGGACCTCATTGCTAGGGAGCTGAGAAGATGCCAGCAGTCAGTAGCCTGCTCAGGGCCATGAGTGTAAGCCTGACAGAAGTGAACTTTCTTTTAGTTCTTGGGAACTGTGATTTTGGTCCTTCGTATGGGAGGGTTGGAGGGCCCACTTCTTTTAAAGAGGTACATTTTACTGTAGGCCATCCTAAAACTGAAAATAGGAAGAAGCATAGTGATAAAGAAAATATTTCCAGGGATCATGTTTTCTGGGAAAATAAGAAAAAAACTCCAACTTTCCCATTTCTAGTGAACCTCCCAAGCACTGGTTGAAAAGCAAACATTTGTATAAGTATGGCCAGGACAGAGGTGAGTCCAGATGTGAAGATTACAGCGGGACTGTGCAGTAGTATTATAAAACTACAGTGGGTGCAAGAAAGTGATGCCTAAGGCCTGGGAGAATGGTTATTTTCATGGAGGAAGGATGAGATGAGATGAGGGACAAACAAAGTCTTTGAAGTGACTAGTGTGTTTTTAATCTCTTGGTCTTGGTGGTAGCTGCAGTTACACTATAACTCATTAAACGATGCCGCTATTCGGCTGCTACTTTATGTGACGTTTTTCTCTCTTAGTTTGATGTAATGATCAATAGTTTGCAGGAAGGGCAAAACTTCTCTTTTTCTTTCAATGGATGCCAAAGGCTAAGAAGGACTTCTTGCATTCCATAAGAGATCTTATCAATGCTCTACCATGGACATAATGTCAAAACATTTTGTAAGTAGCTCTATACCCACTTTAACCTGGCAATTTGGTTCTGCCCTTGACACCTTCAGGATACACTTTGCTCCAAAATCAATATTTACAAGAAGCTATCTCAGGACATAAACCCATCCCCCAAGCCTAAAAAGTGACAACTGTCCTTTAAAGCTGACATCAGTCCTTTTGTAGCCATCCCTTCTTTAAACAGTGTGGTGGCAGCATGGCTACAGGAATCAGGGTAAGATTTTACCATCCCAACATACTGGCTATATAAAAAGCCAGACAAGATTTCCCACACTATCTAGGACCCCTTTCTTTAGTCATAACCAAATAGCAAACCTACAAATAGCTCAAAAAAACCTTCCAGGGCATGTGACAAGGCTTCGAGATGTGGGACTCACTAATGCCAATGGGCAGGGTAACATGATGACATGGAAGGTCTTGATTTTTACAGATCCATACCCAGTCTCCTCCACAGCCTATGCAAGTGGATCTGTGTGTCTTTCTGGCTGGATAATAAGGCCCTAGAATTTTCCTCAGATGAATCCATCTTCCTCTCAGGCAGTTTGCAGTCAACGCCAGCATCAAAGGCAACAACATTACCTTGGAAACAGTAAAGACTGCATCTTCAATCCCACAAGGTCTACCCACTCAGCCTTGTAAGTCCTCATCCCAAATCATTTCTAATATTTTTAATAATGAAGGTAATAAATTATTTCTTAATGTATAGCTCAAAAGCCCCTGGTATCGACTTCTTTACAACTGGCCAACCAAGTGCCATGAGTCAATGCAAAGTGAGGAGGGATACAGAGACTGAGGAGTGTGATACCTACGGGAAGAAAGAACTATTGGAAAAATTAAACTACACATACACAGACAGAGAAATGGAGACAGAGAGACAGAGAGCTAGCTCACTACAGGCATGTAAAATTTAAGATATAGAGAATGTTATGGAGTCAGAATACATCATAAGTCTGCCTGTCAAGAAGCTGATACAATGCAGGTCACAGCAGTAGGTAAGGTACTAATTCTATCCTTTTATTCCTTAATAACAGGAACTAAAATTTTGTTTATTTATTTAGCACTTATCCAGGCCTTAGAGACAGAGACAGGTAAAAAAAAAACAGCTGTAAATTTATCCACTGCCAAGACAGATGTAGAGTCAGCATTTGCCAATGAAATATTAAGGCAGCTTCCTAGTCAATCTTCAGTGAATGTTTTCTTCAGTTAAAAAGAAGAAAGATCAAAAGAACACAAAAAGCAGTCTTATTCTTTGTGAGATGCTCTGAGGTTTGCATAGGGCAACTAGAACTTCTACCGTTCTGTGCAGCCAACACAGGAAGTCCAGCAAGAAAGATGGCAGCCCCAAGTTGTCAGTGATGTCACACATATTGAACCCCGTAGTATGAACTAATGCAGCTTTATGGTGTAAATGAACTTTTGCTGTATTCATTCTTTTGGTTTGTTTCTTATAGTCTAAATGGCATGTTTGTACAACCTCACAGGAAGTTTGTGGCAGAGATAAGACCAGAACCCAAAACTGCATCTCACAGTTCAGCAAAGGCCACTAACGTGATAACACACTCTGTGCAGCTGCATTAGTCAGAGACAGTCAGAGACAGTCTAGGTTATGCCCTCTGGAAGAAACAGCCCGAATCTCAGTGATGGAGAAGAGCGCTTTGCACAGCATCTGCCAAATACCCCTGAGCTTCTGCTTCAGGGACCCAAACTAAAGGGGCAACATCATTTCTGAAATACCGTCGGCCTTGTGACCAAGAAAGCATGGCCTGTGCAACTCCTGCAGCTGCCACTCAGCAGTGACTTCCATCACCTCTGCTCTCATTTAACTCAGAGTCCAGCTCGGCATCAGTAAAGCAAAGAACTCCTTCATCATGGGAAAACCACTCTTCAGTCTGCACTGGCTGCCTTTGGTTACCTAAGAGGTTACTAAAATGGAAAATGTGGTTACAACTTGTCTTGGAAACATCCCTAGACTTTGGACTACTTTAAGACAGGACAACTGCAATGCCCTTCTATAATAAACCTACTTTAGAATGTCTTTTCACCATAATAATTATGGACCTGTGTTAGTTTTCTCCTGGCTGTATTAAAACACATAACAAGAAGCAACTTGAGGAAGGAAGGGTCTGTATTGGTTTAAGAGTTCAAGGTAAATCAGTCTTTTGTATGTCAAGAAAGCCATGGCCATGGGAGCATGAGTCAGCTGACCACGTTGCTAGGAAGCAGAGAGTGATGTATTCTAATTCTCACCTTGCTTTCTCCTTTTTACAGAGTCCAGGACCCCCAACCCATGTATGATACCCACGCATAGTTAAGATGGATCTTCCACATCAATTAACCTAATCGTAATAACCCCTCACAGGCCTACCAAGAGATTAACCTGACAGAGACATCCCTTCCCAGGTGTGCCTGGACTAGAGCCTGTCTAGTTGAGAGCCAATATTACTTTCACAGGGCCATTTGACTTTTCCAAATCAGTAAAACATGTTTAAGCAACTTGATTTCTTAGTCTTAACCACATAGATAAGTTATTGATAGTTCAGTACATGTATCATTGTCTTTTCCTATATATATCTACATATCTGATACATGTGTACATACATACTTATATAGAGAGAGATGACTAGCAAAAATACCATTCTACAAAATTACACATATTTTTATTCCTGCTTCATTCCCTTAATAATATAAACATTTTTGTATGCCATTATCTAGAGAATAGGTTCTCTTTATTGATTGTATAATATTCTACCATATGTATTGTGATTGTATATTCTTGGAGCAGGGAGTGGCACCATTTGGAGGTGTGGCCTTGTTGGAGTAAATGTGTCACTGTGGGTGTGGGCTTAAGATCCTCACGTTAGTTGCCTGGAAGTCAGTCTTCCACTGGCAGCTTTTGGATGAAGACGTAGAAGTCTCAGCTCTGCCTGTGCCATGCCTACCTGGATACTCCCATGCTCCCACCTTGATGATAATGGACTGAATCTCTGAACCTGTAAGCCAGCCCCAAGTAAATGTTGTTTTTATAAGATTTGCCTTGGTCATGGTGTCTGTTCACAGCAATAAAACCCTAGCTAAGACATGTATATACTATAATCTGTAATGTATTATATATGTATATATTTACATAATATATCATAATTTTTTAGTAATGGAAATTTAAGGGATTCTAATTATAGATAGTAAATAAGAATCTTCCCAGGTATAAATACAGATCTCACATATTTCTGTGAGTGCTTCTGTATAATCAAGCTAGGAGATGGAGTTGATGAGCAAATGTTATTCCTATTTAAAGTTTTGAAAACTGTTTCCTCACCATACTGCAAAACCCTTCTCCCAGTTGTACCACTGGACTTCTGGACCAATGGAACAGTGATCTTTTAAATTATAAATAGATGCTGAAATTCTTATATGTAGTCAGTAAAACAAGGATAGAAAAGATACATTTGTGATGCCCCATCCCTTTAGTGAGCTTAGAAAGGAGTGAGAAAGAGGCTTATGAAAATGCTAAAAATACATGGACCAGTTAGGAAATGCAGAATCCTGGATCTGACATGTATTGAGGCAACTACAAAGAAGAAAAGATAATAAGGAGATGTGTGCAGCAGTGCTAATGACCACTCATGGAGCAGCTGAGCCCTCTAGGTAGGCAGCTATGGATGGATTACTGACAGCACTGGGAAAGAAGGAACAGCTATTGATGGGCTACTGAGCTGCCAGGATTGGGTATTTGAGCTCATGACGTTTTTTTAGGGTCAGAGGCTCAGCTTCAGGCCACAGTTTGGCACAACCATGTCTTGAGTCATTATTCTGAAGATTGTCTTAGGGACATGGGATTGGTCCAACTGACCAACCTAAAGAAGTGAGAACAGAAGTATTCTGCCACCTTTTAGTGAGTGCCTAAGTTAGAACTACCAGCATGGACATTCCCCAGAAGGAAAGGACTGGAGAACTGAGCAAAATAAACCAACCAATGGATCAGATTCTAGAGCCTTTCCCACACATGCTAATCATCAGCATTTGCTAAAATCTTAGACAGAAAAGGGGTTTTTCATCATTCTTATTATCATAAACTCCCATGCAAAAGGAAAGTATCACCTCCAATGGTAGGAATCAGGATAATAAAAAAAAACCTGATCCAAATGCTGCTGTGTCTTCATTCCAAGTTTAGGAAGTTGCAAGATTTCACTAGACCTAGAAACCTCTTTAGAATTCTCCTCCACTCAGCCTTTCCAACATCTACTACCAGCTCTAGGAAATGATCAGTGATATTGAAACCCATTTGGTTGCTATTCTTTCTTTTTCCAATTTTTTATTAGATATCTTCTTCATTAACATTTCAAATGCTTTCCCGAAAGTCCCCTATACCCCCCCACCCTGCTCCCCTACCCACCGACTTCTACTTCGTGGCCCTGGCATTCCCCTGTACTTGGGGCATATAAAGTTTGCAAGATCAAGGGGCCTCTCTTTCCAATGATGGCCAACTAGGCCATCTTCTCCTACATATGTAGCTAGAGACACAAGCTCTGGGGGTTCTGGTTAGTTCATATTGTTGTTCCACCTATAAGGTTGCTATTTTTTTTTTTAAATATTTTCTTAATTTACATTTTAAATGTTGCTGGGCGTGGTGGTGCACGCATTTAATCCCAGCACTTGGGAGGCAGAGGCAGGCGAATTTCTGAGTTCAAGGCCAGCCTGCTCTACAGAGTGAGTTCCCTATCTTGAAAAAACAAAACAAAACCAAAAAACAACAAAAACAACAACAACAAAAAAAACCATTTCAAATGCTATCCCGAAAGTTCCCTATACCCTCCTCCCACTCTGCTCCCCTACCCACCCACTCCCACTTCTTGGCCCTGGCATTCTCCTGTATTGAGGCATATAAATATGCACTCACTGATAAGTGGATATTAGCACAGAATCTTAGAATACCCAAGATACAGTTTGCAAAACACAAGAAAATCAAGAAGAAGGAAGACCAGTATGTGGATACTTCATTCCTCCTTAGAATAGAGAACAAAATACCCATGAAAGGAGTTACTGAGACAAAGTTTAGAGCTAAGATGAAAGGATGGTCTATCCAGAGACTGCCCCACCTGGAGATCCATCCCATAATCAGCCACCAAACCCAGACGCTATTGCATATGCCAGTAAGAGTTTGCTGAAGGGACCCTGATATAGCTGTCTCGTATGAGGCTATGCCAGTGCTTGGCAAATACAGAGGTGGATGCTCACAGTCATCTATAGGATGGAACACAGGGCCCCCAATGGAGAAGCCAGGGTTGCTATTCTTATCCTTTCCTTATCAAGCATCCTCTGCCATTGGATCAGCCATGCTGCCTACCCACCTGAGTCTTTCCTAGGGAAAACATAGTCATTTACACTTGGTGTAGACTTGGGTACACACTGGGAAATATGAAGACACTAATTC